>JABKAN010000019.1:0-404615 GCA_014706365.1 Colletotrichum australisinense (nom. inval.)
GCTGGAAGCACAGTTGCATGCCGTGTGTACACGTTCATACCTAACCCCTAACCTAACCCTAACCCTAACCCTAACCTAACCCTAACCCTAACCCTAACCTAACCCTAACCCTAACCCTAACCCCTGCCGGGTGCTAGTTACCACGGTTCGGTACTCAAAAAAAAAAACAGAGGTTAAATATAAATAAAGGTCAGACTATAACATAGTATAGTCCTAATAATATCAATAATAAAACAATAACCCTAGTATAGCCCTAACCCTGGCTCTATATTATTAAACTAAAATAAAACGGGTACTTTCTATTTACTAACCCCTATTTTAACCCCTCTCTTTTAAACCTCTTTTATATTTACCTCCTTACCCTACTCTCTCTCTCTCTCTCTCTCTCTTTAATCTACTTTTCTTCCTCTCATTATCCTTACCTTTCTTTTTAAACTTATTTCTTTTATTATCCTCTATCATACTACTTTCTATATTATCTTTTTATTATATCCCTCTTTTTTTTTACCTACCCTTTATATCCGTTCCCTTTCCCTTAAATCTCCCCTTTCTTTTTCTTACCTTTCTTTCTTAATCTTATCCCTATCCTCTATTTTTCTTTTCTTTTTTCTTCTTTTTTATTCAATTTCGTATAATATATTATAATATTACCTTATTTAGTTTTAATCCTAACCCTATCTCGTCATATACCCTTTCCTCCTACTTAATCACCCAGTTCATTTCAATTTTATCCCCTTTTTATCTTTATACTCCTTATTATATATAAACCCCCTCTTATTTTTATCTATTATACTACTACTCTATATAATATCCTTTCATTATATCCCCACCTCTATAACTATCCTTATTATCTATTCTATTCTTAAAGCCTTTTCATCTCTTCCTCTTTTCTCCTTCACTTTTTATCCCTCTTTTCTTTCTTTCTTTTATTTTCATTTCTCTTTTCTATTTAGTACATTATAGTTCTACCTTATATTATTTTCATTTCTGCCCTATCAATTCATATACCGTAGCCTCATACTTTATAACGTAATAAACTATAATCTAATGATAAATTATTCTTCTTCGTTTACATCCTTATTAAAATACCATATAAAATATATATCTTATTCTTTTAATACTTTTATTAATATCTCTTTTCTCTATAATCCTTTACTTACCACTCCGGCATTTCTCTTTTATAATAAACGAGTAGTAAGTATATAGTATAGTTGTTAAAACGTTATTTTCAACTACGCACTTATAAATAACTACCCTATTTTAAAATATATCTTTTCTCCCTATATATATATATATATTTAAGTACGTATCCTTCGATAAATAATCCGTTATAAAGTTATACACGACGAATCTAGATATAGATAAATTAAAAACCTTTTATAAGTAAAAGATCTCTAACTAGTTATTATTGAACGATCTTTCACTCGCCAATGGCGAGTGAAACCTCCCTCCCTACTACCCAAACCCGGCCCAATTCGACCTACACCGGACATCTCCTGATTAGCCCTCTGCTTCCACACTACTTCCCTACCCGCTAGCCTCTCGTCCGGCCCGGACCCAATCTCTACCTCCCGAACCAATACGCCCCCCCGCTATATGCTTCCCATATGATCGCCTCCCACAGCGCATGCATGTTGGTCCCCTCCGTTCCGTGGAACCGCCGCCGTGCCCCGAGCCACCGGAGAAATCCCTCCTCCTCGTCCGTCGCCACCCCGAACTGCCTCTTGGCCAGTTCCTCTACCCTCCGGCTCTGAAGCGCCATCAGAACCACCGGCAACACCTTGTCCATGTATGTGCACCCGCCCTCCCCCCCCTCCCGCCCGCCTTCCCTCGTCTCCTCGCACCAGTCCAGCGGGAGCTTGCACCGGAAGCAGCTTGACAGCGACCCGAACCTGACCTTCTTCCGTACCGCCTCGTAGCTCTTGCCCGCCACCGTCTTGCACCATTCGCCTCGCCGCCCGTGCCGGGGCTCGTCCAGAATCTCCCCCGTCTCGCCCCGCCGGTAATGCCGCCGGACGTGGCATACCGGGCACTCGTCCGCCACCTCGTCCAGCCAACGGAACAGCATCCGGATCCGTCGCCCTTCTTCCTTGCCGAACTCCGTCCACCGCTCCCTCGTCCGCCTCGTCCGCCCCGCCTCCTCGCCCTGTGCCATCCCTCCTTTGGCTGCCGCTGATGGTCCGCCCTTGCTCCTCGCATCGATCGCACGGCCCGCGCCCGCTACGTCCTTGCACGATTCGCCGCTAACCCCGTCCATGAATGCGCTCACCACCGTCCGCCGACATCCCGCCGTCGACACGAACGCCTCCATCTCGGCCCGGTTGCGCTCGTCCACCAAGCTCCCGTGCGGCTCCGGCCGGCCCGCGCCCGTCGTGCACGATGATCGACTCCACCACCTCGCCGGCCCGCCGTCCTCCTCGCCCTGTCTGTTGCACAAAGTCCACGAGCCCGTACGGCTGCTCCGCGTGGATGATCGCCACGATGCCCTCGATGTCGATCCCCGTCCCCAACCCTGACGTGGCTACGATCCACCGGTGTCCCCGGCCCCCGGCCCACGCCGACCGCACCCTCTGGCAGTCCTTCTCGCCCATCCCGCTGTGGTGGTAGTCGCACCCGACCTCGCCGGCTACGGCCGCGCACTGGCGCCTCGAGCGGCAGTAGATCACGCCCTTCTGCGCCCCGGACATCGTCGCCTCCAGCCGCTTGGCCGTCTCCACCACCCGCCGCTCCACCGCCCCGCCCTCCGCCCCGACCTGCTCCACCCGGTACCGGCAGTTGACCTTCGTCGTCCGGTCCCGCACCGACGCCGCGGCCCCACCAGCATCTGCTCCGGAACCAGTTCTCGAGCGCCACCGGCATCGTCGCCGTTAATAACACGAGCGGGCAGCGGTACCGGTGTAAGCTCCTGAGCTCTCCTAGCCGCGCCCGGAAGCCGATGTCCGTGATGACGGTGTGACACTCGTCCACGAAGATCCGCCGGAGCAAGCCGGCGCACGCCAACCCGTCGGCGTAAGCGGAAAACTCCCCCGTGGTGACGATGTCGGCGCTGGCGACCACCAGCCGCGCGGCCCGCGGCAGCCCTTCCCGTCCGGCGTGCGGCGACGATCGGAAACGGACGCAGTCGACGCCCATCGACACGGCGCGCGCGACCAGATCCTCCATCAGCGCCACGAACGGCACGACCACGATGCTCGTCCGCCCTTCGCCATGACCGCCGGCAGCATGAACAGTATGCTCTTGCCGGCCCCGGTCGGCAGCACGCTGATGACCGACTGGTTGCCCTTCAGTGCCATGATCGCCCGCATGCTCTCGGCCTGCTTGCTGCTGCGCCATGTCGCTGCGGGCCCGAGCAGCCTGCGTAGCCCCGCTGCCATCGCCTCGTCCGCGTCCACCGCATCCTCCGCGTCCACCGCATCCTCCACGTCCTCCGCCGCCGCCCTGCTCCGCGTCCGCTTGCGCCGGCGGAGTCCTGCCTGCTGCTGCGTCTCCTCCTCTGCCGTGTCGTCCGCCCTTTTCCGCTTCCCCTCTCGGCCGCCTCCCTTCCAGAACCGATGCCACAGCCGGCTGATCTCCCGGAACGTCGCGATCATCTCGGGCTGCAGCTTGCCCGGGAACCCGATGTGGACGGCGTAATGCTGTCGCGCCACCCGGCTCCCGTGCGTCGACGCCAGATCCCACACGATGTTCCAGCTTCCTCCGCAGTGCACCGGCTCTCCGGTGACCGGGTCCACCTCGACGTCGTCCTCGTCCCCGTCGTCGTCGTCGAGCCGGCTCTCGATCTGTCGCAGCGCGAGCCCCGTATCCGACGGCCCATCTCGATGGCCACCGCCCGGTACCGCCCACCCCAGCCGCACGCCCGTCGTCGCCTGCATCACCCGCGCCAGCGTCCGGCTGAGTCGTTCCGTCTCCCACACCCCGAGCTGCCGTCCCGCCACATGAACTCCAACTGCGCCCCGCGTGGTTCGTCCAGTCTGCTCCTGCGCCGGAGTGCCCGTTCCGCCGGCATCAGCCACGCGATGTACGCTATCACCATCCGCCCGATCTCCTCGGGGACGAACCGCGCCACCTTGCGTGAGTTGTCCCGGATCGTCTTCATCTTGTCTCGGTCCGTCACGATCATCACCTGCCCGTCGAGCACGAAGATGTTGCGGATGAGTTGCCACGAGTCGCAGTGCCGCAACGTCGCCACCTCGGGCCCCGGCCGGCCCACCCCATGCGTGGACGAGCACCATGAGCACCTCCGGAACATCTTCAGCCGCCGGAGCCACCGTCGCACCCCTCGCCCTTGAGTTGCTGCTTCCTGGGTCCCATATCGACGCCCCAGCTGCCTCATCACGACCGCCGGTCCGGGTTCCAGCCAGCTGTTCTCCGGCTTCGTTGCGAACGACCGTCCCGCCCCGAGCCGCACCATGCTATCGGCGATCCGTCCTAGCTTGATCCGCCTCTTGATCGTTTCCCAGTCCCCCCCGCATAGCAAGCCGAGCAGCTTTCGTGCGTCGACGACCTGGTCCCGGAGCGCCCGTGTGAAGTCCCGGACAACGATGCGCTCGCCGTTGTGGAAGAGCGACTCGCCGTCGTCCGCCCAACGTACCGACGGCTGTCCGCCCATCCGCAGTCGCCAGCCTCTGCCGAGCGCCATCCATCCGATCATCGTGCTGATGACCGTATGCGCGCCTACGCACATCAAGCGGCGTGTTGGTCCCGGAACGCGAGCACCGCTTGATCCCGACCTCGTCCTGGTCCCGGGGCTGGCCCTCGAACGCGGCTTCCAAGAAGAAGAGCCGGGACCACCACAGAATGGCCGCCAGCATGCCCGTGTATAAGTGCGGCTCCGTATACCCGACCGGGCGGGTTCGGATCCCCAACGCCGCACAGAAGCACAGCAGCGAGTTGGAGTACACCTGCCCGCCGACCTGGGTCTTGACCGAAGCGACGAGAAACGAGAACACGGCCCGGTCGAGTGTCTCGTCGTCGCCCCGGGAACGGATGCCCTCGATTCCTTCTCCGTCGTCGTCGCTGTCCTGACCGCTACAGAACCCGCTGTCGTGGCTGCTGGCGATGCTGCTCCTGTCCAGCTCGGCTGCTACATCGCACAGCAAGCCCCACTGCTCGTTCGTGAAGCGGATGGCCCAACGCTCCAGCGCCTCGTCTCTTCCGATCCGGTGCGCCCGCCAGCAGAAGCCCAGATACCGATGCCCCACCGACCGGTACTTGGTCATGGACGCCTCCTTGCCCTTGAGCCCGAACGGCATCCCGCTGGGGCTGGTGCTCACGATGCTGGCGAGCCACTGGAGCGTCTCGGCCGGTACGCTGTCCAGTCGCCAGCTGCACCGTTCCACCTCGCGGTCGAAGCTCTCCCCGAGACGAAGCAAGACTGATCGCTCTCGCGCGGCCTCTTCGTCCCGTTCCCAGCCTTGTCCCGACGCCGTACTCTTGGCCCGTATCCACTCGGCAGCGTCGTAGACCCCGAGAAGATCGCGGGACCCGAAATGCTTGACCCATTGTAACCTCTTCACCCACGACGAGTCCCGGTCTATGTCTTCCTTCAAGTCCCCCATTCTCAGCCGCTCGGCATCCTCGGCGTCGAGTTCGGCCGTGCATTGGGCCATCATCAGCTCCATGGCATCCTTCCCGCCGCTGTTGCCCGGACCGGGTCCTGCCTCGGTCTCGTCGTTGCCGACAATCCAGTATCGTGCGTACTTCCCGCGCATCCACGTCTGCAACCGGACCTCTGTTGACTTCGGCCCAGTCGCCGTGTGCCCGGCCTCCCGCCAGTGGCGTGTGATGTTGTCTCTTGCCGTGGTGAGATAGCGGCATGCGGAGCAACTATGCCCCCGCAGAACGTCAAGCTGTTCAATGGCCGAGCTACCATCGCCGGGCAGAGCATCAACCTTTGGATCAGCCAGATCCGAGCAGCTGTAGTAGTCCTTGATGTCTCTAAGAACCTCTCCTTTCAGCTGATGCTCGTGGCGGAAGTGCGACTCAACGCCGCTGCCGGGTCGGATAGCTGCTTTGCATTTCCGACAGATGACCATGCGATGCTTCTCGTTAATCTCGACGAAGCTGTCCATAGCGATTCAATGCCGCTTCCCACTCTCTGGTAGTAAACAAGCCGTGCAAAGTGATCTTCCCATCTATCATTCTTTAATTGCCTTATTGGCACCCCTTTCTCGTAGCTTAACCCTGGTAACTACCCATGTAACCCCAACCCCGAGTCTCCAGTCAATGGGAAGCACCGACCAATCATCGCGCCGTCCCAACTCCAACCGATATTGCTCCAAAGCTCGGATCACTTTTTGCAGTTTGTATGGCCGATTCTACTTCAATCGCCTCCGAATAATACGTAGGAGAAGCTCCGATGTTTCCGCAGGCTCGCAGTTGCTGTAACGCTCTCTGTCCAGCAGCGCGCCAGGCCTCGTCCGGGTCCCCATCCTCGTTGCTGAGTTGCTGGTTCAATGCCCAGAAAGCCCGTACAGCAGCTTGGGCTTCGGCTGGAACCTAGTGACGTGACAGGTCAGCAGCTCATCAGTTCATGGGGCGCGAAGATCTCTTACTGGTCGGCAAGTGTGGCCGGTCTTTGCGCAGTCCCAGCATGCAGCACCCGTGTCTACGCCGTTAAAATCATCGTGACAACATTCGCGCATGGTCAGACAGAGTCTACATACTATCTTGAGAGGCACACTCATGACTTGGTGGCGCGTGTAACGCATTGCCGGCAGGGGAAATGGCGTACTGAGCCACGAGGCGGAGCTTCGACTGTTTTTCTTCTGTCAGATGGGCAGGTTAACAGTCCTGAATTCGAAAGCTGACCTGCTGAACATACGGTGATCTTAGCTGTGGACTTGCGCGTGGCGGATTGAGTCAACCGGCCACCCTTCTTGATTGCGGCGTTGCGACTACGAGCTTCCGCCCACTGCGTCGAGGGCCTCAGCGACAACTGCGCGATCGCTTCCAGGCATTGATTGATAGTTGTGATCTCTCACTAAATTGTAGTGGATTGAGAGGAAGGTAGATGTAAAGTTTGAAGGGATCCAGGTTTTGTAACTATCGATCCAGCCCCTGAATTTGTCGGAATTCCACCAATAATCAACGAGTCGCTGGAACGCGCCGAACGAGCCACCGCTGCGGGTCGCTAGCATTCGCGCAGCGGATCCGCGCGGCACACTGCCTACGCCGTTTTACTCTTTCATCCAGGCACTGAGAGAATTCTCATCATCTTCTTTCACTTCATCAGGCCCAAAATGACACGTCCTCTCAATACAATTGACTTACATCGCGACTACGTGAGCCAGCTTTATCTGCAAGGCGTTTCGCGACGAAAGATCAATACAAACTTCGAAAACATCACCATGTCGCCGTGGATCTCAGCACGATATCTCGCCGGATCTCAAGCTGGGATCTCCCACGCCAGCAGGCTCGTACTAAAGAAAGCCCAGAGCTAGTCGAGGCCATTCGCGACCTGGTTTTCCGTGTGGGGCTCAGCGAAAAGCAAACATTGAGTGTTTTACAGAGACGAGGCTTGCCCATCACAAAACGAGGCCTGAAGCGCATCAGGCTTCATCCAGATCGCCGTTGGGTACGCAGGCTCAACAGCGATGAAGAGCGTCTTGCCTTGCTCGAGCAGACGGAGCAGGTCATAATCGAGATGTCACAGCGATCGAACGCCGTTTCAGGATACGGCAAGAGCCTCCTGCAACCTTTTCTTCGTCAACAGAGACAGCTCTGGGTGCCTAGAGATCCCTCTTTGCCCTGTACAAAGTTATGTTCCCGAATGAAGTTGAAATGCGGAAAGAATGTTCCGAAGGAAGAAAGGACAGTTTTGGTACCGGGTCCAAATTACCAGTGGTGCATAGATGGCCATGACAAGCTCAAGCCGTATGGGTTCGAGATTTACGCCGCCATCGACGCCTACTCAAGGAACATCATCTGGTTTTATGTTGGCCACTCCGCTACGACTGCCCTGAGCGTCCTAAAGCAATATCTGACGGCTTGCGACGCCTACGGTTTCCGGCCTTGGTTTTACAGGCAGATCGAGGCAGCGAAACGCCATTGATTGCGGCAGCCCATTGGAACTTTGCACTAGCCGCAGACGGAAGGGTAGAGTGGAACGGGAAGGTCTTTGAGCAGGGCAAACGGCTGAGAGATTCATACAAGGCTGCGCCAAGCACAAAGAACGTCAAGATCGAGAAGTGGTGGGAAAGCATGCTGCATGTCTCTTCACGGCAGTGGGTGGATTATTTTGGGAGCTCGCCAGAGACGGCGACTTTGACGGCGCCATGTTGGAGGACCAAGTTGCCATTTACGCCGTTTTCGAGGACGTACTGCGTCGAGAACTGTTCGACTTTGTGGAAACTTGGAACCTTCATCGCATTCGCCTACAAAGAATCGACCCACGTCGTCCACGGACAACCTTGGATGAACTATCACTACCGGATCCGTCGAAGGCATGCAATTGGGGCATCCCGATCGACCGCGCTGTTCTACAGCAACTACAGCGGCCGTTAGTGGGTATCGACATCAGCACCTGCTTGGAGCCGAGACAAAGAATTGGTGCCGTCGTATCCTTACGGAGTTGGGTTATGAAGGCGCTGTCTCTGGGGCTTGCCGAGAAGTCGACAAATTGCGGCCTCTTAAACATTTCTATCTTGCACTTCGAGACAAGATCATTCAGCATATTGAAAGCGGCGAACAGCCTAACCTAGCATACCGTAAAGCGCCAACAGGGGCGTTTCTGAATTTGTGAGCTTTGCCACTTGAGCATTTGACAACCAGACTAAGCGTTTATAGGAAGCACTACACAGGCGAGCAACCCAGGTTTTCATGATGAAATGGGAGACACAGAGCCTGCAGAAGAGCCTCTCGTTGAATTGGATTGTGTGGACGAAGAAGGAAACGATCTAGAAGGGATAAGTGACGATGAAGATGATAACCACAGCGAACTATCAATGATAACCTAGAGTGATTGGTCCGTTTTACTGTGTCGAACAGCAAAGGTTTCGGAACTTTCAACCTTTGAAGCGCGTGGACCGAGCTGGTGGTTGAGTCTCGTCCATACCAAAGACAAGACATTCGGCTTGGTCGCCCGAGCTCTGGTTTATGCACTCTCTGTTTAGCTAACATTGTTAGCATCTGTCAATTCATCGATGTGATATGATTTCTTACGAACTCGGTGTCGACAGTCTTCCCATCTTCATCTTCGTCGGCGTTGTCTCCATCACGTACCAGACCTCCCATCTCGCCGTGGCCGGCCATTCCGTCAAGCGGTACCTGTTCAAGCGGATCTCTCAGTCCACAAAAGTCTTCTACGGCTTCGCGTACGATGATCTCCTCCATGATTTCCTCACGCTCATCATCGTCCATTGAACCCTGGTGGCAGATGCTATAGATGGGGCCCTCGGTTTTGGGCTTGACATCCGCCAACTCCAGTTCCTCAGGATCGGTCCCTCTTTTTACAGTATCACTGTTGCTCTCGTCCTCGTGCTTCACCCGCTTCTGACGTTGAGGTGCAGGGCTCATGTCCTCTTTCTTGACCCTCCGTTTCTTTTCTTCTTTGACTGGCGTTGGGTACTCATCCGGCCTCAGTGGCGTCACTGGTTCTTGCTTGTCGATTACGTCTGTGGATGTAAGGACAAGAAGCACCTTCAATTGTCCTGCTTGGTTGTTGCCGAAATGCCCAGAGGCCAGCATTGCTGACGGGGTCAGGTATTTGTCTGTGTTGGGGACCGTAACGATCTTCTTGCCAGAAAAGCTCGAGGCGTAAGAAATGTTCCAAAGTTCCTTGTTTGTGAGATCGACTGCGGATGGGAGCGGACGTAGATGATCGAACAAGGTCGCGGTGAACGAAGGCCAGGTCAGTAGATCTGTCGAAGAGAACTTGATGACCGTATCCTTGAGCGGCAGCACCGTCTCTGGGACTTCGACTGCTAGCCCATTAAGGTATCTGACTTCCAAGCTCACAAGCAAAAGACTGATATGTACCCACTGATATCCTGTTCGCTGCCTTGTCGGCTTTCTGGTACTGGCTTTCGTACTTTGGATAGCCCGACTGGCTGCTGTTGCAACTGTAATAAAAGGAGGATCCCCTGACGCCTCAGGGGGCTTGATACGTGCTCGCGTGTGCACCGCGCCAGAGATGGACAATTCGTTGGGTAAAATCTGAGCCGGCCGTCCAAAGCCGATGAGCGAAACGGGCTTTGGTTTGTCACGGAATAGTTGGCTTGCTGGGCTGACTGGCCTAACTGGCCGAGGAGGAGTCATCAACCTCCACTACTTCGTCATGCGGACCCGGAAGGGCCGGAGTTCTGGATCTGGCTCGATGCTCAGACCGGAACGGGTTGGCAAGGCCACATCGACCACAATAATTCGCTCCAAGATATATCGTAGTGAAGAGTTCATGGTGCTTTTCCGGTCTGGATGCAGTAGACATGCTCTGAAGGGATTTTGAGGCTCATCTTGATGCAAGAAAATATGTTGGTTTTACGAAGAAGAAATCAAAGAGTCTGCTCTTCCGGCTGAATTGTTGTAAACGAAGATATTGCCAGCCACGGTGTCAAGTAAACTCGCTAGGCTGAATCAAGCAGGAGCGGACTAAGCGAGTTCGCTGCGGATCCGCAGCGTAATTACTGCAGGGCGACTGTTGCTCACCAAACCGCGCCTCACCGTGCACTGATGATTCAGAGCATATTTCCCAAGAATACCATAGTAAAATAATTACAGAGAGAGAGAGAGAGAGAGAGAGAAAAAACTTATTCATGGTCTATACTGTTAGGAGCGTGCTCTGGTCACTTGGTGGCTAGCATTCATGTGGCAATATCAACCACCTAGCCAGCCCATCATTGCACAGCTGAAGTACATCGCATGAGATTTGCTGGCAACCCATCCCATGCGATCCCGCTGCTAGCCCGCAGTACATGAATTATTGCGTCTCCAAGTACCGCATGACTAAGACTGGTATGATCTAAACCCAAACAGAAATGGCCAAGGGGTTTTGCAACAGTGCTCCCTATCGCCCACCATAATTGCTCCAAAGCTCGGATCACTTTTTGCAGTTTGTATGGCCGATTCTACTTCAATCGCCTCCGAATAATACGTAGACTGATCGCTCTCGCGCGGCCTCTTCGTCCCGTTCCCAGCCTTGTCCCGACGCCGTACTCTTGGCCCGTATCCACTCGGCAGCGTCGTAGACCCAGAAGATCGCGGGACCCGAAATGCTGACCCATTGTAACCTCTTCACCCACGACGAGTCCCGGTCTATGTCTTCCTTCAAGTCCCCCATTCTCAGCCGCTCGGCATCCTCGGCGTCGAGTTCGGCCGTGCACTGGGCCATCATCAGCTCCATGGCATCCTTCCCGCCGCTGTTGCCCGGACCGGGTCCTGCCTCGGTCTCGTCGTTGCCGACAATCCAGTATCGTGCGTACTTCCCGCGCATCCACGTCTGCAACCGGACCTCTGTTGACTTCGGCCCAGTCGCCGTGTGCCCGGCCTCCCGCCAGTGGCGTGTGATGTTGTCTCTTGCCGTGGTGAGATAGCGGCATGCGGAGCAACTATGCCCCCGCAGAACGTCAAGCTGTTCAATGGCCGAGCTACCATCGCCGGGCAGAGCATCAACCTTTGGATCAGCCAGATCCGAGCAGCTGTAGTAGTCCTTGATGTCTCTAAGAACCTCTCCTTTCAGCTGATGCTCGTGGCGGAAGTGCGACTCAACGCCGCTGCCGGGTCGGATAGCTGCTTTGCATTTCCGACAGATGAGCATGCGATGCTTCTCGTTAATCTCGACGAAGCTGTCCATAGCGATTCAATGCCGCTTCCCACTCTCTGGTAGTAAACAAGCCGTGCAAAGTGATCTTCCCATCTATCATTCTTTAATTGCCTTATTGGCACCCCTTTCTCGTAGCTTAACCCTGGTAACTACCCATGTAACCCCAACCCCGAGTCTCCAGTCAATGGGAAGCACCGACCAATCATCGCGCCGTCCCAACTCCAACCGATATTGCTCCAAAGCTCGGATCACTTTTTGCAGTTTGTATGGCCGATTCTACTTCAATCGCCTCCGAATAATACGTAGGCCAGATCAGCCCAGCCGAGCCCTGCATTGGCTGGTGTGAAACCCAACTCCTCGCCCTCCTACCCTCCTTCGGCCTCGGGAGGGCGTTCGGACGACCAGTTTCGTGGCGTACGTCGTGTGCCAGCTAGCCACAGGCCGGTAGTGGACGGCCCGGTGCTAAGCTGAGCAATGTGATGGCCGATCGCGGCGGGAATGCATCCTGCCCAGTCGCCGGATGCCGTATCGCCGCCGGTGTGATGCGTGGACGACGTTAGAGGGTGCCATCGTGAGACACGTGGCCCACCGGTGCGGCTGAGCACGTAGGTTCCATCAGCGGGAGCTAGGCCTAGACGACCTAGCCGGCTTCGAGGCTCGGAATAGTCTCGGTCTGGATCGTCCGGATCCGGAGGCGGCGTGGTCGGAAATCGTACACGGCCGGGCGAACGACGACGTATTCCTACGCCAGACCGAGGGTGTGGACGGCGACCCGTGTCCACCGCCCCGCGACCTCGTAGGTTGGGCCTATCAGGCCAATGCCGTGTGGTGGGTCCCGGGGGTCTCCAGGTGCGCCCCACGCGGCGGGAACGCAAACGCGGGGGGAACCCCTCCCTCGGGTTTCTAGCGGCGGCTCATCAACCCTGCTGCCTTCAGCCCCGCCGCACCACGACGGCCCGGACCCCCACCAAGCGGCGGACCGACGAGATGGCCTTTACCGCGCCGATCGACATGACTTTACCGAACGGACGCTCCGTCCTCGTTTGCGCGCCCCATCAGCGGGTCGTGTGCGGGACATGCTGTGTCGACTTCAGCTTCCACCTTGACGATGACGATGACGACGCCGATAATGATGATGATGATGGCGAATGCGACTCGTCTCACGGAAACGGCGCATTTGGCTTCCACGCCGCCGTCCCGGACCCTCGTGGCGTCAGCTCTGCCCAGGTTGCCGAGAGCCGATATGGTCGACGACTGTGGCCCGGCGAAACCGAGCCGGACCCCGCAACAGACGCGGACAGTGGCCACGTTGCGAGGAGGCTCGACTCTCGCCGCGACGAGCCTGCGCCCTGGAGCAAGGTCTCTTCCCGGACGGAGACGTCCGGGAACTTCTTCCCTCCGCTTCTACCGACCCGAGCTGGCGACGGAGGCCGCTCGATCTTTTCCCGCCGGGCTCGCGCCGCTTCGTGAACCGCCTGGACCGGTACGAGATGCTGGCCTTCATCGACGGCGCCTGCCCACGTAACGGCGCAGCGGATGCTGTAGGCGGCTGTGGCTTTGTCTTTGGGTCGCGCGAGGGGTACTCGGTCGGCTTTAGACTCGAAGACCGCGGCGTAGATGGGGCCCTCTACCCAGCAACCGCCGACCGCGCCGAGCTACGTGCGGCCCTGGCCGTGCTGAAGTTCCGCTCGTGGCACGGCGAGGGCTTCAAAAGTCTCGTCATTGCCACCGACTCCTCGTACGTTGCCAGCGGTGCGACCGACTGGGTCCGTGGGTGGATGGAGAAGGGCTGGCGCTCGAGCAACGGCAAGCCTACGAAGAACCGGGATCTGTGGCAGGCCCTCGTCCTGGAGATCGAAGCTCCACGAGGAGGGTTCTGCGTAAGCTTCTGGAGGATCCCGCGCGAGTGGAACGCGGAGGCCGACGTGGTCGCAAGGCGAGCAGTTACTTATGAACGCCGGGATAGATATGCGGATGTGCTTGGCGTGATGGCGGACTGATGGCGATCGGGCAATGAAGACGTGTCGCCCGTGCCAAAGTCACCGGCGGGTTCCGTCGGGGGTGGACGACGCGGCGGCAGAAACCTGTGGCTAGTATGCCGGGGATATTGATCGCGGTATCCGTCAAGCAGGGCACCGGAGGTCCTGGTGATCGACGTCTGTTATAGCACGACGACTATCTGCAGCTTTCGTGCCATCCCGCCACACGATCTAGTGACCCTGCCTAGTAAAAATTACATGAGCTGTGTCTGTCGAATTGCAACCCTACACAGGAGCTTCGGATGATGGCTGCCGTGCGAGAAAGAGCGCGTTGCGTCGTCAGGGAGAGCCTGACGTACCCGGGCCTAGCGCAAGCCGGACACGTCACGCTCCGTTGCTGCTACTGCTGCTGCCGCCATTCCTCTACCTATCCGCCTGACGGCGGCACGGATGAGGGCGGGGAACCATCTCCCGGCCCGCGTCGCCCGCCCATGGTCCGGTGGCGCCAACGACGCCCGCCAGCAGCCGGCCGCCAGAAGCAAGCTCGAGGGTAAACCCCTGGGAGGTGGCTGGGCTAACGGACCGCCGCCCGTTCGGCTTCGCTCCTCCTATGCAACGTCGACCCGCGCGGCCAGCAAAGGCGGTGTTTACGGCCGCCTGCGTACAGCGGCTGCGTGACAGAGGCATCAGGAACGAAGCTCGGCCGAGGAACGAGATCTCCTTGCAACGGCGACAGGTGTCTATGCTACAACGGGAAGTCGACGCGCTCGGGCAACGTCTTGCACATGGCGATACGGACGTGGCCGGCGAGTGGCTCGGTCGTCAAGGAGGAAGAGGAACGGTGGCGTGCGATGTCAAAAGCGCGTCCCTCGTTCTAGTCACCATCTACCTACCTAGGGCTACCGTACATATCTGCCTGGCCGTGCCGCTTTAGCAGTTGGACAGGAGCCAGAACAGCCGGAGGAGCCGCGGGCAGCGAAGCCCGTCCACCTCGTCCGTCTCCTCTAGCCACCCTCGTATATGGTCCGGCCCGCTCGACGCCAGGCCTTCCCAGTCCGACCAGCCCATCGCCTCCAGGACCGTGGCCCCCAAGACGCTCACGCCGGTGGCCTGTCCGCCGCCTCCCACCACCATGCACGCCGCCACGTAACGCTGCACCACCTTGACCCATTCGCACTGTACCTCTCGATAGAGGACGGTGCCGCTTGCCAACGCCTCTTCTTCGTTGCCATGTAGCTCGTCCATCTCTTCCCTATACGCCGTGCGCCAACAGAGAGTCACCGGAAACCGGCAACGGTTGCACCGCGCGCCCGCGCCGCCGCCGCGCGCCCGATAGGACTGGAACATGGCCAACCATGCCTTGCCATCCCCGCCTCCGCGCGATGCGAGCATCGCTTGAGCTTGTGCGTGTTCACTATCGGCCCCACTCGTAGAACGCACAGAGCACGCAGCCGACGTCCCTGCTCTTGATCCTATCCTCAATATGCAGACAAGCTCGTCAGAGGCCGTGAACCAGCGCGGGCGGAGGCACCGGGTCGGGAGTGTAGGCGGGGATCGCCGACAGCCTTGTGCGGATTGTTGCCGGGTCCATGACGCTATCCCTGGGCGAGGCCGGCGCGTGGGCGTCTTCGCCCTCCGCCGCGGCGAGCGGCGCCCTCTGTATGTTTTCGGACCGGACCTTCCTCCGCAGGGCGCGCCGCTGCTTTGCGTTCAAGGGCTGGTGTAGTGTACCCGTGCGCGCGGACGGGGCGTCGGCCAATGGCGATCGCTCCCCGGCACGGGCCGGTAGGTCTACGGCGCCCTCAAGTCGCTGCTCCGGGGCCAATGGCCGGCTCGCGTCGTCCGCACCAAGGCCATCTCCTCCCGTGGTGGTAGGGTGGACGAGGGCTGCAACTGGGCTGGCAGGCGGCCGACTCTGCGCATACATCGTCGCCGCCCGTGTCTCCCTTTCGTGTGCTTCACGGGCCTGGGTGAGCATAGTACAGTAATAAGAAGGTATAGGCATAAGAAAACAATAAAAAAGAGGGAGGGTCCAAGTGAGTATCACACGACCACACGGGCGCGATGAAGATGTATGAGTGGTTAGTCGCCGAGGGAGGGAGGGTTCCATCGATGAGACTTAGTCACGTGGGGGTACCAAAGAGTTAAGCTAAAGAGCGGCGGTAAAAGAATTTTTATTTAGAATGTTTTTCTTTTTATTTCTTAGTATTATATATTTAAATCTAAAACTAAGACTTAAACCTAAAAGTAAATAAGCTACCTTATCCATTAATCTGAGTTAATAATTATATTTCCGATTTATTTAATAAAATAGTTCTTTTTCCCTATTTTCTTTTCTTTTTTGAAACTTTCTAAAAACAAAACAAACCTAAACAAAAGTGGGGTTTTAGAAAGAATATATATCAGAGAATATTATTCCAACTTATTATATACTACTTATACATAATATACTTTAAGTATAAGTTATACCTATTATAAAATAATAACTTTATACTAAAATCGCTAGTTACAAAACTAAAATTGTTTCATTCAATATATTTATAAGAAGTAAAAGAAAATGTTACGACCCAACATGCATGACCAACCCAGAGGCCAGCCCGCCGGCCGCGGCGACTGCGGCACACCATATATGCAGGTGAAACAGGGACACGGCTACTCCTCGCGGAACGGAAGAACTATGGAACAAGTCACGTGTCGATAAGATAAGGATCATTTCGGATCAGAATGATCCAACACGACTTAGGGGCCAAACGATCATTCTGGATCAGATTGATCAGGAACGACAAGGAACAAAGGACATGTTCAGGAACGAGACTTGTATATAGTATGGACTCGAGCCGGGCTCAAGGACAGACTTTCCATAGCTTCTTCAGCAATCAACTTAGTATCAGATCTTACGATCGCTTTCAGCTATCTTCACTGAGAACCCCTTCTGACAAGACTACGATTGATCACCGAAGCCTTACCTACCTTACGACCTACAGACATAGCTTCAGGAAGCTATCCACGACTACGACACTGTTTACTTAGTTATCGCAGCCTCAACTTCTGCTAACATACTCACTACGACTAGCTGGCCGTAACACTTTGATTGCTCCTGTTCAGTAAGTTTACTCTACGACAACTAACTAAACAGTAAGAACGATGTCTTCAAGCAACTCCTACTTCCTCCAAGAGTGGCTCCAGCAAGAGCAAGACCTTGGCCGAGGAGCTCGCCAAGGAGCTCGACCTCATGGACGTCGACTCCTACGAGGACGGAGAAGTTAAGATCTCAAGGAGGTATACACCAAACTTGTTGAGATGATCAAGAAAACGACAACGACATCGCCCAGGTTCAAGGAATGTTGAACGACACCTTTGGGCAGCTGGAGAACAAAACCAAGGAAGCCGAATTCCTTGCCCAACGAGTCAATACACTCCAGACTGCAGCCAACATTGTCACCACACCTCTTCATGGAGGCCGACAGAAACTCAAGCTCAACGCACCCATCACCTATGACGGCACCCCAGGAACTCTCAAGGGATTTCTGATTCAGGTCAAAAATTATCAGAACTTTCACCACGGAGACTTCACCAACGAAACCGAGAAAGTTGTGCACGCTGCCAGTTTCCTCAGGACGAGCCCTCAAATGGTTTGAACCTATTCAGGAAGAGTTCCTCAGCAAGGAGACTCTCGACGAGTGCTCCACTGAAGTACGCGACATCTACTGTAGTTTCAGTGGATTCGAAGAAGCTCTCAGGTCCCTATTCCAGGACCCTGATGAGAAACGACAAGCTGAACGCGACCTAGCGCAGCTACGACAGACCAAATCGGCAAAAGAATATTCCGCCGAATTCAGACGTCTCAGTGCCCAACTAGACCTCACTGACGACACTAAGATGTTCATGTTCTACCAAGGATTGAAGGATGAAGTCAAAGACGAACTGATCAAGCTCGACAGACCAGACGACTTCCTCCAGTACGGCGAACTCGCCATCCGAATCGACAACCGACTCTATGAACGCAAAAGAAAGAAAGGAACGACCCAATACTGGACGCAAGTATCAATGGCAGTCCCAACGCAGCTTTCAAGCAACCCAACGACCTCGCAACAACTGGAACAACAACCGACAGAGCACTGCCTATGGACAACATGATGGCCCCATGGACCTCAGTGTCGCCAGGAAGGAAGACAACCATCCTAAGAAGGACTTCAAGTGCTACAACTGCGACAAGCCAGGACATATGGCTAGAGATTGCCGACAACCCAAACGTATCCAGCACCAGCCCGTTCCAGAGAAACGAGCCAACATCGCCAGCAAGGAAGTGCCTCACGCACAACTCTCATGGACGGCCTGTTACGATGATGACTGTCTCATCCACCAAGATAGCAAGGAACAGACAGGACACTATCCGAAGAAACCCAAAACAAAGGACGATCAGGATACGACACCACCCCACATGTTAGAACCCTAGCGGTAGCAACCAAGGAAGACGAAACGCCCGCTTACGGACCCTGCACCCTCGAAGAAAATAACATTGAGTGTATCACTACACTCTCACAGATCTGCAAGAACATAGAGGAAAGAGCCAGGACAGACCCCGTTATGAAGGACACCCTTCACCTCCTCAAAAACGAATCACGCAGAGGCTCCAAGCAAGCACAAGGAACAACTCCTCAAATTCGAAGAAAGAGGACCCGACACAGAAGAAATCATGAGCAATCTCGTCTACATGGCACGACGAGACAACAAGAAACAATCCCTCAGAAGAAAGGGACCCCAATCAGACAACATCCCAACCAAGTCCATCTGTGTGATGCGGCGAAACGACAGGAACAAGAAGTTCATTCGCAAGGTCAAAGAACAACTCAAGGACCTAGAACGCGAAGACAGAATCGAAGTAATCAAGAGGCCCGACCTCGACTTCGAAATCAAGGACGGAAAGGTGGACTTTCGACTCAAGAAGGATGAACTTGAGATCGGCTCCAGCAGTCACACCTTCGACGAAGAATCACCTACGACTCGGACGAACCTCGCGACGTCGCTCGACGACGTGCTCAGACGGAGATCGACCATGGATTCTATCCTAGCGTGGACGACACCAGCTCTGATGAGGAATCCGAAGAACAACGGTGCAAGAACATCGACCCATACGAAGACGACCAGACAGTACAATTCTACGGAACTAGCCAACCTAAGGAAATACCCATGACACCACTAGTCAAGGGAGACAGCTCCTTGCTCAACACCAAGGACGCATTCCACGAAGAACTGTTTTGGGCAGAATGCCTCGACGACAAGTGCCTCTGGCATCTCTCACCTAAGAAGGACAGTCGCTTCTACCCTCGAAGACGCGACAACCGACCTATCAAGGATGTCTACGTCGACGACCAGCTGCCAAACTGGACGCTCACGTACTTCAACGGGCTCGACAAGGCAACATTCGGACCAGACCCATGCTTCCTATGCGATGCCAGAACAGCGACCACATGGAATGGGACGAATGTAGGCACGACCATTGCCAGATCCATTACGTTCCCAAATCACAAGCCTGGAGGGAACGAGAGGAACAAATCGAACAAGAAGCGCGACTGAGAAACAGACTTTCAAAAAACTAGGAAAGCCAATCGCAAAGGAACGACGAAAGGCGAAAATCAAAGACAAGTTCCTATGTGCAACCAGACAACGCAATGACGCACATTTATGGGTCAAACTCGAAATACACGGACACAGATTGCGCGCTATAATCGACAGCGGCGCACAAGGAAGTTTCATATCACCAAGAGTGATGAACAGACTCGACCTACCATGGATATGGAAGGATAACCCATATCGACTGCAAACGGTAGAAGGAGAAAGAGTTGACTATGATGATGGATATGTCAATCGAGAGACTGTACACCTTTCGACATATATCAACGATCAACAAGAACAACTACAGTACGACATCACGGAGATTGGAGACATTGACGTCATCCTAGGAATCTCGTGGTTACGAAAGCACAACCCACGGATAGATTGGACCACTGGCCAGGTCCTATGGGAAAATCCAGTCACTGAACGACCTAAGAAAAGGGTTCAAACGGATTTCAAGCAACACCTGAAGAAACAGAACAAACACGATACATAGCCTTCATCAGGACGATAGAAGACGACAGGATGTTCGCACCCGGTACCGACGATCGAGGATCGCGACGACTCCAGACTATACCCGAGGAGTACCGGATATACACGAAACTATTCATGGAACCTGAAGAAACAGGATTACCAGAACACAGCAGCTGGGATATGGAAATCGAACTCAAAGAAGGAACACAACCCGGGTTCTATCCAATATACCCTATGAATCAAGAAGAACAAGACTATCTCGACGAATACATCGACGAGAAGCTCGAAAAGGACATATTCGACCTTCGAAATCCCCGCAGGATTCCCTTATTCTTTGTACCAAAGAAAGGAGGAAAATCGAGACCTGTTATCGACTACAGGAAACTCAACGAAATCACGAAGAAGAATTGCTATCCTTTACCCCTCATCACTGAGCTCAGAGACCTACTTCACGGAGCCAACTGGTTCACCGCGATAGACCTCAAGGAAGCATTCAACCAGATTCGAATCAAGGAAGGAGACGAATGGAAGACGGCATTTCGAACTCGTAGAGGACTCTTCGAGTATCTCGTCATGCCCTTCGGACTTACCAATGCTCCGGCAACCTTTCAAACGATGGTCAACCACGTACTCCGGGAGTTCGTTGACATCTTTGTTGTTGTCTACATTGATGATGTTCTCATCTTCTCCCCGACCTCGAAACACACAAGAAACATGTCCACATGGTATTCCAGAAACTCCAGGATGCCAAACTGTACGCCGAACCTCCAAGTGCGAATTTCACGTACAGAAGGTAGACTTCCTCGGATACACCATCACGCCAGGACAAATCCACATGCAAGCATCAAAGGTGGAAGCAGTCAGGGACTGGCCTACACCGCAGAACGTCAAGGACGTACAAGGATTCTTAGGATTCGTCAACTTCTATCGACGATTCCTCAAAGACTATGCCAACATTGTCAGACCTCTCAACAACTTGACACGAAAGAATACCCCATTCATTTGGGATCCCAAGTGCGAAGAAGCATTCACCAAGGTCAAAGATATGGTTGTCTCTGAACCAGTTACCAGGATTCCAGACCCCCGGAAGCCCTTCGAAGTCGAGACTGACGCCTCGGACTTCGCCATGGGAGCGGTCTTGGGACAACGAGACGAACAAGGAAAGCTTCACCCATGTTGCTTCTACTCCAAAGCATTTCATGGAGCAGAGTTGAATTGGCAAATCCACGACAAGGAACTGATGGCCATCATCGAAGCATTTCGAGAATGGAGACCACAGTTATCCGGAACCAAGCACGAAGTTACAGTCTACACAGACCACAAGAATCTTGCGAACTTCACAACAAACAAGAACCTAAACAAACGACAAGTCAGATGGAGCGAATTCCTATCTGAATACAACTTCCGAATCATCTATCGAAAAGGATCAGAAAATAGCAGAGCGGACGCTCTCAGCAGAAGACCTGACCACGAAGTCACGGTCCCCGAGGAAACACAGGTTATCCTCAAACAAGAAAAGGACGGTAGCCTTGTACCAACTACGAAGCTTCTTATGATAGCCAGAAGGATCAGTACCAGCCCGACTGAAAGAATGACCCCTGAGCTTATTATGGAAATTCATAGTGCACCCGCACACGGTCACCAAGGAGTTACAAACGTGGAAACGGATTCGCCAGCACTACGACAAATCCGCCACACGCGCAGAAATTGCGGAAGCAATTAAGGACTGCGCAACCTGCAAGAAAAGCAAGAACAGCCCGCATA
Organism: Colletotrichum australisinense (nom. inval.); assembly: GCA_014706365.1. Taxonomy (NCBI): domain Eukaryota; kingdom Fungi; phylum Ascomycota; class Sordariomycetes; order Glomerellales; family Glomerellaceae; genus Colletotrichum; species Colletotrichum australisinense (nom. inval.). Next base: position 21,592 of record JABKAN010000019.1, read on the forward strand.
AGCCTTATGGCGAGCTGCAACCATTGCAACCACCAACGGAAGCATGGCAATCAATCTCATGGGACTTTATCGTCAAACTACCAAAGTCCAAAGAACCACTCACGAACGTATGGTACGACAGCATTTTGGTTGTAGTCGACCGACCTACCAAGTTTGCCCATTTCATACCCTACAAAGAAGCTAGCAGCGCAGAGGAACTAGCATACATCTTCCTCAAAGTCGTTGTTGCCAACCACGGTAGACCAAAGGAAATTATCTCCGACAGAGGCTCTCTGTTTACTTCGAAGTTTTGGAGATCCCTGATCTCGCAACTCGGTACAGATCACAAACTGTCGACTTCTTTCCATCCGCAAACCGATGGTCAGACAGAAAGAATCAACCAGATTCTCGAGACATACCTCCGTTGTTATGTGAACTACGATCAAAACAACTGGGTAACATTGTTACCAATGGCCCAATTCGCATACAACAGTGCAGTTGGCGAAAGCACAAGAGAATCCCGTTCTACTTGAACTACGGATACCAGCCAACAGTGTACGGAGAAGCACGACAAGGACCACAAGCTGTTAAAGTAGTGGCCAGCGTGGCGAAACTCAAGGAAATCCAGAAGACAGCATCTCTGGATCTCGAGTTTGTACGCCAACGCATGAAAAGGAATGCGGACAGATCAAGGATTGGAGGACCAACCTTAGAAGAGGGAGATAGCGTCTACCTCCTTCGCCGCAACATCAAAACGAAACGACCAAGCGACAAATTGGACTACAAAAAACTTGGACCTTTCGAAATCATTCAGAAAGTCTCAGACGTCAACTACAAGTTGAGACTCCCAGACACAATGAAGTGTCATCCAGTCTTTCACATCTCACTTCTCGAACCAGCACCCAAGGGTTCACACACAGAAGATTGCATTATTGTGGAACCAAACGAACCAGAATACGAAGTCGAACGGATCATCGACCACAGAGTCAGGAACGGCAGCCACGAGTACCTCGTAAAATGGAAGGATTACGGACACGAAGAAAATACATGGGAACCAATCACGAACCTCCAGCACTCCCAGGAGTCGCTCCAGCTGTACCATGACTCCCAACCGACACACCCGAATCCAACAAACCAAAGTCAGCCAACAAGGATGGAGACAAGACGACGTCGGATAAACCGCATCCCACTCCCCGATAAAATCCGCGGGAAGACAATCGGAACCAGCAGAGGAAGGGCGGGCCCCTCTTGTCGACGCCGCTCCACCTCCGCCTCCTCCTTCTCGATACGCTCCAGCTCTTCCACACTGTCAATACCACGACGCACCGCACGCATCATTTTTCAAACCACATCTTCTTCTGCTTCCGAAGACGCTCCACTTTGGCGTCCAGAGCACGACGCTCCTCCTCGGCCTGCTCTAGGGCATCCTCTAGCTTCTGGTGTTGATCACCAATCCGACGAAGCTGTTGAGCAGACAGACCCTGAAGATCGCAATAAGATTTTCCGCCGCGAACGCATTCGGCGCACCGTGAGGAATCTGATAGCGAGGCCTCACACGAAGAGAAACCACGCGTCTCACAAGTAGAGCAAACAGGCATGACGACCCGATTGCCTAGAATAAGACTCAGGAGAGAATTTCGTTGTTCAGTCTTCTTTGAGGGACGAGCTTCAGGCGATGAGTCAGCCTTTCTTTTTTGAACGCGACCTGACATTGCGAGTCAGTATGAATCAGGGAGCAAAATTTGCAGATTCCCCAACCTGGGAACAACCTACTACTTATGTTGGTCTTGAGGACAAGACCTTTTGAGGGGAGAAGCTGATGTTACGACCCAACATGAGACCAGGGCGTGCCCCACCGGCACCTGGCGGCTACAGCGCATCATATATGCAGGACGGACGGAACATTGGAGAACCCCAGGAGCGGAAGAACTATGGTACAAGTCACGTGACGATAAGAGATAAGGATATCCTGGATATGCGGCATATCCAACCGAGCCAAGGATATGTGGGATATGCTGAATATCCAACATATCCAGACAAAGAGACTGTTTGACCTTGTTCGGTCAAAGAACGAGACTTGTATATAGTATGGACTCAAGCCGGGCTCGAGGACAGACTTTCCATAGCTTCTTCAGCAATCAACTTAGTATCAGATCTTACGATCGCTTTCAGCTATCTTCACTGAGAACCCCTTCTGACAAGACTACGATTGATCACCGAAGCCTTACCTACCTTACGACCTACAGACATAGCTTCAGGGAAGCTATCCACGACTACGACACTGTTTACTTAGTTATCGCAGCCTCAACTTCTGCTAACATACTCACTACGACTAGCTGGCCGTAACATAAATAGAGAGCCTCTATTAGAAATAATTTCTTTTAGTTTACCGTAGTTAGTAATAACAATTTTAAAAAAGATATATATTAGTTCTTCTACGCTACTAGCTTTTTTATAAAGTATAAAATAGGCAAACTTAGTAAGTCGATTAACTATAACTAAGATATTATTATACTATACGTTCGTAAGTAATTTTTAAACTTTAGTAGTTTAATAATAAAGTTTTATAAAATTGATTATTATATTTTATAAGTAGTTATAATAGCTATAGCTTGCTATAAGGTTTATATAGGCTATTTTTATTTTTTATAGGTTACGTAGTTCTTAATTACTTTTATAATTTTAGTACGTATAGCGGATTTGTTATAGTACTAGCGAATTTGTTTTTATATTTTAATAACTCCTTAATAACCGTGTGCGGGTATATTATAAATTTTATAATAAGCTTAGGGTTATTTTTCTAATCGGGCTAGTATTAATCCTTTTAGTTATTATAAAAGCTTCGTAGTTAGTATAAAGCTACTATTTTTTTATTTAAGGATAACTTATATTTTCTCGAGGACCGTAACTTCGTAGTTAGGTTTTTATTAAGAGTATTTACTTTACTATTTTTAAACTTTTTAATAAATAATTTGGAAATTATATTTAAATAAGAACTCACTCTATCTAACTTATTATTTATTTAGGTTTTATTTATTATAAAGTTCGTAAAATTTTTATAGTTTATATAAACTATAACTTCGTACTTAGTTTTAGATAACTATAGTCTCTATTTTTAAAATATTTTAATAATAGCTATTAGTTCTTTATTGTAAATTTATTAATTTAATTTTACTCTGTGGAATATTTTAGAATAGAAATAATATAAGTAAAGCTTTTTATTTGTCTTGTTATTTTAAAACCGCTCTTATAGTAAAGTCTAAAGCGTTAATCTTAATTTCGAAGGGTTTTGGGGTTTAGAATCTTAATAACTAGTTTAAAAACGACTATATTTTTAACCTTAGTAAATACTTTTTCGTACTTGGGATCCTAAATAAATAGGGTATTTTTTCGTATTAAGTTATTAAGAGGTTTAATAATATTAGTATAGTTTTTAAAAAATTATTAATAAAAGTTAACGAATCCTAAAAATTTTTATACGTTCTTAACGTTTTGTAGTATAAGCTAGTCCTTAATTACTTTTATTTTTAATATTTATATATAGATTTGTCTTAGCGTAATAGTATATCTAAAGAAGTTTATTTTTATATATAAAATTCGTATTTAGAGGGTTCGGTATATAGCTTAGCGTCTTAGAGTTTTAAAATACTATGTAAATATATTTTTATATATTTTAAGGTTAGGAGAGAAGATAAGGATATTATTAATATAAATAATAACGAAAATATTAATAAACTCTTAGAATACGTAGTTAATTATTATTTAGAAAGTTGCTAGAGTATTAGTAAGTCCGAAGGGTATAATGAGATACTTAAAAAGTTTTTTATGAGTTTAAAATACTATTTTTTATTTATCTTTTTTTTTAATTTAAATTTAGTTAAATACTTTTTTAAAGTTTATTGCGGTAAACTAGTTAGCTCTGTGAAGTAGGTTTCTGAGCTTAGTAATAAGGGGTAAAAGATAGTAATTCTTTTTTGTAATTTTGTTAAGTTTTTTATAGTTAATAATAAGTTTCGATTTTCTTTTTTTCTTTAGTATAAAAAATAAAGGGAATTTTATAGGAGATTTCGAAAGTTAAATATATCCTTTTTCGAGCTTCTTATTGATATATTTATTGAGATAATTTTATTTTTTTTAATTTATAGGGTATATTAGATAAAACCCGGGTTGCGTTCCCTTTTTAAGTTCGATTTTTATATTCTAGCTATTGTGTTTTAATAATCCTATTTTTTAAGTTTTATAAATAGTTTTATATATATCTAGTACTCCTTAAGTATAGTTTAGAGTTATTATAATCCTTAATTGTTAGTACTAGCTATGAATATTTTATCGTTTTTATTATTTTAATAAAGGCTATATATTATGTTTATTCTGTTTTTTTAAGTGTTGTTATAAATCCGTTTGAACCTTTTTTAAGTTGTTTAGTAACTGGATTTTCTTATAGGACCTGGCTAGTAGTTTAATCTATCCGTAGGTTATATTTTTATAATTACGAGATTTTTAAGATAACGTTAATATTTCTAATCTCCGTAATATTATATTAGAATTGTTTTTGCTAGTCGTTAATATATGTTAAGAGGTGTACGGTCTCTTAATTAATATATTTATTATTATAGTTAACTCTTTCTTTTTCTACTATTTATAGTCGATATAGGTTATTTTTATATCTATAGTAAGTTGAGCTTATTTATTACTTTTAGTAATATAAAGCTTTTTATGCGCCGCTATTAATTATAGCGCGTAGTTTTTATTCGTATATATTAAGTCGGATTAGTAAGTATATATTGTTATGCTATTTAGTTATATATAGGAACTTGTTTTTAATATTTATTTTTTATTATTCTTTTGTAATTGGCTTTTTTAGTTTTTTATTATTCTATTCTTTAGTTAGTTTTTATTCGATTTATTTTATCGTTCCTTTTAGTTTCGTGCTTTTAGAATATAATAGATCTAATATTAGTTATATATATATTCGTCTTATTTTATATAATAGCTATTCTAATATTATATAGGAAATATAGGTCTAGTCCGAACGTTACTTTGTTAAATTTGTTAAAATATATAAGTATCTAGTTTAGTAACTAGTCGTTAATATAAATATCCTTAATAGGTCGATTATTATATTTTCGTAAATAGAAATAACTATCCTTTTAGGTAAGAGGTACTAAAATACTTATCATCGAGGCACTCTACCTAAAATAATTTTTTATAAAAGGGGTTTTAGTATTAAATAAAAGATAGTCCTTTTTATTCGGGGTATTATAAGTACTTTTTAAGTTCTTTAGTTTTATAGAGTTATATTATTTATTCGTTTTTATATAGGTTAATATTCTTATACTATAGTTTATTAGAGTTCTTATTAAAGTTAGTATTGTCTATACTAAAATAGGATTTATAATTAATCTCTATTTAAGTACGTTGTTAAGTAACGTCGCGAGGTTTATTTAAGTTATAAGGTGATTTTTATTAAAAGTGTAATTATTAGAGCCGATTTTAAGTTTATTTTTTAAGTTAAAAGTTTACTTTTTATTTTTAATTTCGAAATTAAGGTCGGGCTTTTTAATTATTTTGATTCTGTTTTTATGTTCTAAGTCTTTGAGTTATTTTTTAACTTTGTGAATAAATTTCTTATTCTTATTATTTTGTTATATTATATAGATAGACTTAGTTAGGATGTTATTTAATTAGGGTCCCTTTTTTTTAAGGGATTATTTTTATTATCTTATTATACTATATAAATAAGATTACTTATAATTTTTTTTATATTAGGTCCTTTTTTTTTAAATTTGAGAAGTTATTTTCTTATGCTTACTTAGAGCCTCTGCGTAATTTATTTTTTAAGAAGGTAAAGGGTATTTTTTATAATAGGGTCTATCCTAGCTTTTTTTTATATTTTTATAAATTTATAAGAGTATAGTAATATACTTAATATTATTTTTTAAGGGTATAGGGTCCGTAAGCGGGTATTTTATTTTTTAATTATTATTACTAGGGTTCTAATATATAGGGTAGTATTATATTTTAATTATCCCTTATTTTTAGGTTTTTTTAAATAGTATCCTATTTATTTTTTACTATCTTAATAAATAGGGTAATTATTATTATAATAAGCTATTTATAAAAGTTATGCGTGAGGTATTTCTTTACTAACGATATTGGCTCGTTTTTTAGAACGGGCTAGTATTAAATACGTTTAGGTTATTAGTAGTTTTTAGCTATATGTCTTAGCTTATTATAGTTATAGTACTTAAAGTCTTTTTAGGGCGGTTATTTTTTTCTTAGTAATACTAAGGTCTATAGGTCTATTATATTACTTATAAGCTATGCTTTATTAGTTATTATTTTAGTTATTATAGGGTTGTTAGTTTATTTAAAAACTGCGCTAAGGTTATTATTAGTATTTATGTCTAATATTAGGTCGTTTTTTTTTTTTTTTTTTATGTTCGTAAAGTTAGTTATTAATTTTAATAGTGAGTTTGCTATATTAGAAGAAGTCGTTTAGTTTATTAAGTTTAATTAGTTCGTCCTTAACTTTATCTTTTAGTTTTTAATAGAATATAAATATCTTAGTATTATTAATAAGGTCTAGTTAGGTACTAAGGTATCTAAACTTAGCGGAGTATTCTTTTACTAATTTAGTTTATTATAGCTATGCTAAGTCGTATTTAGCTTATTATTTTTTATTAGGGTCTTAAAATAGGGACTTAAGAGCTTTTTTAAATTTATAAAAGCTAAAGTAAATATCGTATATTTTAGTAAAGCACTTATTAAGAGTTTTTTATTAAGGTATTCTTTTAAATTAGTTTAAACTATTTAGGGCTCGTTTTTAAAAAGCTAGTAGCGTGTATAACTTTTTTAGTTTTATTAGTAAAGTTTTTATAGTAGAAGTTTTAATAGTTTTTAATTTAGATTAGGAATTTTTTAAGAGTACCCGGGGTGCTATTATAAGTAATAGGTATATTAAGTTTAAGTTTTTGTTATCTTCCTTAGATAGGAGTATTAATAATATTAGTAGCGGTTCGGAGAGTATTAATTTCTTTTTAAAGAGCTTAAATATTAATATTTATTTTTTATTTTTTAAGTTAGATAATTTCGTTTTTTAAGTCTTAAATGTGCTAAGGGCTATTCCTGAACTATTAAATTATGATTTTAAAGTTTTAAAGCTTATTTACGGTTTTGTTATATATAGTTTATATTTTAGTAATGTTTATATCTCTTTTTTTAACCTTTTTACGGAGTTACTTATAAACGTCTTTTTTAAAGATAACCTTATTGTTAGAGTTAATGTTTATTAGGGCCGTTTTTATTTCTTTAGCTAAGCTTTAAATAAGCTATTTAAAAGAAGTAGAAGAGCCCGGAGTAAATAATTTAGCTAAGGCGTAAGAAAATATTATTTATATTATTTAGTTAGTTTTTATAAAATAAACTTATTAAATAAGAGTAATTAAAATATTATAGCTAGCTAGTCGTAATAAATATATTAATAAAAATTAAGGTTACGATAATTAAATAAATAGTATTGTAATCGTAAATAACTTCCTTAAAACTATATTTATAAGTTGTAAAATAGGTAAGGCTTTGGTAATTAATTATAATCTTATTAAAAAGAGTTCTTAATAAAAATAGTTAAAAGCGATTGTAAGATTTAATACTAAGTTAATTATTAAAAAAGCTATAAAAAGTTTGTTATTGAGCCTAGCTCGTATTTATTTTATATATAAGTCCTGTTCTTAAATATATTTTTTATAATACTGCTATTTATAATTATTTAACTATTTATTATACGATCGTCTGTCCTATTTATATATAATTATTTATCTTACTTTTTTATAGGTATCCGTTCCTTATTTTATTATACGATTGTAGTTACGTAACTTATTTATAGTTCTTTTGTCCTAAGAGGAGTTATCCTAAGTTCGTATTTTTATATATATAGTATAGTAGCTACTGTAGGTCCTGTAGGGTAGGCCCTAGTTTTATTATACGTATTAGGTTATAATAGTTAAATTTTTATTATTTTCTTAACGCTTTTTAAAATAAGTTATTTTATTAGAATTATTTATTTTTTTTATTTATTACCTTTCGTAAATAATAAGGAAATAATAAAATTAGCTATTACTCGTTTTATTTTACGTTCTTCTCGCTTTTTATATTACTCGTATAATTTAATACGCTCTTTATTAATATAGTTATTTAATTAATAACTATCTTTTTATATATAAAATATCTCCCTTTTACTACCCCTACTCTAAATTAAACTAATAACTAATTAAAAATTTACTTTTTAATCTAGTAACTATTATACTTAGTTTTTATTCTTTATTTTAATACGTATAATTAATTTAATACTATTAATAAGGGCTATTATAAAATTAGAAATATACTTAGTAAGGTATTCACCTTAATATTAAAGCTAAATCTTAGCTTTAAATAGAGCGTTTCGTACTTTTAAATAATTAATATAAAGTTATTCTCGTTTTTAAGACTCTTTATACTATAGTATAAAGATATTTAATTTTATTTATTCGTCCCTTATTTAGCTATATTTTTATTAATTTATTAATATAGTTAATAAGCTTTTAAAAATCTCGAGCCTCGATTTTCTTTTTATTGTTTTAATTATAAATCTAAATAATAGTACCCTTAGCTTAAATAGGAGCTCTAAACTCTTATTATAAGTCTTAAAGCGGTTTCGGATTACGTTAATAATATTAAAAAGTTAGTTCAATCGTATATATATACCGCTTTATAATAATATTCCGTAACCTTACTAATTAATATAACATTAATTACTAAGTAGTATTACTACTTTTAATACTAACTTTTTTATAATAGTCAAAAAATATTATAAGGGTTTTTATAGAACCTTATACTTCCCCTAAATATATTTTTTTTAAAAAGATCTTTATAAAATTTATAAATTATTATATACTTATAACTAATAAGTTACCCTCCTCGTAAATCTTTTATTAGTTAGAATAATTATATTAACTTTACATAGTTAATTTTATACTTTACTAGCTAGTTAATAATACGCTACGTATTAATAGTATTACAGAGTTAGTTATAGAAATTAATAAAACTATTATTAATTACTTTTTAGGGTAATTCCCTAGCCCACGCTATAACTAGTACTAAAATATTACTATTAATAATTTTTAATAAAAAGTCCAGTTAATTAACCCGTTTACTAAACTTATTATATTTTAATACTACTTTATTAACTTAATATTAATCTTATAACATAAATTCGTTAGTTATAATTATTATAATAAGTATTTCATAAGCCTTTTATCCTATTTTTATATTAATAAAATACCTCAGTAGTAAAAGAATTAATTAACCCTTTTATAACGTTTAAATTAATACTAATAAACTACTCGTTTTTTTAATTACTTAAGTTATTAATAATTTCGTAAAATAGGAATTATCCCTCGAGGCCTTTCTAAGCATAGATTTTTATAATATAAACTAATACCGTATTAATTTACTTACTATTAAAATTATTAATTTTTTTATATACTTATATCCCCTAGTACTTTAAGTTAATTACGATTTAATTATTTAAAATAAGAATCCTTTTTTTTAAACTATATACTAACTTATCCTTCGTCATACCCTAGCTCGTACTTTAATTTATTAAAACTAATATATTTAATTTTAACGGGGTTATATTAAAGTTATTTATTAGTTACGGTATTAACGTACTATTATTACTTACTAAATTTATTAAAGTTTAAGAGCTTTTTACCTCTTTTTATTACCTTATACCGAGCTTTATTACTATTTATTTTTAATTATCTTAGTTAATTACTATTTTAATAGTCTTTTTTAGTTTCTCGTTATATTAATTTAATTAATATTAAAATAGATTTATAAGTAGCTTAATAACGTTTTAATTATATAACGTTTCTTTTAAATTAAAACTTAAAAGCGTATATATACGTTAAACGAATTATTATTAATTAGTAATCTACTTTTATTTTTAAAATTAATAATCTCGTACCGTAAAATAGTAATATAAAAAGCTCTTTAGAAACTTTTAGAGGATTTTTTTTTTTTTTTTTTAAAAATAGTACTTTTTTTTTAACCTTAACAAGGTTTAAAAAAATATTTAAAACGTTAATATTAAAGAACTTAGTTACTAAGTTTTTAAATTTTATAATTACTAGTTTTTATAACTATTATAATTTTTAAATCCTTCTTTTTTTATAGCGCTTTTTAAATAGTATTCTATAATAATACTCTAAGGGTAGTTAAAGGGGTTATAAAGGGATTATTTAAATCGCAGGCCTTAAAGTTATATCTATAAAATTTTTATAATAATAAACCTTTTATATATTACTAATACCGTTATAAGTTTTATATAAAGCTAAATACTAAGCAAAAAGTAAAAAATAAAACTTAATTAAGGATTTTCTTTTTATAAGTTATATAGTACCCTTTTATATTATATAATAAGGCTCGTTCGTTATATTAATTAATCTAAGTAAATAATTATTACGTAAACGATTTTTTATTATATAAGTTATTTTTTTAATTACGGGCTAGCCGTAATAAAATTAAGTAATAAAAAATACGTAAAGTTAATAATAATAGCTCGATTATTTTAATATTTTTATTAATTAGCGGGGTTATTTTAATATAATAAACGTCGACTTTTATAAATAATTAAAAACTACGATCCCTCTATTTCGTTTTATTATAAAAATTTATGTTTTATTACTTACTTTTTATAAAGCTAAATAATACGATTTTCTTATCACGTTTTATTTAAAGAGGTTATCTTATCTATATATAAGATATTTTATTAATTTATAATAATAGAAATTAATTATTAATTAGTATTAGTATCCCTATTATAAGGATATTAATTAATTAGTTCGAACTATAGGTTAACATAATAATAAATTAATTAAACTATATAATCTACTACGTATATATAAAAAGAGATTTTAATTATAGGTTAGATAGGCTACTATAATTGATTATACGATTAATAGATAGCCCCTACGCTACTACGAGGTCGAATTAGACTTCTAATCTAATAGATTTATTAAGTATCCGCGGTAGATAGAGGATAGTAATAGCTACTATGAGGCCTCCTACGCTGAAAAGCAAGCTAAGCTGGACCTTTTCTATGTACTAAGTTGTAGATGTAGTAGAATGGGAATGGGAGCGCGATTAGGGTGAAGCTGAATATAAGATTGCATACCCCATGAGGATTAAGTTCGCTACAGCGGTGTTGCAAGGTGCTTCTTTTTATATTGTGTTAGCATGCTATGACATAGGTGAAGATCGGGAGCATTATGCCTTGATGATTATAATTGAGCGTCCATATCCTAGGATCGAGTCAGCCGTGTGATTATACAGCATTCGAGTCCAATATACACTGAGATTGGCTGGCATTGCGTTACTGTTGCGATGACGATGGTAATAAATGACATGATGACGAACCACCAAAGCGCATCCGTAGCAAGTTTGCCCCAACGAAACACATTGACGAATAAGCGCGAGTAAAAGGCCAAAAGCCCAAGCTTGAGGCACCATAAACTGTCACTGATTAGAGGTGGTGAACCAATCTAGACCGTGATGTACGCACAATAGAATGTAAAAGATGCGCGAAGGTATCAGAAGCTTGAGGGATAGTTCTCGGTTGCTATTGAGCGTAGTGACGCTTAGACCATAGATCATGGCGTCGGCTGATGTCGCAGGTTCATAGGTACGTTCCGGATTGAGGGCAACTGAGTGGAAAATGCAAACAGCGCGTGCGATAAGAGGAAAGATGGCGATAGTCACGTAAAAATCATCAATATGCCATAATCGGTGGCAAATTTGGTGAATTTGGCAGCGGAATAGCGCGCGATAAATGCAACGAGCAACGATGATAGTGGCGCACGCGCTAGTTGAACCCAAGATGAGGGCAGCATCCGAAGATAATGCCATGTCGATTCACTCCTGTAATTTTATGTCAGTGTAAATCATCTTCATCCTACTTGCGGATGGAAAGAGTGTTGAATTTAGGGGATGACAGGTTGGATGGGACTCGGGAGGGTGATTACTGGCACGGGGACTCAGGCATCTACGGAATCTCGATTGCTCAGATCTTGACGTAAGGATTGAGCCATCACATTTTCATGAACCAGGGTGTCCTATGGATGCCGGTGGGGTGGCTCCCGCCCGTTGAGGGGGACTGGCGATGAGTTGCTGAAGCCATGAGGCTGAGACATCTTCTCAGTAGGTATACCACTGCCGTGCACGGAACAAAAGTGAAATGTCATGATTACACGAAAGTTGATTTGGCCCTCTGGAAGTTACTAACATTCTCATCTCCTGCGCGAGAGACACATAGCGCTTATCTCACGCTAAGGCAAAGCTTGAGAGACTGTAACAATTCTGCCAAATAGGTGAGTTCACAGTGGAATCTTATAGGATAGGTACTTCAGATAACCCCGGTCGAAAAGTACTGGACTACTTTGGACAACTTTGAAGGCTGCGCGAGAATGGCGGAGTCTTGGAAAAATTATGTAAGGCAAGTGGATGACAAAATACAGAGCTTAGGCCTGCAGCACAGGGACATGGCGGAGTGACACAAAGACATAAGCCCCTTGCATGCCAGGGTGTCAGTCGTTTAAACTTGGAAATGTCGTTGTGACTAATATAGTTATCATTCCGGACGGCCTAGGGCGGCTATCACTTTCAGGAAAATGTGGATCATTGTTTCTTTTCTGCTCTGGATAACGCTGATAGAGAAACGGGGACGTTGGCTTTCCAATCTGAGGCCTACGTTAGTAAGTTCCCGACTACATAGGGCTTGCCTTTCCAAAAAGGGGTCCCCTATCAGTATTATATGCATATGGTAACTTGTCGGGGGCCGGTAGCCGTAATCTTGATAGACCGCGACTCCTGTCAGGCCGCAGGAACCAAAAAGCCGCGGTGGTGAAAGGAGGAACGCCCAAGGCAGCGCCTTTGCTAACACCCGCCACCTCGGTGGGACAGAGTTTCTTGTCAGGATCATGGGATTCGCTGGTGCTTTTAGAGACAAGGAGCTTGGTCCCAGCATGTGTCACGAGGCTCACCGTGACAATCGGGTCGTGAAGTGTAAGTGTCGAGTTTACCGTGTTTTTCGGCGATTACAGACCTTCTTGCATAACGACAGTGCCAGGGAGATTTACGGCTACATGTGGTATTAGCCTCCTATAGTTCACCTATGTCCCAGGTCTTCCGCCAAGTGCTGCCTAGGGGGTTTCTTCGAGCGGCCATTGCTGGTTCAAAGACAGAACGATAATATCGAAACGTTCTTGTGTAGGTGATACGAAACTGATGATAGAGAACATGAAAGTTGGAGGAGCCCGTTTTGCTTGACGGCAAAATGGAGTCAGGTCACGAAGTGCAAGCAGCCTGGTCATGTCCGGTCAATGAGCAATACATAGACTCTGGGGGGGTGCGGAAGATAGGCAGGGTGTGGTAGCAAAGGGTTCGAACCACAGATCACTGGTATTTTCCATGTGTTTCCCCAAGGCTGCTGAAAGGCGAAGACAACCAGACTGAAGCTAAGGTCACGAGCTACCTGTTTTCGATACATATCGGGTACAACGAGGTACTTTGGCCTGGCATCTACGCCACCGCCCCTTGATACACTTGAGAGTCAACATAGCGATAGATTGAGCCTGATTGAGAGCGCAAGCATAAAGTGTGCATGGCTGAACCATCCAGGCTTCTTCCAACTTTGTGAAGTGACGCAAGGTACTTCATCTCCACGAGCCTTGGAACTTGGAACGATCTTCAAGATGGAGGAAAAGCCGGATCCTTTGTTTGGCATAGACGTGGGAGAGACCTGTGGGTCTATTGCCCTCAATAGATAGCAACTGTCTGTCGGCTCACTCCTTCTCGATGTGCAGGCACAGGAGTCTCCTTCGTCAACTTCTTGCAGGATCCGAGAACATTGTCTTTCAAGGAATGGGTCCTGAGCCGATAAGGTCCCAACGCAGCTTCTGTCTTGGAGTCCAGGTAACTTCAACTTTAAGCCTTTGAACTGGGGCTTGAGTGCACCCCAGAGAAGGAGGGCCCCCTCAAGACATTTTTCAAGACCAGCTACTGCAATTCAGACGCCGATAACATGGCACAGGAAGACGCTACAAGTTTGTACAAGCACTTCTTGAAGCGCCGAAAGGAGAGACCGGAAGGCTATTTCTACCGCGGAACGCTAGAAGGCAAGTCCTGGAAAGGTTGCCGTACTCGCCTCCACTTTAGCGTGTCTACTGTCTGAGATGCTATCTCGAGACCCGGATTCGTGGCAACTGCCGACCAAGCGAATTGTCGCTTTGTTAATTGTTTCAAGGTTGAAGCGAGTCTGCCACAGCCACACGTAGCAGCGTCTTCCACGTTGTCGCAAGATGAGCTCGTCAAGATGGGTACAAGACATAATTTGATGAACAAATCCGCCAATGCATTATTTCGAGAACGGTCAAAGCATGGTCCACATCGATGCTGGTGAAGGGACATTGGCAGTCTTCGGAAGACTATTTCTCCACAGTACAAGATCAAAGGTGTTTATTGATATCACAGAACCTCGCTTTATTTATCGTTGAGAGCTCTGAGGACATGCAAGAAATCATAGCAGAAGTCACCCCTGTTCAAGGTATGCAGAGGTATTCAGTCACAATTGTTTTTAGTGTCTTTGTTTCTTTGTCGAAAGCAATACATGCTTTCGTGTCAGAGAATTCTTTCGTCAAGATGGTATTCCGCAGTAAAGCCAAGCGTCGTTTGTCAATGCCAATTATCTTTTAATCAACGGGGTCAAATTTCCGTCGACACTTTGACCTGCCATCTCAGGTTAGCTCTCTCATGTTGAGACTAAGGTCAAGCAGAGCAAAGGCGAAATGCTTTTTCCTCCTATGTATTTCACCTACCCAGCGCGGCGTCAAGGACCCGTCTAAAGACATTGGTGGATACTCTAGCAACATGTTTTATCCGGTCCGGCGACCGTCGAAACGTTGCCATAAGATGCTGACCAACCTTAAAGCGGTCGATGATTTTGAGTCACGTTTGAGTCGCGAAATTGCAGCAGGTATGATCCCCATAATAGCGATGAAATCGTCGAGACGGACGACCATCGTGGCCTGCGGTGGATAAGAGTTGAAAGAAAAGAACAGAATATACTGCCGTCAAGACGGTCATGGAGTGATTTCGCTTTGTGACTTTTCTTCGTCAATACCAGCCAGAAAGACGTAATCATGCCGGTTTCGAGCAATGGAGATGAATATCATGACGAACTGGCTGTACAATGCGACAGATAGCTGCTTTCTCTCCGACGGTAGAAGGCTCGTCTTTGCCGAAGGCTGCTACCTACTGTCTCACGTGGTGACTTGTACATGTCCACGTCATTTACATGTACGAAAAGTGCACTTTGTGGCTCTTTTTCAATGGAAGTGTGATGATCTGGAGCTGATCCAGTCGTGTCTTAGTGTGTCGCACAGGGCCAAAAGGTAAATGCGCCTGCGACCTTCAGTTGTGTGGAAGCCTCAGCTTGAGGTAGAGCCTGGGAAAGAGCCCGATTGGCCTACTATGGTGGGCGATAGGGAGCACTGTTGCAAAACCCCTTGGCCATTTCGTTTTGGGTTTAGATCATACCAGTCTTAGTCATGCGGTACTTGGAGACGCAATAATTCATGTACTGCGGGCTAGCAGCGGGATCGCATGGGATGGGTTGCCAGCAAATCTCATGCGATGTACTTCAGCTGTGCAATGATGGGCTGGCTAGGTGGTTGATATTGCCACATGAATGCTAGCCACCAAGTGACCAGAGCACGCTCCTAACAGTATAGACCATGAATAAGTTTTTTTCTCTCTCTCTCTCTCTCTCTCTCTCGTAATTATTTTACTATGGTATTCTTGGGAAATATGCTCTGAATCATCAGTGCACGGTGAGGCGCGGTTTGGTGAGCAACAGTCGCCCCCCGCAGTAATTACGCTGCGGATCCGCAGCGAACTCGCTTAGTCCGCTCCTGCTTGATTCAGCCTAGCGAGTTTACTTGACACCGTGGCTGGCAATATCTTTCGTTTACAACAATTCAGCCGGAAGAGCAGACTCTTTGATTTCTTCTCTTCGTAAAACCAACATATTTTCTTGCATCAAGATGAGCCCTCCAAAAATCCCTTCAGAGCATGTCTACTGCATCCAGACCGGAAAAAAGCACCATGAACTCTTCACTACGATATATCTTGGAGCGAATTATTGTGGTCGATGTGGCCTTGCCAACCCGTTCCGGTCTGAGCATCGAGCCAGATCCAGAACTCCGGCCCTTCCGGGTCCGCATGACGAAGTAGTGGAGGTTGATGACTCCCCTCCTCGGCCAGTTAGGCCAGTCAGCCCAGCAAGCCAACTATTCCGTGACAAACCAAAGCCCGTTTCGCTCATCGGCTTTGGACGGCCGGCTCAGATTTTACCCAACGAATTGTCCATCTCTGGCGCGGTGCACACGCGAGCACGTATCAAGCCCCCTGAGGCGTCAGGGGATCCTCCTTTTATTACAGTTGCAACAGCAGCCAGTCGGGCTATCCAAAGTACGAAAGCCAGTACCAGAAAGCCGACAAGGCAGCGAACAGGATATCAGTGGGTACATATCAGTCTTTTGCTTGTGAGCTTGGAAGTCAGATACCTTAATGGGCTAGCAGTCGAAGTCCCAGAGACGGTGCTGCCGCTCAAGGATACGGTCATCAAGTTCTCTTCGACAGATCTACTGACCTGGCCTTCGTTCACCGCGACCTTGTTCGATCATCTACGTCCGCTCCCATCCGCAGTCGATCTCACAAACAAGGAACTTTGGAACATTTCTTACGCCTCGAGCTTTTCTGGCAAGAAGATCGTTACGGTCCCCAACACAGACAAATACCCGACCCCGTCAGCAATGCTGGCCTCTGGGCATTTCGGCAACAACCAAGCAGGACAATTGAAGGTGCTTCTTGTCCTTACATCCACAGACGTAATCGACAAGCAAGAACCAGTGACGCCACTGAGGCCGGATGAGTACCCAACGCCAGTCAAAGAAGAAAAGAAACGGAGGGTCAAGAAAGAGGACATGAGCCCTGCACCTCAACGTCAGAAGCGGGTGAAGCACGAGGACGAGAGCAACAGTGATACTGTAAAAAGAGGGACCGATCCTGAGGAACTGGAGTTGGCGGATGTCAAGCCCAAAACCGAGGGCCCCATCTATAGCATCTGCCACCAGGGTTCAATGGACGATGATGAGCGTGAGGAAATCATGGAGGAGATCATCGTACGCGAAGCCGTAGAAGACTTTGTGGACTGAGAGATCCGCTTGAACAGGTACCGCTTGACGGAATGGCCGGCCACGGCGAGATGGGAGGTCTGGTACGTGATGGAGACAACGCCGACGAAGATGAAGATGGGAAGACTGTCGACACCGAGTTCGTAAGAAATCATATCACATCGATGAATTGACAGATGCTAACAATGTTAGCTAAACAGAGAGTGCATAAACCAGAGCTCGGGCGACCAAGCCGAATGTCTTGTCTTTGGTATGGACGAGACTCAACCACCAGCTCGGTCCACGCGCTTCAAAGGATTGAAAGTTCCCGAAACCTTTGCTGTTCGACACAGTAAAACGGACCAATCACTCTAGGTTATCATTGGATAGTTCGCTGTGGTTATCATCTTCATCGTCACTTATCCCTTCTAGATCGTTTCCTTCTTCGTCCACACAATCCAATTCAACGAGAGGCTCTTCTGCAGGCTCTGTGTCTCCCATTTCATCATGAAAACCTGGGTTGCTCGCCTGTGTAGTGCTTCCTATAAACGCTTAGTCTGGTTGTCAAATGCTCAAGTGGCAAAGCTCACAAATTCAGAAACGCCCCCTGTTGGCGCTTTACGGTATGCTAGGTTAGGCTGTTCGCCGCTTTCAATATGCTGAATGATCTTGTCTCGAAGTGCAAGATAGAAATGTTTAAGAGGCCGCAATTTGTCGACTTCTCGGCAAGCCCCAGAGACAGCGCCTTCATAACCCAACTCCGTAAGGATACGACGGCACCAATTCTTTGTCTCGGGCTCCAAGCAGGTGCTGATGTCGATACCCACTAACGGCCGCTGTAGTTGCTGTAGAACAGCGCGGTCGATCGGGATGCCCCAATTGCATGCCTTCGACGGATCCGGGTAGTGATAGTTCATCCAAGGTTGTCCGTGGACGACGTGGGGTCGATTCTTTTGTAGGCGAATGCGATGAAGGTTCCAAGTTTCCACAAAGTCGAACAGTTCTCGACGCAGTACGTCCTCGAAAACGGCGTAAATGGCAACTTGGTCCTCCAACATGGCGCCGTCAAAGTCGCCGTCTCTGGCGAGCTCCCAAAATAATCCACCCACTGCCGTGAAGAGACATGCAGCATGCTTTCCCACCACTTCTCGATCTTGACGTTCTTTGTGCTTGGCGCAGCCTTGTATGAATCTCTCAGCCGTTTGCCCTGCTCAAAGACCTTCCCGTTCCACTCTACCCTTCCGTCTGCGGCTAGTGCAAAGTTCCAATGGGCTGCCGCAATCAATGGCGTTTCGCTGCCTCG
This sequence comes from Colletotrichum australisinense (nom. inval.), assembly GCA_014706365.1. Classification (NCBI taxonomy): domain Eukaryota; kingdom Fungi; phylum Ascomycota; class Sordariomycetes; order Glomerellales; family Glomerellaceae; genus Colletotrichum; species Colletotrichum australisinense (nom. inval.). The sequence goes on from JABKAN010000019.1 coordinate 40,144, forward strand.
ATCTGCCTGTAAAAACCAAGGCCGGAAACCGTAGGCGTCGCAAGCCGTCAGATATTGCTTTAGGACGCTCAGGGCAGTCGTAGCGGAGTGGCCAACATAAAACCAGATGATGTTCCTTGAGTAGGCGTCGATGGCGGCGTAAATCTCGAACCCATACGGCTTGAGCTTGTCATGGCCATCTATGCACCACTGGTAATTTGGACCCGGTACCAAAAACTGTCCTTTCTTCCTTCGGAACATTCTTTTCCGCATTTCAACTTCATTCGGGAACATAACTTTGTACAGGGCAAAGAGGGGATCTCTAGGCACCCAGAGCTGTCTCTGTTGACGAAGAAAAGGTTGCAGGAGGCTCTTGCCGTATCCTGAAACGGCGTTCGATCGCTGTGACATCTCGATTATGACCTGCTCCGTCTGCTCGAGCAAGGCAAGACGCTCTTCATCGCTGTTGAGCCTGCGTACCCAACGGCGATCTGGATGAAGCCTGATGCGCTTCAGGCCTCGTTTTGTGATGGGCAAGCCTCGTCTCTGTAAAACACTCAATGTTTGCTTTTCGCTGAGCCCACACGGAAAACCAGGTCGCGAATGGCCTCGACTAGCTCTGGGCTTTCTTTAGTACGAGCCTGCTGGCGTGGGAGATCCCAGCTTGAGATCCGGCGAGATATCGTGCTGAGATCCACGGCGACATGGTGATGTTTTCGAAGTTTGTATTGGATCTTTCGTCGCGAAACGCCTTGCAGATAAAGCTGGCTCACGTAGTCGCGATGTAAGTCAATTGCATTGAGAGGACGTGTCATTTTGGGCCTGATGAAGTGAAAGAAGATGATGAGAATTCTCTCAGTGCCTGGATGAAAGAGTAAAACGGCGTAGGCAGTGTGCCGCGCGGATCCGCTGCGCGAATGCTAGCGACCCGCAGCGGTGGCTCGTTCGGCGCGTTCCAGCGACTCGTTGATTATTGGTGGAATTCCGACAAATTCAGGGGCTGGATCGATAGTTACAAAACCTGGATCCCTTCAAACTTTACATCTACCTTCCCTCTCAATCCACTACAATTTAGTGAGAGATCACAACTATCAAGGGTCACATGCCTGGAAGCGATCGCGCAGTTGTCGCTGAGGCCCTCGACGCAGTGGGCGGAAGCTCTCGTAGTCGCAACGCCGCAATCAAGAAGGGTGGCCGGTTGACTCAATCCGCCACGCGCAAGTCCACAGCTAAGATCACCGTATGTTCAGCAGGTCAGCTTTCGAATTCAGGACTGTTAACCTGCCCATCTGACAGAAGAAAAAACAGTCGAAGAAAGCTCCGCCTCGTGGCTCAGTACGCCATTTCCCCTGCCGGCAATGCGTTACACGCGCCACCAAGGCCCCCGGTCATGAGTGTGCCTCTCAAGATAGTATGTAGACTCTGTCTGACCATGCGCGAATGTTGTCACGATGATTTTAACGGCGTAGACACGGGTGCTGCATGCTGGGACTGCGCAAAGACCGGCCACACTTGCCGACCAGTAAGAGATCTTCGCGCCCCATGAACTGATGAGCTGCTGACCTGTCACGTCACTAGGTTCCAGCCGAAGCCCAAGCTGCTGTACGGGCTTTCTGGGCATTGAACCAGCAACTCAGCAACGAGGATGGGGACGGACGAGGCCTGGCGCGCTGCTGGACAGAGAGCGTTACAGCAACTGCGAGCCTGCGGAAACATCGGAGCTTCTCCTGCTTTGTCACTTCCAGTGGCTTCTCTGGCTTCTTTCGGTGAAATTGCTGAGCGGAGCCTTGAGGAGAGAAGAACGATAGCTTTGGAAACCATCGCCTTGGCTGCTCGGCTCTGGGTTGTAAGTATGGACAGTTCAGAAATGCGAATGCGAATGTTGATACAGTAGTAGCAACTAAACCAGGCAGAGGAAGATGACGACGAAGAGGGGAACAAGAAGATGAGAATAATTGAATAAAGTCTGTTCCTGATGCATTGTCTGCCCCCAATGCTGTGTTCTAAGATTTCGTATTGAATTCAGTTAAGCTTTGCTGGTTCGCAGCGGACTCGCTTCTGTCAAAAGGTGTTATCTTCGTCGCGAAAACCAAGCTGAGGTACAAAGGTTGATGTACTGCGGGGCTGGTCGATCAGCACACTAACCTAATTCAGAATTTTTGCACCGAATTTGGGGTTTTGCAACAGTGACCTCTATAGCCTGCCATAGCCTACACTAATGCACTAATTATGTGGGAGCCAATGAGTTGCGGCCAAGCCACCGTTCCCATTCTTCGGCTGTTTGCAATGCCTGGCGGGTCAAGGGATCAGGCGGGGGATAACGACGAGGCTGAGACAGAAGGTAGGACGACAAAAGATTTGCAGACGCTCTGGGCCTATAGTAGACTAGTGCTCCCAGGCTAAAAGAAACCTCCGAATCAGAGCCTTGTAAGTTCTCGGTTGATACGGTGGCGGCATATTTCGAATTCTAGGCAGGCTATGTTAAGAAACACGGTCTGGGCTCTACGAATGACACTCAAGGAACAGGTAAGCGAGCTGAGGCGACCGCATCCAATAGTAAGCTGCTGGAGCGTCACCACCATGCTAATCAAGACATTTCCGTGACAGTTTCAGAAGTCCGCAGCTGGCGTAGGTTAAGGATCGTTTATGTTGATCGCCCTTTGACCTTGCAGTGTGTACAGCTGGCTGTACGAACCGTACCATCTTGGTCTACTGTACTCTTTGGTCGGGCAGTCCATGATTGAGACGCACAGATCCCTCCTCCAAGCCTCGCCGGTATAAACTTCCCATACTCAGATAAGTATGTCAGGCAATCAGAAGTAGTTCGCCCTAGAAGGGCAAACTCATCCTGCCACCAAGCGGACTAAGTTTCCCCCAGAAAGCGTAATAGACGTGCTTCAGATACCTCAGTCGCTCTTGGCCTGATTGCCCCCGCCTTTAATACTGACAAGATGAGAGGCATGATGGCTGAAACCAGGACCTCTCCTCGTGCCGGCCATAAACAAAATTACAACTATATACTCAAGTTGCTCATGCGCTATGGAATTTGTGCCCGATCTTTCACGCATTCTATCTTGTTCCACAATCATCGCCCTGCCATGTTGTCCCAAAGTCTTTTTTGGCCAGTTCTGGAATCGATATGGCTGGTTCCTCCCGATTTTCGCACACAAGCTTTGATACTACTCGAGGACCCAGTGAGTTTTGGAAAGCTAGTAGGGAGGAACTCAATCATTCCAAACTTTGCACAGATCTCCGAGATAGTAACTCGCACACTGAACACATTCGGAACTCCCTTGGGTCGTCGTCTACGGCAGCCAGTCCGCAGGTAACTCTGTATTGATAGCTATCACGAATGTCGCACTAAAGGTCGGCACCGAGATGGTTACACGGTTCGTCGCCAAAATCATAACTCAGCCTTCCGATATCACGGAAAAGTCATAGAAGATCCGACTTCGGGCTGAGATTGAGGGAGTGGATGGTCCTGACAACGAACATTCATTGCACTTTGCCCCAGTCGTTGAGGGATGGGATGACCAGGACTTTGAGAATTGACTTTGAGCTGAGGCTCGAGGAGATTAGTTCCTAGTTCTAATTCTCTATTAGAGTTCTATAGTGGTCCATTCAAAGGCAACAGTGATTTCGATCACTTGTTAGTCTTGGTCTCTCAAATTCGTAATGTTTATGGGTCAATCAATCCAGAGGTCCGCTTGCTGTTGGAGAGCCAGGTGCAGGTCCTTCAACATCAGAATCGACGTCGATGAAGTCATTGTGTGTCAAATGACATCTGCGTAGGAACGACTTCATCTCTCTTTTGGCAGGCAGCTCGCTGACGGCAGCTCCTCGTCAATCCGAAAAAAGGGTTTTCTTCACCAGTTCACCAGAAAGAAATGTATTGGTGATTTGATTGCTGTTCACAGATATCCTATTCTTTCCAGTGCGATGTGCGTGTTCATGGACATGGAAGCGGCTGTAAAGCCTGCTGATGCCTGAAAAATCACCTTTCGGAAGTTCTGAGCGCGAGCATCGATAAGACCGTTATCCTTGAAGACGGAGAAAGCCTGGTTAGTACAGACCATGATCTCACTGTTGACTCGCTGGAGACCACAGACAATTAGAACACATACAACTTCACCATCAAGTCTTGTGTTGCCGAAGAAAGTAGTCACGGCTTGTTCGTCACGACTTTGATTGCCATCCCTTACCGCCCCATTTCGCTAGAGACTTTGCATGCCCCTGAAACGGCCAGTTCATCTGAACAATTCTAGCGTCGATAGGTCCTGTAATACGCTTCACGGGATCGGTCACGGCTACTATGAGAAGCTCAGAGAAACGGGCAGCCTAAGACGAGGAGACAGCAAAGCCTGTAGTACCATCAATTACCATCACCTTAAGGATATAGGTATGCAACATAGCCATATGGTGCTGTCCTCTGCTACTGCGGATTCTGCGCTCCTGAGTTTCATTGGAGCGTACACCGGCTTGAGTGACAGGTACCTATCTGCGGGCTCTTCCGGTACCACATAACATTGACAAGATCGCACTGAACCCTTGGATCTCCGACAATCTACAACCGTTTCCTACCTCTCCAGCTAAGCCCAAACTATCTCAACCAGCGCAGTAATCGCAAAAAACATAGTTAAAGAGACTTCGATTACTTAGATCGCGAGACTTATATTACCATGCTCAACATCAAGAGCCTTATTTTCAAAGCATTGTTACCCTGCCAGCGGCCGCTGATAACCGAGAGGTGTTATCTAAGTGATGCCAGCATCTACTAAGTCCAAGGCTTTCCTGGTCGGCAAGGATCATGGGGTTGTTCATGTGTTGGGAATGTGAAGGCTATTCAATGATTGACATACTGGTATATCAAGTACTTCCTTGATGGCCTTGCTTATAAAGACAGCAAAAGCGCATTCTTCGCGACTAAGGAATAGAGTCGCTCGTTTGAACACATGCTTACCGAGGTCAAGGCTGGCCGCAACGTGTGGTATGAAACCAAACGGAGTAAGACCGCAAGAGCCGGCTGCAAATACCGCTACTGATCTTGTGGTAAGCACTGTATCTCATGCAGTTGTTCCCCTCACTAAAAGAGTCTCTGAAGCCGCGGCAGCAACCGCCCAGAAGAACAAGAATGCCTTCAACTCCATGGACCAAGATGGCTTGCTCGCCGAGCTCCACGGGGGATCCTTTTGCTACCTTGTGGTTACACATACAACCATTATTAGGAAATGTTCGAGCAGACCAACCACCCGTATAATCACATGCCAGTGCTAGAATTCAGCAAACTCGCATTTCAAAGATCGTACATGTAACTAGGCTGTCATTTGATAGGTTTGCCTTAACCAACATCTCGGGCGCTGTTTTGAGACAGGCCATCAAAGGGTTTGTGAAGAACCGCAGAGAAAATGTATTTCCATTTACTTGACGTCTGCAGCAATCCCGCGCTGCAGGAGCTCTGGTCTCATTTGCGCGACTGAATCATTGCCTTGATCGTGTTCCACGCAACGCCAGGACTGGGAGGGACTTTGAAAAATACGGGACTTCTCCAGAACCGCGCCACCAAATGATTGTTATTAAAGTTGCACGCCGGAAACACATTCAAATCGGGTTCATTTCCAGCTTGTTTGTATAATGATAGCCTGATTACGACGAGGGCTAGGTAGTGGAGTCCTTTGTGTCTTGCGATTAGCAAAGTGTTATTCTGGAAGACGCGAAATCTTGTGTCTTCGACGGGGGCAGAATTGATCACTAAAGCATGAATTTTCTGAACAGCGTCTTCCACACCCACGCCGTCAACCATCTTGTCTCATGATTTGTTTCACCTTGAACTGCTCCGGTCAAGGTTTAGCATGCCCCTATCGTCGTCATCAGAGAGTCTTTCTCCAAAACGGCCACGCTCGTTAATAGGCTTGTTCGCCGTCCTCCTGGCGCGCAGGCTTTTGACCATACTTCTGTCATGAGAATCATGGACTTGACTAACAACCTGAGTCCAAATTCATTATGCTCTCTGAGATGGACAGAGTGAGCTTTTCTGAATGGATGACAGGAAGCTTGACGCATTGCAACCGCTCTTCAGCGTCACATGTAATATTCTATGGGTGATGAAAGACGCCTGGGCAGAGAACTCTCAGCAGACTTTGACTGTTGATTTCACCTGCGCTTCTGGGACGCTTTTTGTCTGAAAGTGGGCGCAATCTGGCAGGATCTTGTCATGACGTCGACGCCAGAGCCCGAGCTGTTCGTGTCGGACGGCATGGTCATCACAACTTACCTCATGCTTAATCAAAATTTGAACGTTGTTTTAAGTTTGTTGAAAGATGGTTCATTCCCTCGACCGCGAACAACTCCTTTTTCATAGCGATGGTCGAAGTGCATTCTGCTCTCTTCAAGACCTGAGAGATGGCCGGCGCGGTTACTTGGATTTGCTCCGAGGCAAGGTTGCTCAGTCCCACGGCTTTGTGGTCGCTCTCTCAAAGACCAAGTCTCCTGGGTTAAAACATTGTATGACCCGATCGTCACCACCGGCGGCGCGGAGGAAGTGTCCATGTCCTCTTTCCCAATCAACTCAGCCGACTTGTTGTCTTAGACTCTGGTGCCCAACCTCTCTTGGGCCTCTTCAATGCTGGTCTCTGAGCGTCTCAGTTTCGATGTCGAGGCGTTGGTTCCTCAATGAGGAGCCTCACTTGTCCCTCTCTGTGGTATCGGGAGTCTAGTTCGACCTCGTACTAGGAGGCCTGCGCAGGGTCCACTTACAGCCCATCTTCATGATAATCGCGGCCTACCCAACCTACGGTTGGGACCCCCCTTTTGCACCTCACGCAGAAGATCATATGGTTCAATGAAATTGGCGTCGACTCAAGGTTCGAAGCGACTACACTAGAAGATATCGTCGCGTCTATCAGTATTTTACCCCCTCGCCGGCGACCAAAATCCGATAAGCATAGATAACTGGGCGTTCAACATCTAGCAAACAGCTACTCCGTACGCCGGATCGACAATATTCTCCAAGACTTCGCCTGAACATTCGCGCCGAAAGCATTTAATGAGAATCGGTATCTCCTCTTCTGGCTGATTCTGTGATCAAGGCGGCAAAGCTCACTACCACCATAGCTCCTAATGTTATTGTTTCCTATCCTCAAGGATCAGGACATAGTATTTCCTAAGAGCGTTGTGTATATATGTCATTGACTGAATCTTCTAATCATCTCCAGCTCTACCAGTTCCATTGAGACAGAGCGATCTTTTCTCGAGACTAAGACTTATCTGCATATCGGTCTTTCTAGTGATTTGACTTACTCCATTGCCCACTTGATGGTTGATCACGGCGCACGTCACCTTGTTCTTACCAATCGCTCGCCCAGTATTGGTCGGCGTTGAATGAATGAACGAGATCACCCAGATGAGAGGTATTGTCATGGTGTTGGGCATATTTTTCAAACGAAGCCTTGCCCGACGCCGGCAACGCACAAGTTTGCGCCTCCATGACTACTATCGACCGTCTGGCGGCTGTGGCCTTCGGACTACTTGTTCTTCAAGGCTTCATGTTCAACAACATGGATCCGTCCGTGGCGACTCGCCTTCACCGCGGGCAGCACCTCAACGAGGCTCTCGTAACCTTCCTCGAATAAATATAGCTGGTGCTCCTCCACAGCGGTTTGCCGTGCGTCGCCATCCTTGAGCAGCTCAGCTTGACTTATTTAGCTCGAGGGCTGACGATCCGTAGTCCTATGAACCGCTATTCACGCAGCTTCCGGCTACAAGCACATGCAGGGATAGACGGAGAGTAGACACGTCGGAGAGGCGAAGATCGTGATTTTACGCACGCCACGTGCAGGATCGCTCTTCACTATGACATTGGACATAAACAATAACTCAACCAAGGATCTACTTATCACGGTCAATTTGCATTCGTGAATGTATGCGCCCGAGATGCAGACGTGGTGATGAAGATCTGTTTGTCGGTTCTGGTCATGTTGTCACGACGCTGAGGAATGAAGACGACACATTGGACTAGGGAGACAAGACGAAGGCTCAATATTGGGACCCAGCCACAAGAGCGTTCTTTCGTACCTTTCAAGTCAGTACTAAATTAGCAGTCAAGCCTTGGGTGTATGGACCTCCAGAGCCTCGAAAACGTTGATGATTTGACTCGGCTGCAGCTCATGTTATGCAGAGCCAGCAAAGTGACACTCAGTTGGAAGAACTTAAGGCAGGTCCGAATCTAGATGACATCATGGCATGAGATCCCAACAGAATTGATTCATCAAAGCACATGAAGAGTCTGTACGAAGTCAGGCACTGTCTTCGACATATCCCACAGCAGCCTGACAACATCACTTTCACACGTACATATTCTAAACCCTGTGACATTGATGTACCACAACACTTAGAATATGATGATTGATAGATTTTTGAGAAACTAGGGCAGCATAGCTGTCAGCTTGAAGAATCCGGAGTGTCTGTCCTTCAAACCAAAGGTCGGGTGCTTCGCAATCAAATCCCAGAATCAGTTTCGCTGCGTGAATTGCGTTTTATTAGAAACCATGAATCTATCGAAGTAGACTCATCTTCTTGCCCGTGGCTTTGCTTTCGGTCTTCGCGATCTATTCGATAAACTGAGGAAAATCATTAGCCTCTTTTTCTACTTTCTCGCGCTCAAGCTTTTGGAGCATGTCAATCAGCGTAACTTCGTGTTTCTCATAGAGTACCACTAGAAGCGGGGACATCCTCCGTCGCAGACCAGTGCCAACCTTCGCTACATAAGTCTCTGCTACGAGTGAGAAGTGGGCACTACAAGAAACATACGGACTCCGGAAGGTTTGATGCACAAAGTCTCCACTAACATGCTATCGGCTAGCTTCAACTTGTATTGTGGCGTCTACTTCGAGTCGACATATGCTTGTTCGGCGACCCGAATCTGCCTTTGCCTCAACCCAAGGTCACAGCAAACCTGAATAAGCACGATTGAGAAGTCATCCAGTGTCATATGGGCCGATGCGATGCTGAAAGCTAACCAAACTTGAGCGGCATCACAGTCATTGGCCTTGGCTACTTGGCACGTCTATGTAATGATGTCTTGAAGTGTCCTTCAGGGCCCTTTTTGGGCGTCACGAATCTCCTTGCTACTTCTATCGATAACCGGCTGCGTAAGATTCTCGGTACGGCTGGATTGCTTGCGGTTAAGGGTGCGTGTTGGCAAGGTTCAGCGGGCCTATGGGAGCGCCTTCACAGACTAAGGGTGAATTATTCCCATGGCGAAGAAGAACTCCTCACTATGCTCCTTTGCAATCTTCTATCATCACCTGTTGCTCGCCAGCTCTATACTGAGGAAAGATTTGCATAAGGCTTGCAACATGGTAGCGTGGAGACTCAACATAAAATTAGCCTCATGCTAATTTATGACGTGCCTCAATTAAGTGAATACCGAATATATTGGACATGCTCTCACTTGTGTCGACGGGATGTCGCTTCTATATGACAAAGATTATTTCATAGTACTCTTCGACTGTGCTTGAGTCTCCTCTACCAGACGTTTGATGAATTTGTGTAAGAGAGCGTGCATAACTGCCAGTTCTCTGGAGGACAAGAATCGAACATCCAGAGTTTCTGCTCAAGTCATTGCGGGTCATCGCAATCAGCGCTTCTGGGGGACGCAAGTTTCTAAATGCGAGCGACGAGGAGCTCTGGGCTGCTTTGACCACTTCCTTCGTGGTGAAGCCAGGATTGATATGAGCCATTGCAGGCCATTCCAGGAGGGAGGACAAACCTGCTGCCGAATATATTAGCAGTCACGAAAGGGTCAGCTTACTAATGTCATCTGTGAGCGGCCTCCTCCTCCTTAGACCCATCCCTCTATAGAGAATTTGACAAATCGCTCAGCATGTGGACCTCTCGATAGCCTTCTCGGATGGTTGCATTAATATTTATGGCGCATTGTTTCACAGTGTTAACTTCAAGTCATTCTGCTTTTTTATTTGCTGATGAGACGAAGTCTTGAGGCGCTGAGTCTGAGGGCTTCAGAGACGACAGGCATAAGGTGAGACATGATGGCAGCCAACACTCCTACCGCGAGGAAGAAATCCAGTCGATCTGACTCGTCAGCATGAGCGAACGGGTTTGCAAATACGGTGTTCAGTATTTGAAGTTGGAGGTTAAGATTAAATCTTGGCGCGAGAAATTGACCGGGTTAAATGCCCAATTGGATTCCATCGAATTGTATTGTACCCAGAGTAATATAAGAGGACACTGAGGGGATAAGTGGTTTTCACCACTTTTTCTTGGCCGCCCATGAGCTCTAGACGTCGTGAGGTGTCAACTCGGTATTCTCATCCTCCACATTATAACGCAAAACCGCAGAAGACAGGCTTTGCAGCTCTAAGAAAAGCAACAAATAAACGAGCCTTTTGACGTATTGTTCACATATTCCTCGCAGATTCGATAGCTGCTGAAAGTCGGCGTCAGGAGACGTGATCAATAGATCCTTGAGGAGGTGGTGGGTTTGGCCTTATTTTCGTGAACGCGCATCGCGATCCGCATCTCGAGTTGGTCAGCCTGCTAATCTCACACATGGAAACGTGATTAGGCCGGGGTTTGTGCTCAGGCTTGGACAAGAAATGGTCGTCAAGCATGAATCTCCTGGATATTTGAATCCAGAACGAGGTCCGATCTGGACAAGATCATGGGTAAAGTTTCCTTCTATGTCAAACAGCATCAAAGCATCAATTTCCCTCGTTACACAACGGTGCAATGTCGTTCAAAGATGAGTTGATGAACTTTGATTTGAAAAACGAGGGAGACTTTGGAAACAAACATAGATATGTCGACATCAGAAGGTGACCCAACACCAATACACTGCGGCTGTGAGCTCCGCAAATTATGCGCTACATTGGGGCTAGTTGTGATGTATACTGAGCTTGTATTGAGTATCTATCCTTGCAGCGCTGGGGGCCGCTGATGTGTTTGTAGGGTGTGCCACAGCCACAAGTATGTGGCTGTGTAGGTGGCTAGGTAGCTCGTGGCTCAGTCGTGGCTGACAGCTGGAGTCAGTATTATTAAAATTCTCCTCGGCTATGGCAAACGAATGACATACATGAGATTTCTCAACAGCTCGAACTTTTACTTCCCGTCTCCTTCCCAGTTCGCTCGACTATCCGAACAGGATCAATCCTCGTCTTCATGGCATCTTTTTTCCCCAATCTGGCCGCAACGCGCTGCTAAAACTTTTTGTTGTCGGTGAGTGCTTGTAAAGCCACTGTGAATAACCTTGTAATACGCTTCGAGCTTACGGAGTAGTGGAACCCGATTATCCGAACCGGAAGAACAAATGGTCCGGTCGCGAAGTGCTAGTTTCGGAGTCGGGACTTTTCTGTGCCGATTGCGGGCAACAGTGATTAGGTAACGAAAGTCATGTGACATACCTATTACGACAGTTTTCTTGAACACGACTCAGCTGGCATGAAGAAGGTATTGATAAGGGCCATGCTGTATAACAGTTCGAAGTAAGTCTGGCATAAAGAAGCCTTTTAGGATGCGCAAGTCCTGTCCGATGGCCCACCCAAAGTCCAGCAGCTTGTCTCCTCGCTGCGTTTGCTACATTGTTTTATTAAACTCATTGTTCTTGCTCAGCTGGAACTTGAGAAACATCTAAAGGCCGATGCGTAGCTAGCCGCAGTAGCCCCTTGCTTTCTTACGCTGCGGTGGCGATTATTTATTAGTCCTCGTCACCGCATGGTGACGATATATTATCGAGTCTAAAAGCTAAAAAGAAACTCCTATTGTCTTTTCGAAATGATGTTTCCGTCCATCTTCGGGGACCTTTGAATACTTGGCAGGGAGTTCTGTGGGGTGATCTTTGAGAAGTGGGAGCCCTGTGGTCCATAAAGAGGTTGCCTTGTCCTGGTTAGAGGGCAGATGATTTGAACACTCGAATGAGCTTTAAGTGGCTGAATCACCCACGTTTGTTGTTATGGAAAGTCCAGCACACGATTGCTGAGATGTCGACACTCGATAACAAAACAGTGCGCAAACAAACACGTAGCGTGCGAAGAATCTCAACGAACGAAAGCGCTGAAATATCCATTCAGGATTGGGAAGGTTCTCGTGATGATGCCGGCGTTTTGTAATTTGATGACTGGCAACTCCAAGGCTCATAACATGTATGATCTTGGACTTCCGGGGACAGCTGGCCAAAATGGGACTCCTGATCGTTTGTCAACTTTCAACGCCAGATATTGGGCCCCGGGATGAAAGTACAGTCTCCTGGAAGGTTTAGTCTGACTGTATCGCAGCGACTTTGCATTTACTCAATTCTGTTGGCTTCATAAATGAACGGGAAACTCACAATGAAGTCAAAGTCTTGCTTCATCATTGCGTAGTCACTCCTTAAGCCACCTCAAGCCCGCAATAGTAGTCAAATACACACTTTGTTCCGTGAAATCACATAGTTGAATATCACCGGTGCTCTCCAGCAAGTTATCTGGTGATGTTCTAGACAGGAGAAACTTATTTCCACATACAAGTAGGGTCTAAGTCATCCACTGATCCAGACCCGGAATTCTCTTCCCCCTTACCCACACTATGAGCTCAGAACTGACCGGCCACTTAGTAGCAAGAGAAAGGGGAGGCGGAACTCCCTGTTCTCCAGCACACTCGAAGTCATGGGCAGAGATGATCTCCGCTGATGCCAGCTTCAGCCTGTTAGAAGTGGACAAGCGGCCTGGGCAGTCAGTCGGGCCAGGTGCTCAGCGCTCGTAGAGACAAACTGCGCGGCGTTTCCTGGGGCTGATCCTCGTTTAAAAGCTTCCTCACACATTCTCGTGTGGCGGTTATTCCGCCTTTCCAAGTTACTCAGAATATGCTTCAGGAGCTCAGAACTCTTGTGCAGCGCCACGATCGAAACATCAGGCTTGGCGTTAACAGGGCCAATCTTCCTCCCTCGGCAACCTCATGAGTCCACCCAAGAGTGTCTTCGGGTGGGCATCTTGCTAAGCCTTACTCAGCCAGTCCAATTTACTTCATGCGCCTATCTCAGGATCGGAGCTAGGAGTGTCGCGATGTGACTGTACTGCTGGCGTAGCTCATTACACATGGACAGGGAACAGTGCAAAATATGAGAAGACTGCCCGTGGAAGTGGCGCAACCGTCTCTAATTCAGGACAAGTTTCACGCTGTAGTCTGTCGTCATGATTCGCCCTTCGCCGTCATGGGCGGCTTCTTCGCCGAGAGACACTCTGGTTGAGAGCATAGTTACGTTTCATACGCACAGTCATCAACGCGTCAACCTCGTGCCAGTTTACTCCTGTAAAGGGAATGAAGCATGGTGATCAGCGTATTGATTTCTGGAATTGTCCGAACGCCGAGAGTTAAAGTTCTAATCCAGACCATTGTCAATTCCCGATAGTTTGGCCGCAGCGTCGCGACTCTCCTTCAGCAGTACCTCTTCAAACCTGCATACATGTGTCTGGCATAATCGGCAAATCCTTCGCTTCTGACGCATGGCAGCACGAGTTCATGCGGCGATTACTCCTACAACTCACTCAGATCATGAGTCATCGTTTGGCGGACCATAAGAGAGAACATGTTGAAGTTTTCCGGGCCCGGTCGGATTCAGCAGCCCGCCGAAACCAGGAATTTTGATGAGTAATACATGCTTCAGACTTTCAGAGGAGCTGAGGCGAACAGTAAGCTGGACAGAATCGATTAAGTGAGCAGGCAGGATCTGATGAGCTGGTGAATTCTATAATAACCAGGACAAGAGATTGATGAAACGCGACTTGACGCAAGCATCTTTGATTATTCCTGTTCTGTAGATCTGAACCCGGTCTATGGCCTCCTTGTCAGACCACTCTCCGGGCATGTTGTTCGCAATAGCGAGATGCCTCACCTTCCATTGCACTATCAGACGAAGCAGATGGGCAATTGCCTAGAGGCTGATCAACACCGCGGGCTTTAGAATATGTAAGACGATGGAGATGGTGTTGACAAGGACGATGGGGTTGGTGTGTTGATAGCAACCCGATTCCTCGCAGCAATGAGTCTGCAATTCAAACCACGAATGTGAGGAGATCCGAATCGACAATTTGACATACATGAACTACTGAGCTTGTCACGTCAATGTCCATAGTCGGTTCCAGATCTGGAGATTCTGTCCGAAACCATCCTTCTTGTGCTAGGAATATCGACCAGTGTGGTCCTAGAACTGGGGAGACTTCATGTCGCCATTTGCGCTTTCGACTGCTTGACCAGCGTAACATGGTGGCAGCAAGGTTCAAGATACATTCCGCGTTTCCAAACAAGACCAATAATTGCCGGATTGCTAGAACGGGGGGCAGCGAACATGGTTCCATACATGTACGACCAGACAACACACGCGAGCACCCGCTTAAAAGGCCCAATCGTTCGTTGAGTCTTGCTATTCTCAAAGCCTCGCAGATGATACGCATTTGAACACAACGATAGATTGAGGCAGATTGCTTGCTGCCTGCGGCAATTTTGTCAGGGCACTTGGCTTGCTTTCTCGGCTATTGCACCCGGAATATGAAGGTATTCACCCTTGAGCTAGTGCCAAAACAGCTGCCTCCCCTCTCGTAGACGCACACCAAGCACTGAACAAAATTAGAGTAATATGTGCTGCTGATGAGACAGGTAGTCGGCCATCCGACTACCTCTGAGTGTGGAGAAGTCGAACAGACCCAGAAATCACGCTGATCTATCCCAGCAGCAAAGGACCGCGGTCTCTCGGCAATTTATTTCATCACCACCGACCTCTCTACCTTCCATGGCTTTCTCTACAGTACAAGGCAGACAGACGGAAAAGTTTTCGGTCCAGCGGCCTTTTGAGACGGTTTAATCTAATGTCATCAAGACTCAGGCATTGCCTACCAAGAGCATCTTCAACGAGAGTGCTTTGGCCCCCGAAGTGGTGAGTCACTCTCATGTGGGCGGAGGATCTGAGATCAACCGATTCATCTGCGAGTTCATACCCAACAACTTTGAAACCCCCCAAAAATGGAGGACATTATGGAGATAGACGTTATAAAATGCCGCGTCCCTTACAACCTTTGGAGTCTCCGCCTGCTTATAGACATGCCCTCGCGGTAAGGCAGGGCTCATGACTGCGTTCAGAGATGGTCAGGATGCCGCAAACCTTGGACTTACGTTGTTATTCATAGGCTACATTATCGGACCGTTGACTCGAGGGCACATGTCTGAGATATGCAGCCGCAGGAGTCTCATGATCGATACACTTGGCGTTATATACATCTTCAATCTCGGCGCTGCCCAGGCCAGCGGCATACTCGCTGTTCAGATTTCTAGGCTGCTCGAAAGCACCTTTGGGTCCTCGCCCGTGAGCGAACTCCAGCTGCGCACTTGCCAATTTGGTCCCTGCTGCCGGAAAAGGGTACATGTCGCCTCTTTTTCGGCCGGTCCTTTCATGAGATGCTTCCTCGACCCAGCTCTCGGTGGGTTCGCTGACGAGTATGCAGGCTGGCCCTGGGTATGAAAGTCAGAGCCATCATCCCCAGTGTCCTCTGGAATCTGGGCACTGTTCTCATCCCAGAGAGGTACGCTCCCGTGATGCTCGAATGGCGAGCCCGAGTGCTCGTGAATGGGATCGGGTCAGGTCTTTCGAGCTCGGCCGTAGACGAGCAGCTCGCGGCCAATGCTGAGATAGCCAATTAGTATTGCTCTCTTGCGTTCTTGGACCCTCCTCCTCTGCAAAGTCATTGTCACAATCATCTTCATTGTTTTGTCAGTCGTCAACGGCGCGCTCGAGATGATATTTAGAGCGTTCCCTATCATCAACCGACAGAATTGTGGATTGAGCCTGGACGAGGACGATCTGGCACTCCTCCGCATCGTCACGGTCATCAGACTCATAAGACTGAACGCCCGGTACAAAGGAATCGAAAGAAAGGCCTTGAAATTGAACAAGC
The DNA here is from genome assembly GCA_014706365.1 of Colletotrichum australisinense (nom. inval.). Classification (NCBI taxonomy): domain Eukaryota; kingdom Fungi; phylum Ascomycota; class Sordariomycetes; order Glomerellales; family Glomerellaceae; genus Colletotrichum; species Colletotrichum australisinense (nom. inval.). The sequence goes on from JABKAN010000019.1 coordinate 56,058, forward strand.
TGGGAGCGGCTCCGGAAGCCCATCTTCCCTGGGATTATTCATCGCCCGCGTCATAGTGCAAGCCAATTCTTTTTTCATTCGCGGAGACCAACGAAGCCAAGATCTGCTGGATTGTGAGCATCATAGCCAGCATCCCGTTTTGGGTCCTACACGCTCGTGGTCTTGTCCAGTCTTACGCTGACTAGCAGTACCTGGCCGACTCCTACACGATCGACGCAGCCAGTTCAATCGCGGGCAACGGAATGATTCGAGATCTCCTTGACGTAGCCTTTCCAATGTTTGCAACGAAGATGTGCTAGGACCTGGAAACCCACTGGACGTCGTTTGTGCCGGCGTTTCTTGTGATAAGGTAGTCTGCGTGTTCTTTCCGCTCTTCTTCCGTAGATGCGGTCCCAGCATCCGTGAGTGAGGTAAGTATCACAGGCAAGCAGCAGGGGCACTGGAAAAGATCAGGCTTCAAGCAGCCATGTAAACCTGCCGGTCACACTCAGTTCATTTCTGGAAAAGTGGCCTCTTCTCCAATATTGCTTCCAGAGTAGGCTAAACGCAACCGATGTGATCCATGTCATCCGTCTCGTTAACCCACCTCGGTATAATCTCTCAATTGGGAGTGATTGTGGGCTTTGTGTGTTGATGTGCCAAGCCTTTGACATTTTCGAGGCCCAGAACTGCGGCACTAACGTGCCGGAAGTGTATCATGACAGATTGACTGCCTGCGCTTTTCTCGTCCTCCTTAATGAACTCCACGAAGCGTGGTGGTGATGACAGGCCCAGAGCTGGTTTTTAAGCTCTTTTCTCTGATTAAAGGATCACTGATAACGAGCTGCCGTCTCCGAAATTGGGCGGGTGCCCTGCTACTGCTTCATGATGCGAAGTAACTTGCAGCCAGTCTCGAGCGTACTTTATTCAGATTGAGAGCGTCTTGGAACGGATCTGCTGCGAAGTCATCCAAGTTTCCTGATGTAGAGTGACACGAAATATGACGCGTCCTAGACAACATGTGATCTCAAAATGAAAGCTGGGTTGCGTCTAGACATGTCGAGGCTCGGGCTCGATAGAGACTGGAGCAAAATTCGGTACGACGTTGTGAGAAGAGCCTGGAGAGTCTCACCCGGGAAGAACATCATGAGCTTCATGTCGTGTACCGCCGTCGTCGCGAATCAACTGAGTGTTTCGATGCTCGCTCGATGGTGTCTGTGGATTCCGGGGCGCGATACCCGGTGGCATCGCATGCAACATCAAGACTTGTAGAAATGGTCAAAGGCAGCGTAGACTTCGGATGCGAGACCTACAGAGGGCATTTAAGTTAGCCGTTATGATAGAGACTCGAGGGACGGGAGTTTAAGACGCTGGCCTGGCTACCCCGATATCCTAGCACACCCATGTTTGCATCCAGGCTCTGGCAAATACTCGCGAGCCAACCGTGGGCAGAGTTTGCAAGGTCCACGTTTGGTCTGGGACTTGCCATGCCGCTGCGCTCGAGAATGACTTAGATGCTTGATTCGGAGGACTTCCCGTCGGCACCACCCAGTGGCACGTCCAGGTAGCTGGAGCTCAAATGCAGCGGCTTCATGGATTCAGAGAACAAGACAGCATCCGAGGAGTGCGAACGTGTAAAAAGGTCGCCACAGTCCATCAGATTTGGATCGAATGCCGCATCTTAACGTCGCCCTCCAACGTGCGTATGGGATTTTGCCGGTGGCTGCTGGGTGAACCCAGGATTTGACGGAGGACATGGAGCCATTCTTGTTCCTTATGCTCTCTGCGTGGTGCATCTAGCGCTGTAGACACGCTGAGTCCCGGCTCGCTGGCCTCATGGTCCCCCAGCTCAGCATTGCCCGGGGCGCTGATGCTGCGGAGGTTCTGCTGGTGGAATCGATGGCACGACTTGCGCCGCGCGCGCAAGGTCCGCACCTCGTCCTGCACGATTTTGGGAAGGCCTTCGTAGCCGCAGCCTGGGTTCACACGGCTTTTCAGCTGCGCGTGTCTGACGCTGTGGTCTGAGAATAGGTGAAGGAGGTATGGTCGTCGTCACCCGTGATGCATGCTGCCGGGAAATATAAGGAAGCGGGACATCGAGCACGGCAGTGGGGTCGCTGGGAGTGTAGTAACAAAGAATGAGCAGATTCCTCAATGAGATCCCAACGCGACCGACTGTATCCAGCCAGCACAGGTATTTTGCATTAAGATATCGCTCCAACGAATGCGCGCTGCGACCCGCTGATGACTTCAGCTGTCACATTCCTGCTCTGGCATGCAGTGAAGTCAACATCGGTAATGTACCACAAACCTTCTGGGAAGCAGAACAGAGTCACACAGGGCCTAGTGAAAATGGTTCTCACACATGTGTTGTTCACTCAAGGCCTCATAATTGCCTTCTTGAGCTTGGGTCTGCCTCAAGCGCCACGACTCGTTCAGGCACTGCCTTCTTGGAGCGATCGGTGAACCGGACGTCGTTTTGATGCCAGGTGAAGCGGCATCTGCCCATTTAACTGCCCTCGCCCTGACCTTACTCGGGACTTGGCGGGGTGGGTTTCTTTTTTCAATGAATTTGCCGATGACATTGTCATCTTGCAAGCTACGATGGCTAGAGGGGCAAGCTTTAGAAAAGGGGCCAGCTCATCGGGTCTCACTGGCATGGGCTGGGCCTGTGAACAGAATGGACTCAAGTGACATCCTTGAGGCTGCACTGTATCGATTACAGGATGGCTACCATGTACGGCGCGTATTTGTGGGGTAACGAAAGGAACTTTGGCGTGCGGGCTATTATGCTGACCTTCAGTGGGAGACTGAAGTTTGCTATCTGGCCATACCACGACACACCGATGCCATGTTTTGCTGCTTGGATTCGCAATCACGACTGATATTTTGAAACTGTGTTCTCAAGTCCCTGACATTGAAGGCTGGGGCAGTAAAAGATGGCTTATGGCTCTACCCCCATTACCAGGCCTTGACAAGCCATTGGATGACCACCGAAGCATGTCAGACGCCTTGCTTGAACCATACATCATTACCGTCTAACGCGTCGTCCCAACCTCATCAAATGCCGCTTTCATACTTCTCTCCCGTGGTCAAGGCATTTCTAATAATGGCCATGGTCCATTCTGTCATAAACGATGCAGATGCCGTTGTCCATCATTGTACATAGCCATGTTCACCGATAAATGCATTTCGATCAAATGTTCCCGTGCATGATTCCCATTGCCTCGACCTCATCCCTCCTCGTGTCGGCCAACTGTACGTGGTTGGCATGCCACTCCTTCTGTAGCTTGTGGCACAGATTTGTAGCACGCCTTGCCGTTAGCCACCAGACGACACATTGTGTCCAAAGACTCCATTCCAGGGACTGGGTTTGGGCCTGGGCGCTTGAATGAGTATGATCGGGAAACTCATTGATAGCCGTGCCGATGGCAGATCCCATCATCCGAAGAGCCACTTGCTGCTGGGCGGAAAGGTATCTGTTCTCGGTTCCAGAACAGTTCGTAAGGAGACCAGCCATCTGACTCCTCATTCGTGTCACAACAGAGAGCGTCCGACTGGCAGTGGCCACTCTGATTGCTTCGTCTATCGCGGTAGCATGCCAACGGTGCATATCGACGAGGCCTGCGGTACAGCAGATTGCTGAAGCCTGGATGAGCTCGGATTGCAGTTGTAAACTGGCGATCCGATTGTCGTCGAAGTCTCTAAGGGCTCTCAAATGGCGGCATTTGTCCCATAATCGCCGTTGGAAGTTAATGACGTTAGTGTCCGATCCTAGTAGACCGTTGTGTGGCTCCGGTTGTGATCGTTGCAGAGGGTGGAAAGCAAAAAGGGCCGCTGGGGGACTGGCGAGGGTGGATGTCAGTAGCATCTTCTTGTAAATTTGCCGCAAGAAGGGCACGTCGATTTGGTCTTGGAGGCCTGGCGGAGGGAACGTCGTGGCGGACGCAATCTTCATGGCAAACGCTATGGTAAAGACACCACAGTCGATGTTGTTGCCCTGTCGAGCGCACCGAATCTGGATCAAGTCAAGTCAGCGCGAAAAAGCCCCCACCAAGACGTCGAGAAATCGCGCCCGCGCGCCCGAGGTTTCCTGAATGCTTACGAACCTTCTCAACCCTCGTGGGACCGGAAGGGCCACGGATCTGCGCCACCATCGGAAGCACTGTGTTGACTCCCTGCTGGTTGGGAAGATTCAGCGAGTCAAGCTCCGCGATAGAGTCTGAACCTCTCAGGTGGATAAAGAGCCGCCAATGCTTGCTTTGCCGGTGGAAGCATGGCATGACAATGAGGTTCGTTTCACGCAAGGCTGACAGCCGTGACTGTAGACGCGGGGACGGTTTGAAGGAGCTAGTGAGCTGGAGACTGTCAATGACGGCCACGCTGTCACATGCGAGAGTTCCAATGAGGATATTGACGACGGCGTCGTTCAGCAATTTACCATCGTCTAGGCAATGCAGTCCCGCGAGCAGGGTGTCCAAAGAGACCTGCTGCGACTTTGGATGAACGCAGGATTCGGCCGAACCTCGTTGCACGTCGTTTGATCCCTCGCCATTTATCGAATCGCCCTGCAGTGACTCAGCCCGCTTCGTGGTTTTCTTGAGCTCGTTTGTCACAGTGACGGCCTTGGGGCTCCGTGGCCGTGCCTCTGACTGTGTGTCTCGAGACGTCAGGGTCTGGTGGGCGCTGTCTGTCTGCGCCGAGCCTCGTTGCACGCCCTTTGGCCCCTTGATGTGTTTCGAATCGCCCTGCGGTGCCTTGACCTCCTCCGTGGTCTCCTTGAGCATGTCTGCCACAGTGGTGGCTCTGGAGCTCTCTGGTCCAGTTCCTGGCTCTCGCTGTGTATCTCGAGACGTCCGTGTCTGATGGGCGCTGCCTGTCTTCATGTTCTCGTCTCTAGCTGGCTCTGTTTCGTGAGGCGGCGGTTTCTGGTGAGTGCTGCCTGTCTGTACCATCTCGTCTCCAGCCTCTGGTACTGGCGATAGCCGCAGACGTTTGATTCGCTGTTGGCTGCGGGACTGAACTGTCTCTGGGAGAATGAATTCTTCCTCAACGTCTCCCCAGCTCGTGGATCCCTAGACTTTGAGCGGGTTTGCGTCGCCACTGTCGACAGCCCAGTCATCCCCCGGGCTCTCACTGAATGCTTGCTCGTGTAGTGGAGCCCATTGCTTTCGTTTTGCAGGCGGAAGGTGTTGATTCTGGAATGAGTTCGGTGGAAGGAGGTCGCTCATTTCTGACAGACCTTGGTCCTCGGACCACGACCCAGCTCTTCGTCCCGCTTCGGGCGAATTATCCGGCGAGGACCGCCCGCTGCCAGCAAATGAGAATGACTCATCGTCATCTACAGACTGATCTGATACGACAATGGTGTCGACACTATCAACGTGCATGTGTTTGTGGGTTTCGGAAGCCGCCGGCAACGTCTTGCGGGGTGGCTGGCGTAGATTGGCCATACTTCCGTTGACGATGTCGTCGGCACATCCGTCCTGGAATGGTTGATGAACGCCGGGGGGAGGCTCAGGTCGGGAAACGGTGAGCTTCTTCGTCTTGGCAACAGCCGGGTTGACTACGGTAAACAAACCGGGTCAGCAAACTGATGCGGGAGCGAGGTGCGCACCAGAAATGACAGTTCGGTAGGACTCACGAGATGCCCTTACGCGCCGTAACAAGGTGATGTCGGTGACCTGGCGCAGTCCCTTTGGTTGGTTGAGCACCTTGGCCTGCTCGTCGTAGAGGAGTTGGAGCAGGTCGGGGAGGCGGAGGTCTGGGCGGACAGAGAGACAGTCCTGGGCGTGCCCGATTGCTGCACGGCTCAAACAGATTTCGCGTCCAAGAAATTCAATAAGGACATGCGGCTGAGTATCCAGCCCAACAGCAAGACTTTGCAGGCGATTCTTGACGTTGTCAGCAGTGGGGATTTGCTCAACTGTCGACCGATGGAGAAGTCTGCACAGGGTTTCTGTGAGGTATGGTTCGATGTGAGCGAGTGCGAAGATGCGGAAGTCGATAGACGGTGTCGAGGATGTCGCCGTTATACCACAGTAGGAGGTCTTGAAGCGCTCGTAGAGTGAGAGAAGTTGTTGGTCGGAGGACTTGCAATTCGCCTCAAAGAGGTTCAGTTCCTCTAGATATTTAGTCGTCGTTGGGGACAACATAACGAGAGTGACGCGGCACAAGGTACGTGGAATGGGACACGCGTGTAGCCGTCACGCGGTGTTAAGAATTGGGGGTGACGTCCGGCAGAAGCGAGCAGGTACGTACTTGAACGTGTTGGCGTGGGGAAAGATCATGTGATTGGGAGACTTTGCAAAAAACACCCAAAATATTGGGAGATTTTGGACTGTGTCAGTGTTTAGCGGAAGGTGGCTGGCCACTCAGACTGTCCGCTCCTTCTGCTCCTGCCAACTGATTAGCGCCACCGCGATTGCTGGGTCGGGGCAGCTGGAGCACCACTCACTTTAGTTTCGATGTTGCTAGGTGCCTTCAAGACCGCTCTGACATTGATTGCGAGAAAGCCGTACCGCAAAGCTAGGGGATGACTGGTGCTGGGAAATCCCGAGGTTGCGGGTGTTTGTTTGTGACTCGAACGAGTCGAAGAAAAACGAGTCAAGGATAAACGAGTCCAAGTTGAACGACTCTAGGTTGAATAGTTGACATGTGAATAGGTGCAGGGTGAATTGGTGGGAATGAAACGAACGGGGCTGATTGTATGCGGATCGGGAGAATGGTGATTGAGAAATGAGGTTGGGAGGTGAATGAAGTGGGGAGGTGAATGAAGTGGGGAGGTGAATGAAGTGGGGAGGTGGATGAAGTTGGAGGCGAATGAGGTTGGAAGGTTGGCAAGACGTAAATGCGGCGAAAGATGCCATTCGCATGAGAGAGGGGGAATGTGCAGGTACCTTCCTTAGATGTTTCCTTGCGTACCTGATCATGTCGGAGGAAGGTACGGATGATCGAAGTACTGGGTCCTCGGTTAAGGTAGATGGGAAAGAACCTCACTCTCGTCTGCCACTAACCTTATCCAGGGGAGCAAGGCAGTTGCTAACCATACGCCTGCCCATGTGAAAAGCGTCCAAGATTTGCTACTCCCCTCCCACAGGTCTCGTCAATCAGAGCTAGAACGGAAAGAAGTAAACGCAGTCCTTCCGTGTCTCTCTCTTCGGGCGAGCAACTTCCTCTTCAGCATGAGGTATTTCAAGGGCGGGGCACTACGAAATACTTGCTTTTGTCTCTCGGCATAAGGTACCTCTAGCTGCCAGCTTTTCCCCGATTGGCGCCATTCGCCTGCTCCACCCAACTCACCTTACCCAACTCACCTTACCCAACTCACCTTACCCAGCGGTTACCTCAGCTTTTCACTTAATGCCCCTGCGGGCCAAAGCTTGTGCCGACCACTGCTGCACTGGCGCACACATGCTTGGGAATGAGTTCTGTCTCACAGATGGCATCGAGCTCTTGAACCCGCCCCAGCCGCACCATGCTGTACTGAGCAGCTGAATCAGCTGGGGGTCATAACGAGCACCTCCCAATATCAATAGCCCACCACCACTTCGCAGGCATGCCGCATGCACGGTTGTCGGTGAGCCTGGGCAAACAATTTCCTATGCCGAACAAGGCACAGCTCAGACTTCACACTCCCAACGAGTGGACTTGAAGTTCGGCTGGCAGTCCTTCCTAGAAGGAAGGTACGGATTCTGGGGTCCTTGCATTTGTTTATTTGGCGCGCCAGCACCTGCCATTTAGCACCAGCACCTCCACTCCCATTCGGGGTCAGCACCTGCCTTCCATTCTCATGCCGCCCCACTACCGGACGGAGAATCCACGGACCCCATCACCCTTTAGACGCATATCATCATCCTGCACAAAGTACCTTACCTTAGTAACCTTACAACCGGGCCCTTCGCCTCCACACTCCTGCCCGTTCCATTGTTACGTCATCACCACCCACTCACAACGGTACGTCCTGCCACCAACAGGCACCCGGGCGCTCTCAAACACACCCACCTCTCGGAGTGTACTCCGGTCGCGTGTCTCAACCTCGCGTCCTCAACCTGGCCCTTTTTTAACTCAGGTCTTTATTTTCGACGACATTCTCAACTAAATGGCGCCAAACCCACAATTTACATCCGCATCAACACCATTGCCTCTACCAATCCAATCACAACTACCGCTTCTAGAGGACTCAAGACCCGCAGCCACATCCTCCCAATCAACCCCTCACGCAAACGACGAACTCGACTCGGGAATTGATCGCGCCGTAACGAGACTCAGCCGAATCGCCATTCTGTCCAAGCAAAGCATTCTTGACGCCTGGAACAAACTTCTTCTCGCCTATTCATCCAAGATCAATCGACTTACCACGCTAAACGCTCGTCTTGCGACTGAACCATTCCCCCTGTGGCTGAAGCGCACCATCCCCCAATCAACGTTAAGCCTGGTCCTCGCATCTGTTTACCAGAACCATTGGGACGTTCACGTTAAAACGAAGCGCAACGAGGCCGCGTACCGCCTCAAGGCAGTCACCCATCTGCATCTCGATTCACACTGGGATCTTTACCTTTTTTTCGGCCCTGCTGCTGTCGCTTCTCGCGCGTGCTGGTTAAAGCTTCCCCCGCACATCGACGCCCACAGGCTATTTCGTCGACTTGTGACCATCCGTGGTCTTGGTTCGAGCTACCTTGACCAGTTCTTTTCGGTTCCAGAATTTACGGCCGCAAAGAAGTTTGGTGAGTTCCTCTGCCTCGCTCTCCTTCGCCCCGCCGTTCTCACACTAACAACTCTTCTGCGACTTGTCTATAGGCCCTGCAGGTGCCGCCACTCCCGCAGCGATTCCTGGCAACACATCCTCACGCAACATGGAGAAAGCGACTACGGCATCCTCGCGATTGGTCACGCGATCAAATAAGCGAAATGCGACTCTTCCTGGTAGCGGTGGACTGACGAAGTCGGGCTCAAGCAACAATGTTCAAGGCAACCCCGGTTCTACCGATATGCCCAACCACGAATTCGATGACAGCGCGATCGGCGACGTTGACAATTCGGAAACAGATTCGAGGGAGGGTTCGGGTGCCGATTTGAACCCCGATATGGCTCGCCCCAGCGTTGCTGCGAAATCTGCCCACTCCACCCAGAATGCCCCCAACCGCGAAACGAGTGGTCAAGCCCAGCCAACCGCATCGTCACACGAGGGTCTTGAGAATGCAGGTGCAAGCGCAGATACGTTGCAGTATGTCTTGAGCGACATCAAGGATGAAGGCCGTTTCAGAATGATCCGGACACGGATCGACGCCGATGCCGAGTACGCGACTGTTGCGGGTTTGGACAAGACAGAGTCAGAGAGCAGCATCGTCCAGCTGCGCGAGAAGACCCTTGCTCGTCTACGCGCTATCGAGGAGCAGACTGACGGCTGCGTTGATGATGAGGAGGACTAGAAGTCTGCCTCACAAGCGCAAGCCGACGCCATTGCATTACAGTCGCACATCGATCATGAGCTAGCCACTTCTGTTCGTCGGAAGCGGATGGCAGACAGGGCGCTCCAGGCTGAGAATTCAAAAAGGCCCCGGGTTCTGGCGGCTGCCCAGAAGGCACTTGAGGCTTTAAGGGACCTGGAGGATGCTGTGGGCGAGGCCCTGCCTCCACTTTTTGAGCACGGCAACCGCCCCTTGTAAGAAGCACCATTGATAGTTTGGGAGAAAGACTACATGAAGAGTTCTCAAGGATAGGACTTCACGGCACGAGGCTTCAAGTAGGCTCGTGAGTATGGCACTCCAGGATGAGGATCAGGTTCGGGCCAGCAGTCACGAGTTTTGGCCGCTGACAGTTGGAGCATTTTATTCAATAGTCGGATCATATGGCGTCTCCCTTGGTGTGCCCATGTGGCACAGTAGATTTAATGAACAACGCTTTCTGTTGGGTGACAATTGAGTTGCCCACACGTCTACACTGTTGGTGCCTCGAATGATGCTGTTTGATGATGAACATGCCTTGACTACCCTATGGGCCTTGATGTACATAGACCTTTGGCTCCGTGGTATCTTCTGAACAGACCAACCCCATTCCCACCGCTCAAGAAGCCTGGTAGTTCCACCATGATACGTAGACTTCTCTCGTGATGGCTTCGACCATCTCCACAATCCGCATCGATGCCCTTATCGTAATCAACCATTCAACAACTGCCAGCAGGATAGTCTGTCTCGTCAGTAGAGTCGTTACTTGTCCGGCCGTCCTGGAAGGCTCACTGTATTTACATGGACTGTGATGGGCAACGCATGGCCATTGGCGTGACCACTTTCATGCTCTTGGCCTACTATATCCGTTGGAAAGAAGAAAAGCGCTCCGAGATACCTCGAGCGCGGGTATTTGAGGAGCCACCGATAGCGCTCTGACAAGGGAGATCATCGCTTGAGCTGTCTGATCCCACCAAACCAGTACTTCGTAGCGCGGTTGGATTGGCGAGCAACAGACTCTCCGAAAATGAGCTGGATTGATGACTTGACGGGCATCATCCAACAAGCCGGGCTACTTCTGATGTTTGCAAAGATTTCGTGACTGAAGATGCCCTGACCGAGAGCGCCATGAGTGTGAAAGAGAATGCAATTAGATCAACGCTAAAAAGTCATCACGAGATGCTCGGCAATCTATTCGAGTGATGGCAGACTCGAGGTACTCGTGCCATTCCGAGATGTGATTTTCAAGCCTTCAGAGAACCTCAAGTAGATGATAGTGAGCTTCAAGGTCACGTAGGATCTGGCATGGAGGAGATAGTATGGTACGAGTCCCGGTTGGTAGGCACTTGCACCTCTACCGCCGGATGATTCCTGATGCTGATCAGCTACACACAGGAACCCTCATGTCTTAATGTGTGTCCGTGAGATGGGCTCGTCAAGTTCAACCAAGACATTAGCTGGTCCTGTCCCAGGCCGCTCGCGTGTGTGCATGAGTTACGAGACCATCCTCTCCTTCGAAATCTTGGCCTCATTCTTTGAAAGACCCTCTACAATGAGCGCCGGCTCTTCGTGTTGCTTCCGAATCGTTTTCATAGGCTTTGCGACTCATGATAGGCCGTCTAGGAACCACGCGTGTTCGCGTCCAGCGCCGCTTTGAGACTTCGCGCCTGACTTTGCGATGGACCTATCAGTATCACCTGGCACAAGACATTTGCGTTGGGCTCCGAACCTCATAGGAGATTCTCCAACTCTTGATCTTCCTCCGCTAAGCTGCCCCTCGTATTCATAGCTGCCTCGGTTTTCCTCCCCGGTGCTTCGTTACGTTTTTCCATCGCTTCGAATCTGGCGTAGATGCTTCATCGCTCAGTCGACCGGTGAGCACCTCTTTTCGTCAGCATTGCACAACTTCGGGTCCTTGTGCCAGTCCGTCCGCCCATCATGTTCAACATCGCGGCTTGTTGGTCATCTTGTTTTCGCGAGAATTCGGCCCTAGGTTCTCCAGCCCGTGGTATGCTGCAGCCAAAGGCGCAGGCAAGGCTCGCGTCCAACGCAGCATCAACTAGCCCCAGACGCTGCCGAAGCTGGCGAAGAATGCAGAAGCCGCAGTGTGCGTTCCGTGTGAGTCAGGACAGCCGTGGGCAATTTCATTCGTTAGCTACGTTAGTACCGCCTCCTCCAACCCAAGCCGCTCGCCATGCCGTCTACCAAGCTTCAATCTAGCCTCATGATCGACTCGGCGGTGTCGAGCGTGTTCTGGACCACCAAAACTTCCTTCGTGGCGGCGCTGGCTGCCTTGTCGACCGCGGCGGGCGGTTCTGACTTGCATGATGTCTTGCCGAACTGCCCCAGCATATGTTGCCGTCAGGGCAATGCCGTTCCGGAGTCCAAGCTAGGCCACGTTATCGAGAAACATTGGGGTGGCGCTCTGGAGAGCGACTGCGAATTGAAGGAGACTCGACGTCGGCATGGACGAGCCAGAGGACGATGCCAACGACAACGACGATGATGACGAGAATCAGCGTAGCGGCAGCAAGGCGAAACCGATTGTTGGTATACACATCAGGAGAGCAGGCCTTTCGGTCGCCACGAGATCAATAGCGCTGTATTGGTCAATTGCGCGTGGTGGAAGGAGAAAGTCCGCGGGCAGAGCCGGCGATTCCTCAGTCGGTGTAAGTGAGTGGAAGGGTCCGTCCGCAAGATTAAAACTGCTTACGTAATGCTCACACCACCTGCCACCACCTACCCACTCTCTCTTCTGCCTTCTGCCTCCAGCTTAGTCATCCAACATCAATACGCATGCAGATGGGTGGCCAGATGAACCCAAGGACCAGAAAGATCTCACACCAAACCCTTCTGACGTAGGCCAAACAAGAGCAGGCATCGGGATACTGTTGAATAATGTCCGCCCCAGCCAGTGAATTGAGATTCTTGTTCACATTCACATCGCATTGATGGTGAGTGTCGCTCATGTGCATCATGTGAACGCTTAACGTGTTGAAGGTGGTGGTGCCTATTGCGATGCCGGCGTTGCTGACAAGCGGCTGTTGGGATGCTCTCACCAACCGAGAGGCATATCCTTGAGCGTGAGCATTGATATTGGCTCACCCGTTCGTCTGGTCCAAATGGCGGAAGCGTCATTCAGTGGCCTGGAGGCCGTCAAGAGGCAGGAGTGATGTACAACTTCTCGTGGTCATGTCCCGCGACGAGCTTCAGACTGAGATGATGTCGAAGGATTGGTCCCGGAGCCAAGGATCATTTCTTGGTCGTGAGTTCCAATTACGAGTAGGCCAGAAGACGGATGAAGCCTCTGCGTAAACTGCCGTCTTCCTCGGGATTACAAGGTGCCTTCGACAAGATGATATAACACTCAGCCATAGAGTCTGTTGAATTCAGAAAGGCGCGATAAGATGCCGCTCGAATCTCATATTTACAAAGTGCATTACTCGGGCACAAAGATTCGGGCCGACCCATTTGGTGATAAGGCAACGGATTGACGGGTGTGTTTTGAGTCTGGCTGACCACGAGGAGAAGGTGGAGAAGAATTAGAAAAAACGAGGATATGACTCTGTCACAGACGTCAGAAGGTGCAGAAAGACGCAGTCTGCCATTCTCACTCTTGTCTTCCCATCACAGCATCATTGGGCGCATTTGATTTAGGCCCACACTTTTTACTCGAGGTATGAATCCTTCCAGACGGTAGAAGACCCAGTCAGCCAACAAAATCGGGAGCATCTCCGCCACCTGTGCATAGGTCAGTCAATAGGGCGACTCATGGCAGAACGGAGGGCGTTAAATTTAGGTTTGCCCCGTTTTATCCCCGACCAACCCTCTTTTCTTGCCGCAACTCGATCCGGTCCGGCAACTTAAGCGAACACAGACCGTCTCACTCGTCCCACCTGTCTTACTCACTTACTCTACTCGTCTCACTCACTCCTCACTCCACTCTCACTGCACCCATCCGTGCCATCTCACTCACGTCACCCACCCTACATTCTCTCCATAACACAAGCTCCAACTTTGCGTTCGACATCGTCGTCGTTGTACTTCTTATATGTCTCTACTGCTCATCATAGATCCACATTTTAGCAGTAGCAGCCACTCCACAGCCTGTGCTCTCATCGTCACTTGGGACTCTGAGAAGATGAATCGGACGGGGCGCTTCAAATTGATACAATACGCCCCCCTTTGCCACCCTTGGACAGAAGCGACCCCATCGGCGTTGCCGCCTGCTCCGCGTATATTGAGGGGCAGCGCATTACCATTCCACAAGCGTGGATCCAGAAGGTAGGCAAGAAGATGTCAATAAGCCTTAGCCGCCGCCGACGAGAGTGTGTTTGAGCGTCAACAGGTCTTCACATACAGAATCAATCGCGCGGTCTCGGTGCTGAGGGCCTATCATCTTGAAACGATGCTGCCAACTACCTATAAAGAAAGCCGGCGAGAAAGAATCAAAAGAGCTCTCGAAGAGAAGATCTCGAACTCAAAAGAAGTTGATCTTGTTCAGGAAGAATACCGGAAAGAGCTGGTGAGGTGATGCAGGTGAGCCGGGGTATCGGTCTGACGAACCGAGGGTTTAATTTCTGTGGTGTGTTTGACGAGGTCAGCGCAAACGTACACATAGTGGATCACTTCTGACAGAAGGGGGTATGGGAGGAGCAAGGGAAATGGGAGAGCGAAGACTAGATCCGTCCTGTATCGGAGCTCATCGTCGTTGCTTTTCAGGAATTCAACAAGGCCAAACCTGTTCTCGCGACAGAACAGCAATGAATAGTCTTGCTGTGGCCGGGGAGTCCATCGAATTGAATATGTATGGCTCAGCAACCCCAACAGCCTTGCGCCGCCTTTAATAACATTCCAATTGCCAAGACTCAACATGATATATGGAGCTCAACTTTGCAGGCCGTTTCTCTTACAGACAAAATACAGGCAATACAGTCAATGCCAATATGCTAGCAAACAAGATCAAGCCGGAAGACTCGAAGAAGAGAGCCCGTCGTGGAAACAAGTTCTGAGTTCCCTCGCATCCAACGATGCCAACCTCAAGGAGCCCCAGACCAACGTAGAGGAGGTGGGTCAAGAGTTGTACTTCGGAATAGCCAAGACCAAGGAGCTTACAACCTGCGTGGGTGACAGCGAAGGAGATGGAGGCAAAGACGAAGAGCCCTGAATGAACTACTGGGAGGCCGGTCCAGGCAAGCTCAGTAGTTTGACGCAGCAGGACCTTTGCAAGCTGGATCGGGTGCGTGAGCGATGATGATGGCGCGGTGGACAAGGGCCAGATAGACAAGCCGGGCGTCTCCTAGGTAGTAAAAGCGGCACCAATGCACAATGGCCAGGGATGGTAGATTGGGCGGCAGACCAAATGCCGCTATCTTGCAGTCTGGTGATACGTACGATCCGATCGTTTCGTCTCTGAACGAGCCAAATACTCCCTCAGCGACTCCCTCAGCGGCGGCTGCTTTGGTCTAAGGCATCAATCAAGACGGATCTCTTCCTAGTGGCAATTATCCAGCGAGCCTCGAGTCCCGGGAAGAGTACCGAGAGGTTGTGGAGGGCTCGCAGCGCGCAAAAGACAGCTGTATCACACCCAGCTCTTCGCCACCAAAAGACAAGATTGACCGTGACTGGTAAGCGTGGTGCCAAGGGGTCCAGCAGTGCAAGAAGGAGCTGACGCGGGGCCAATAGAAGGGATAGGGAAGAAAGGCCAAGGACAAGCGATTGAGTTGACGAGTGTGAGGAGGCTACAGATCGATGCAAGAATGTGCAGCTTGAGTAGACACAGAACGAGATCAGGAGCGGAACATGAGGGACTATGGGAAGAAGAAGAACAGTCTTTCTTGTGCTGCTTTGGGCCATTGAGAGCCGTGATTCATGTATCATTGCTTGAAGGGGGAAATTTGAAGATGTACAAAGCAAAAGGATTGATTAGCTACGTGACAATCCTCTGTGAACTGTAGACTGCCCGCTCTTCTTGTGCTTCGAACGTCCGTTAGCAGCGGCCTCTGCGCTCTCGGCGACAATCCTGGCATCCTCGTGATGACCAAAGTCATCATACGAGTCAGGGTAACCCCCCCGAATCCCATAGGCCTGCTAATCATGGCGACGAGCGCAGCTTCAGCCTCGGCCGCTCCATGAAGTCAATGCTCCAAAGGATCAAATGCAGCATCGCGGCGTATTGTAAGTGTGTCAGCTTGGGTTCTATGCCATGTGACTGATAATGGGGGAGGAGAAGGAGGAGGCGTCATCGGAGCTCTCCTTTGTTCGGCACCACATGGAGCACGTCTTTGGGGTCGGTCGGCCGGGTATCGCGCATGATGTGGATCTCGTGTGGTATGAGTTGTTGATATGCTCGAGAAATGCTCGGCAACCGTGCGAAGGGGTGTGGATAAAGGAGAAGCGGAGTCGATGCTAGGCTGCTGCTGCTGTTACAATGAAGGGGGTTGTTGATGGGATGGACCTGAGTGGCCAAGGATCCCGCTGTCATGGCTGTGACCACAGAGTTAGCTTCCTGGACAACAAGGTGGAACAGAATGATATGTACACGTGCCAGCGCCAGACTGCTGCTGGGATGAAACAGGTCGCTAATAAGAGGGACCTATTGGATGGCCATATGAGTTTGGCATCGAGGCTGTGTTCAATTCTGTTAGCTTTGAGTGGGGAAAGAACAGAACAAGAGTAACGTACTTCATGTAAGGCCCTTGGTATATTGCTGTTGATCATTACTTTGGCCTGAATCGTAAGGGCTAGGCCTTCTTGCTGATAATGCAAATTCGTCGAAGGAGCACAGCCTTGTCGGAGGTTTTCAGGTTGTACGTTTCGAGGAGAATGCCAAGGAAGTACGCATGTTGGGGCACATTCGGTTCTGAAGGCTGCTCTGGCCAACGGTAGTACCACCGCCACCACCAGCAGCGGCACCCTTCCGATCGCCGTAAGCCATGATCTCGCTGTCGCTGGGGCGGAAATGAGCTATATTGTCAGTTTCGAAGGCTCCTCGACAAGAGTGACACATGACATGGCACGTACAAGAACCAGCTTGAGGCTGCTGCGGACGCTGCTACGATAAACACTATTGGTTTGATGGGTTGGAACCATTGAGATGGCTCGGTACCATTGCGGCTGCTAGATAACCAGCCGGTGGAAAGTTGTCGGTTTGACGTAAGGCCGAAGTGTTTGCGGGCTTTCGCTATCGGAAGTGGCGAATGAGAGCTGCGGTGCAGGCCTCATGGAGGTTGCAACGTAAATAAAGAGAGTCGGAGGAGCGTATGGCCGCTGCGCATGGGATAGGGATGGGGTCGGATCAGATGCGTGGAGTCCCGCTGGCAGCTTTTAGGGGGTTGAGAAGAGCCAAGAGCAGATCGGAACACCTACAGAGTCCATAATCAAGCCAGAAACGGCTAGAGAATTCCACCTACAATCTCAGGAGCTTTCCCTGGGTCTCTTGTAACAAAGAGATTGGGTATGGACAGACTCGAAGCCATAGAACTGTGGCTCGTGATAGAGGCTGAGCGTCCGTTTTGGAAGTACTCGGTGTAGGTGTCGTTGCGGTGCTTGGTTGAGTCTGGGAAGGACTTCCACTTGTCACCAGCGACGCTTTCAGGATCGGCATTGGTGGCAATTGGGACTCGGTGATGGTGTCTTTGACGTATTCGGGTATGATAATTGCGACGATGAGGTTGACGAGTGAAGATGAGGGGAAGTTGTTGGGTCTCTGACCAGTTGGCAGGGGAGGTGGACTTGGAAGGCGGTCAGGGCCATACCTTCCTTTTACACCATATCTCGGGGGAATCGCAGGTTCTGCCTACTTCCTCCTCCTTCCATCTCCTTCCACCTCCAAACGCAGCAACAACCACCACTTGATTGACCCTTCCTGCCAATGTCACGGGTACCCTCCTGACGTTTATGCAAACAGGAAGCCTCAGTGACCTTTCTTCGGAAGTAGGAAGCACTGCGAGTCAGAAGAAAAAGGATGGGGGCGGGAGGATCCGGGAATGCGGAAAGCGGAATGCCCAGCTGCGATGGACGGTCAAGGAAGAAAGTAATTCTATAGGAGCCAGAGAAGACTTGTCCCTCTCAATTCTTCCCAACAACACTGAGTAACTTCCAATAAATAACACCATCCAGATACAAACGTATGCGGCCGCTCCCTTGCTTTTCCGTGACCAAGTTTGGGCCCGCGATGACAATGAACCAGCTTTTACGAGATGTGCCAGCCCAAATCAACGAATCAGCTGAGTTTTGCAAAGTCATCGCTTGCTCAATTGATCCTGCGACTCTCCACCTGCCATCATTGGCGATAGCTAAGTTGGCAATGCCCAGACCCAATGGTCGAGATCTTTGGGTTTGATTATTTGACAGGACGACAAAAGACGGCCGTCTTAATCCAACGCCACAACCTCATCGAGACAGAGTCTGAAAAGTTTGCCTTGGTGGCCCGGAAGATGGACTTTTTGGACTTGCGTCATTCCCGCGGCCTTGCCACATTTGTGATCTTGGGTGCTATGCATTCGTTTGAAGGCATCCTTGACGCAACCGTCCTGTTGTCCATTCTGTCGTGCTCCTTGCGCTTGGTGCCGCTTTCCCCAGATTATTGATACAGCGCCGCACTCGCCTTCACACCGCCCGCACGTCGTGGAGGTCTAACTGGCGACTTTTTTTTCTTCGGGTACCCTGCGGAGATGAACGACTTATTTCTCACCTCGCCCCATATTATCATCGCTTTTCTTGTTCTTATTCCTATGCTCAGTGACCGTAAGCGTGGGCGACTTGTCTCCATACCATCTGCCAGCGTCTTCCATCTGTGCCCCGAACCTTTCAGTCTTCGATCCGTGTTTTCACAAACCAGACCTGTTTTGACTTATCCTTCATTGCTAAGTCGCCCTTTTCCCCGCGTGGTCCGCCTCAATTCTGACAGGTGACCTCAGAGCGGCCCTGATGTTTTTTCCAAGTCGTCTCTTTCCTTCAGGCAGGGTGAGACGGCAGATAATTTGTTAGTATGACCTTCAGACTCTGCCTCATCAACCTTGGTACAGTTCTGATGGAAGTCGCTCATTCTCTGAGCTTGCTTGAGAGTGGCCAGCTGTAGCCCACAGCTCATCTGTGTGTTTTCCTTCCGAACTTCCTGGGAAACTAAAATCTTTCCGGAACCCGCTGCTGTGAGTCTCGATGTACACGAGTCCTTCTTGCTGGACTGGATGTCTGGACTCATGCCGCTCCCGGTCGATGGGCAAGAACACCACCTTTCTGGTTGAAGGCGAACATGATCGAATGTAGTATTCGCCTTTTCATGCTTAACAATTTGTGTCTGGGGGCACATTCTCGCATATGTCTATTCTAACCGAAAGGCTTGGTGCCCGAAGCTGTTTGCTGTCCTTGTCCTTGATGTCTGGACAAGGCTATGCCGGCTGCCACCTCAGTTGACACCTGGGCAGACGCCAGTTCCTGCAAGTTTGAGTGAGCTTATTGCAAACCACTGGCTCCATCTTCAAAGCCTGAACACAGGCTATGCTCATATCGAGAGAGCCTTTCCAAACTGCCTTCGCCAATAAGTCCATTACTCGACACTTTGCCTGCGAGCTTTGCTGCCAGACTGCTTGATCATTTGAGTTGGCCTTGTTCTGGGTATGCCCTCTCTTTCTTTCCTGATCATGAGCAGGGTCTCGAGCTAATCGATTTCTTTACAGAACTATTTTTCCGTCCTTGATATTTTCGTCCTGCGGCATGGTGTTCAGCGGGCTAGGCCAGTAAGTTCGTAAGACCATAATCCAGCCTTGTTGGCCGTCAAGCCAGTATGGCTTTCGCTCCGCTGCTAGTGTGTCCAGATTCTTTACTTTTGCTTTTAAACTTCAGACGCATTCTTTGACTCGCCTAGTGCTGGAGTATATAGTGGTTTTGCATCACCGGCGAATTTGTCCCTCTCATCGATTGCCTTCGTTCTAGCCTGCAACTTTGTCTGCCCTTCCGAGGATACATCCACGAAATCGGGAAGCTACCGGAAGCTGTGATCCAGTCTGCCGTGTGAGGGACCATCGGCTTCCATGCGCTCTCCCAAACAAGCCACCTCCTAGTCTTCCATATCTCAGTCCTCATCCGGTATGAGGCATTTTTCTTCTAACTACTCATGTCACCATCCCGATCCAAGAGCTGTTGCTCTATCTTTCCAATCTAACCGTGTCTGCGCGCCTGGTCAGCTTATTGATGGACTCCCGTTTGAATTGTTCGAGTAAGTATTACTCCAGTAAATCCAGCCGTGACTCCCGGTGAGACAGCCCTGTGTTCTTGTGCTTGTCTATTGATCATGCCGTCGTCACTTTCAGCAGCTTGTGTATTATGCGTCCCCATCGGCTCCGTTCCATGGCTGAAACCTACAAATTTCTTCACATTTCTGTTTTGTGCTCTTCAACTTGTGGCAGCTCAATTAAACAATCTCGAGTCTTGAGAAAAGCGAGAATGATTGCCAATATTCGTTTGGGTCGCTTAGAGGTAAGTGGTTAGTTACTAAACCTTCTGCTGGGATAAGCTCGGTCAATTCCCCAGTTCTAGACTTTCCGCCATTGCCCTCGGCTTTCACCCATCACGCACGCTCAAACAACATCAAACCCTCTACCTGCAGGCTTAATGACACCGTCCAGCGCCCTCCGCGTCTCCGAGTTAGCTTGCTCAGATCTTCAAGTCTCAGAAAGGTGATCAGAAAATCACCAGGAGTTTCACTTTTTGTTGTTCGTGCTTCAATGCCATCGATGTCCGTTCGCAGGCCATGAACGTCATTGGTTGACTGGCTCGCAATTGTTTCTTCGGCGCTGGTCTTAATCACAGAGTGTGCTGATTTGGAATCTGATCCAACGCTTTCACTGATATTTGATGGCGGTGGCTCTCCATGTCAAGTCTCAGTCCTTGCACATTGTGTTTCTACACGATGAGAGGGGTGGATGGTTGCTAGCCTCTTTGCATCAGTATCGACAACTTAGCAATGGGCGTGGTGGATTCTTTGCTCCAGTGCCTCTGTGATTGCCATGTTCCATGTCTGTTCACTGGTCTGGAACTGGCATCCCTGTATCCGAAAGGTCGGTGGTTGTCGGCCGCGATGGCTTCAAGACAGATGCCAAGTCAGACAACAATATCCCAGCTTCTAGCTCTCTCGATGTTTTTTTTCCCAAGGACTGGTCTTCCTCTTCAATCAACTAGCCACAGTGGCCACACTCGTCCTAACTCTGTACAACCAACGCTCAAGGACAGGCTATGGTAGGTTCTAATCCGTCATTCCGAGTAATAGGCCACATTATGAGACCATCAACGTCGTCCAGTGGACACCAAGCGACTCTTTGCTGTGTTCTGAGATGTCCTGGCAGCACTTTAATGATGTGTCCATTTAAGTTGGGAAAAGACGCGGAATGAACACCCACAGCTTCCACCTGTTTTTGTCACTCGCTAGATCTGTAATCTTTCCTCGTCTCAACGAACCGGTTGGGACTTGAGACTTCCATATATCGAAGACCAAGGTAACATTCCCAGTGAGTTTAGAGACATGTACTAGCGGATCTTGTCGAGAAGATGAGCCTCCGGTGATCTTATCGTTCCCGCAATCACGGCTGTTTGCCAATCGTTCCAAGCCTGTGGCTCCAAAGCCCTGGATTCGGGCAGATTGTTTGTGCACATCAGGACCAGTCGTTTGCTTCCCTTCACCTCCTTACTAGCATAACAGTCATGAGCTGGTCCGTCTTGGATGAAAGTTCCCAGTCTACGAGAGGCTGGCGGGTAATTCGGGGACTGGCTGAGAGGACTTTAGCGCGGGGACGATGCCAGAGCCAAATAAGCTGCTTCATGTATTGCCATAATGTCATGGTGGCGCCGATTTGTGCTGCTGCATACCTGAAGCATGCCAGGCACACTGATAGATGTCTTAGAGTCCACGCGAATGTTTGATCAAATCGCCAAAGCTGAAATGACCTTGTGGCAATGATTCCCATCATGATTCTCAGAGACTACGGGCAGCCTTGTCCTGAGATGGTGCTTACTTTGCCGTAGACAACGAAGTTGTGGCGACCAATTCCGAGCAGCCCGGAGTGAATTGCTGTGGAATCAAGATGGCGGGAATTGAAGGAGAAGGAACCAAGGCGGGAGGCAGACTGCAGGAAAATAGCAAACTGCCCGCGGCACACAGAGGCAAACAGAAGTGGGCAGGCACAGTCAGGTATGAGACAAAGTCGATTTCCGCTCGATACATCCAACACGCACTTTCCACCACCAGTGTCTTGAGGTTTGTCAGAAAGAGTGTGCTACTTTGCGTATACGAATGGAAGGGGTAGGCAGAGTGCAGCATTAAAGGATGGTCGGTCGAGTCTCAATATGGGCAAGGCTACTCTGGCTGGTCTGCCACCCGATTCACTCAGGAAGGGCCGAGGCGAGTTTCAGGCACCGATTTCACAGTGCCTGGTCTGTCTTAGGGAGGCGCCTGGGGAGGTCACAACTGGGACGGTCTACTTCCTATAACAGCCGGTACCTTCCAGGTTAGTTATGATATGAATAATGAAAGAGGTCCTTGCCTGTCAAAATTAGAGATGGCAGAAACCTGTTGTTGTCACCCACCTCATTTGGCAGGTGCGCAAGGTAATCCAGAAGGAATCTGGGTAGGCACCTACCTGCCTGGGTACGTAGGTAGCTTGAGAACCTAGAAGTGAGGCGAAGGTCACCTCATGCCACTTACTGCACGTTCTTGCCGTTCTGGATGGAAGATGCTCAAAGTTTCGGCTGTGCTCTTTCTTGCTCTAGATTGACAAAGTGCAGCTGATACTTGCGGTATTCTCCTGCCGGATGGTCATCTCATCCACGGAAGGTTCTGGGCAGTCGGCGGAAACGGTGGATCTGGAAGGAGGCCAGGGCCACACCAATGGGATTTCCACTCACAGACAACCTCTGGAGGACCACCTCTGGAACCATCGTTGACTTCGCCCAACTCCCCTCTTCTGAACTCTTCCTCTTCCAACCTCCACCTTCAGGAATCAACACCACTTTATTGACCCTTCGTGTCAACCGTACAGTTGCCCTGCTGATATTTGCTTCTTCTTTTCTCGCTCTACCTCTCTCGCCCTGCAGCTGGCGCATCACCAATCCCGATGCGGCCAAATAGCTTGCGTAAGATTCATATGGCATTCTTCCTGTTCCAAGGCAAGGTCCTGATCATCGTGCATGAGTCCCAGCTTGGAATAAACCCTGGTGCAATGCGGTTTATCCCGAGAGGTAAGCCGTTCCCGTTTGCACCTCTAGTGTGAGGGAATTGACTGACGATGGTGGCAGGCATTCACTACAGTATCCCTACCACGGTATTCTTATTGCAGTATTTCTACTGCAGCATTCACTACAGAGGCAAGCCTTTTCCATCTGCGTGACTGTGTTTCGAGGACGAATGGATTGACTGACAGCCGCGTAGACCTTGGAGATTCGTTGCCCGCTAGTTGTCGTTTTCGCAACTCGGGAACATGCGGCCAAGACATGTTGCCGACGCTCAACTGCTCCGAGCCTGACAGACGTTAGTGTTCGCGCCCGCTGTTTCCGTGGTAGTTAAGTACTACAGTATCCATACTGACTATGAACTTCTGAAGGTGGAGGATTCCTATTCCAGAATCAATGCGGGTGGTACATGGATTATTCCATGAGGTAAGGTGTCTCTCTTTGGATGAATTTTCACATGCGTGTTCATGTTAGTTGACGGTCGTGGCAAGCTCATCGAGCGTCTCGTCGAGGACCATCGAATTTCCTTTTTTCTCGCTCTACACCTCCCGCAACCATTGAGCGGATGACACCAGCGCCGATAACCTCCGACTCGACCACCACGGCACCGCAACTCCGCACATCGCCGTCCATTCTTATCTGATTTCCTCCCTTTTCTTGGAATTCGGAAAACCACACAGGCCGCGCATCTCGGAACTGCTCGTTTGCGTTGTTGGAGGACGTGCTTAGGAAATTCCTTTCCCTGCTTGGCGAAAGCTTCCACACCTGTAGCTGGCATATCGCGAATCATCATCGCGTTGCTTATTCCATCAATACTCACACGCGCAAGCACATCGTCCCCAAGATGCCCACATTAAGACGCAGAAGAGAGGCAGCTCCGCACCGCACCCGGCAGCATGGTCGAGGCACTGGCTGTTGTCAACAATACGACAGAGGTGGCGGTAGCAAAAGAGACGGAGGCACTCTAAATTAGCAAGAGAGATCGCAAGCTAACTCGAGTGGCCCGACACTGTCCCTGATAGAGCGGTTAGATATTATACCTAACTATCAGATTAGAAGTCCAATTCGACCTCGCAGCAGCGCAGGGGCCACTTATTAATCGTATAATTAATTATAATAGCCTATTTAACTTACGGTTAAAATCTCCTTTTATATATACGTAGTAAATTATATAGTTTAATTAACTTATTACTACGTTAACCTACGGTTCGAACTAATTAACTAATATCCTTATAATAGGGATATTAATATTAATTAGTAATTAATTTTATTATTATAGATTAATAAGGTATTTTATACATAAACAAGATAACTTCTTTAAATAAAACGTAATAAGAGAATTATACTATTTAGTTTTATAAAAAGTAAGTAATAAAATACGAATTTTTATAATAAAATAAAGTAAAGGGATCGTAGCCCTTAACTATTTATAAAAAGTCGACGTTTATTATATTAAAATAACCCTTACTAATTAATAGAAATATTAAGGCGACCGAGCTATTATTATTAACTTTATATACTTTTTATTACTTAATTTTATTATAACCGGCCCGTAATTAAAAAGTAATTTATATAATAAAAAGAATTATTTATATAATGATTACTTATTTAAATTAATTAATACGACGAACGAGCTTTATTATATAGTATAAAAGGGTACTACGTAATTTATAAAAAAAGATCTTTAATTAGGTTTTATTTTCTGTTTTTACTTAGTATTTAGTTTTATATAGAACTTATAATAGTATTAGTAATATATAAAAGGGTTTATTATTACGAGGATTTTATAAATATAATTTTAAAACCTATAATTTAGATAATCCCCTATAACCTTTTAATTACCCTTAGAGTATTATTATAAAATACTACCTAAGAAGTATTATAAAAGGAAGGAGGGATTTAAAAATTATAATAGTTATAGAGGTTAATAATTATAAAATTTAAAAACTTAGTAACTAAGCTTTTAATACTAATATTTTAAATATTTTTAAACCTTATTAAGGTTAAAAAAGGTATTATTTTTAAGGGGAAAGGAAAAGAATTTTTAGAGGGTTTTAAAGAGCTCTTTTATATTATTATTTTATAATACGAGATTATTAATTTTAAAAAGTAGGAAGTAGATTACTAATTAGTAATAATTTATTTAATATATATATATACTTTTTAGGTTTTAATTTAGAGAAAAATACTACGTAATTAAGATATTATTAGGCTATTCGTAAATCTATTTTAATATTAATTAAGTTAGTATAACGAGAGGCTAGAAAAGATTATTAAAATAGTAACTAATTAAAATAACTAAGAATAAATAATAATAAAGCTTAATATAAAATAATAAAAGAGGTAAGAAGCTCTTAAATTTTAATAAATTTAGCGAGCGATAATAACATATTAACGCTATAATTAATAAGTAGTTTTAATATAACCCCGTTGAAATTAAATATACTAATTTTAATAAATTAGAATATAAGCTAGGGTATGACGAGAGGTAAGTTAGTATATAATTTAAAAAGAAGGATTTTTATCCTAAATAATTAGATCGTAATTAACCCGGAATATTAAGGGACGTAAGTATATAAAAAGATTAATAATTTTAATAGTAAGTAAATTAATATAGTATTAGTTTATATTATAAAAATTTATATTTAAAAAGGCCTCGAGGGGTAACCCCTATTTTATAAGATTATTAACGATTTAAGTAATTAAAAAAACGAGTAATTTACTAGCACTAATCCGAACGTTATAAAAAGGGTTAATTAATTTCTTTATTACTAAGGCGTCCTATTAATATAAGAAGTAAAATAAAGGGCTTACGAAATACTTATTATAATAGTTATAATTAATAAATTTATATTATAAAATTAATACTAAGTTAATAAAATAGTATTAAAATATAATAAGTTTAGTAAACGGGTTAACTAACCAAATTTTTTATTAAAAATTATTAATAGTAATATTTTAATACTAGCCGTAGTACGGGCTAGGGGAATTATTTTTAAAGAGTAACTAATAACGGTTTTATTAATTTTTATAATTAGTTTTATAATATTATTAATACGTAGCATATTATTAATTAGTTAGTAAAATATAAAATTAATTATATAGAGTTAATATAATTATTTTAATTAGTAAGAGATTTATAAGGAGGGTAACTTATTAGTTATAAATATATAATAATTTATAAACTTTACGAAGATCTTTTAAAAAGAAAATATACTTAGGGGAAGTATAAGGTTCTATAAAAACCTTTATAATATTTTTAATTATTATAAAAAGTTAATATTAAAAGTAGTAGTATTACTTAATAATTAACGTTATATTAATTAATAAAGTTATAGAATATTATTACGAAACGGTGCATATATATAATCGAACTAACTTTTTAGTATTATTAACGTAATCCGAAGCCGCTTTAAGATTTATAATAAGAGTTTAGAGCTCTTATTTAAACTAAGGGTATTATTATTTAAATTTATAATTAAAATAATAAAAAAAAAATCAAAGCTCGAGATTTTTAAAAAGCTTATTAACTATATTAATAAGCTAATAAAAACGTAGCTAAATAAGGGATAAATAAATAAAAATTAAATATTTTATACCATAATATAAAGAGTCCTAGAAGCGAGGATAATTTTATACTAACTACTTAAAAGTACAAAACGCTCTACTTAAAGCCAAAATTTAGTTTTAATATTAAAACCTAAATACCTCGCTAAGCGTACTTTTAATTTTATAATAACCCTTATTAATAATACTAAGTTAATCGTACATACTAAAATAAAAAATAAAAAGCTAAGTATAATAACCGCTAAACTAAAAAAATAAATCTTTTAATTAATTACTAATTTAATTTAAAATAAAAGTAATAAAAGAGAGATATTTTATATATAAAAAACGGCTATTAATTAAATAATTATATTAACAAAGAGCGTACTAAATTATATAAATAATATAAAAAGCGAGAGGAATATAAAATAAAACGAGTAATAGCTAATTTTATTATTTTTTTATTATTTACAAGGGGTAATAAATAAAGGGAGTAAGTAACCCCAATAAAATAGCTTATTTTAAAAAGCGTTAAAAAAATAATAAGGATTTAACCCTATATATAAATAAAATTAATAATAACGAATTTAATAATTTTAATTATTCTTTTTTTACCCTATTAGCTACTAAAAAGTATATTATATTAAATAAACGAGGGGTAATATAAGTTTTTAATAAATAGGCCTTTTTATATAATTAGAATAAGTAAATCCCTCGGAGGATCGGTTCGCTAAATATCGTAATACTTAATAATTTTAGTTTAAGAAATATACGGGGCTTACGGAAAGTTATTAATAAGGATTTTATTAAAAAAAAAGAGATTACGGAGGGGCTAGGGGCTCTTTTTTTATATTTTTTAGAGAGACTAATTAATAATACTACCTAAATATTTTATACTAGTGAGTAGTACAGCTTAAAATTTTTATAAAATTATTCTAAATATAGGGTATTATAATAATTAACTAAAAATAAGGGTAATTCTAAGCACTCTAAAAATATCCCTAGTTATATTAAACATATTAATAATAAGTATTATAAAAATTAGTTTTAGCTTAAGTAAAGAAATATATACCTAAATATAATAAAATTATTATATACTTCGATATAATAATCTTTTATATCCTCCCTATTAATATACTATTCTTACTATACTTAAAGAATATAAATAAGTTAGGGATCGTATTTAATAATATAAAAATTAACTATTTAATAATTAGTACTTCGAGCTTATTAAACAATAATAGGGATATGCGTTTATAAAATTCAAATTAAATATTAAATTTATTAATTATTTTATAAAAGGCGAGCTTAAGTAATTATATAAACGCTTTAGCTACTTATTAATTACGAAGTTATATAACTTTTAAGTATTTAAAAACGATATAAAAATAGAGGTTTTAAAATAGCTAATAAGGGTATACTATTAATACTAAATAAATATATAGAGCCCGCGTAAATTTAAATTTAAATTATATAACGAGCTTAATTTTAATTAGGAGATCGTTATTAATATTTTTACTTAAATAATTACCCGGTATTATATATTGTTAACGAGGTTATTATATTCTAAAGAGGATAATTCTTTTATAATATATAAGTTAAAACCGTTTAGTTAATATTAAAGAGGGTATAGATCGATATATATTAAGGATTACTAAACAGAATTAAAACTAATATTAGTACTAGTTTTAAGTTAGCAAAGTTTAAAAATAATACCGCTACTTATAGTATATAACTAAAAATCATACTTATTAAAGCGTACTATAGTATTAGTAAAATAAAAAGGGCTTATTAATAATTAAAAAGAGCGTTTAAAATTATTTATAACGAGAGCCCCAATATTACGGATAAGGAGTATTTTTAAATAGTATTTAAGTATTATAATAATATTATAAGCCTAAAAGGGCTAATCCTAATACTTTTAATATTTAGAATATACTTATAGATAATAACGGCCTTATTATTATTACTAAATATAACCTAGCGAGTTTAAATAATTAAAAAAGTAATAAAAGTACTTCGTAAAATAAATACAAAGTAATAAATTAATAAGGTTATTATTACCTATAATAAACTAGATATAAGCCCTAACCTTAATATATTATTAAATTCGGATATTAAGGTATAGAGGGAAATTATTAAATAGTAAGTAGGCCTTTATAAACTAATTTCTATTAACGAATAATTATATATCGTTATTAAAAATCGAGATTAATTACTCGAGGTATTAATTATAGTAGTATAACCGTACTACGTAAATTTTAGTAAAGAGATTTTAATATTATAAGAAGAAAAGAGCTAGGGAATTTCTTTAGTAATTTAATAATTAAAAGAAATTATTTTTAATAAAATCATTATTATAGAATAAATAAATAACAAGGGAGGAGAAGAGGTAATACCTCTATTAATAAAAAATAATTAAAAGACTATAAAAAGGGCACTACTATAATAATTCATTATTAGTATTAAAATAAATACTATATTTTATATAGCTAGAAAAAGGCTAATTTTATACTCGTTATATAATTACAAAAGATAGTATAATTAAAATATTAGGAGGCTATACAAGGGATTAGATCTTATTAAAATAAATATATTATGAGACTAAGAAGTTTATTAATTTATCTTTTACGATTTAATTAAATATATAAATATCCGTATTTTTAAATTATATATAGTACGAGAGATAAAAGGGAAGAGTATTCCTAGCTATATAAAAATCGAGGTATATTATTTAGGGTATAGTAACGTTAAGAAAGTAACGCTACTTACTTAGTTACTTATAGTTTAATAATATAACTAACGCTTTATAATAGTATTAATAATATTATTATAATAAAAAGGATATTAAATTTAAAGTTATAATATTATATAAGTATATACTTAATTAGCTACGGGCTTATAAGGAAAATCCTTACTTATTTACTAAAAGAGATAACTAGTAAGTACTTAGAAAGTACGGTTATCGAAATACTTAAACTATTATATAGTTTTATAAAATTAGGAACTTATTAATAAGCAATATACTACGATTTCTATATTAACTAATTATTAATAATTATATTAATATACGATCTTTACTTCTTAATTTTACGTACATAGACAACTTATTTAGTATTATTAAAATATAAATAAATAATACTTTAGGTTTATTTAATACTAAGTTTATAAAAAGGGAGGACGAGGAGTTTTAAAAGTAATATTTATAACTAAGTTAAAAAGATTTTTATAATAAAATCCTTAGTAATATTTAATAAAGGGATTTTTATAATTAAGGGGAATAATATAGTTTTTTAATAAAAGGGGTAGGGCGAGAAAATTAGCCTCGTTAACTTAATATTCTCTAATTATAAGAAGTAATATAAAGCTAAGCTTATACGAGGAGCGTATATTATAAGTATTTATTAACCCAAGGCTACTTTT
Source organism: Colletotrichum australisinense (nom. inval.) (assembly GCA_014706365.1). Taxonomy (NCBI): domain Eukaryota; kingdom Fungi; phylum Ascomycota; class Sordariomycetes; order Glomerellales; family Glomerellaceae; genus Colletotrichum; species Colletotrichum australisinense (nom. inval.). The sequence goes on from JABKAN010000019.1 coordinate 85,676, forward strand.
AATTATGCTAGAGTTACGTAAGCTATAAAGCTTATAAAATATAATTTTAATACTTTTAATAAGTAGCTCTAATAATAATAAGATAACCATAGCCGTAGTTTTATATATTAACTTATTAACTTAGTTATTATAAGGCTCTATATATTTATTAATAGGTTATTTATAAATAACGACGACTTAATTTTATAGTTAGGATATATTATTCTCTTTACTAATAAGACCCTTAGTAAGGACGATTTTACGATTTAGGGTAATATAATTTATTATTTATTAATAAAAATAAGCGAGTTATTAAAAGCGTATTAGCGTCCGAAATTTATAAAATAGTAAATAGTATAAATATTACTTATATAATTTTTATTATATTAAAAGGATTATAAATTAACTAAACTTTTTACAATCCTATAATTATTTATATTAATTTATACTTACTATATAAATACCTTATTAAGTTAAGTATTACAAAAGAGAAGAAGCTTATAATTAATATTATAACCCTTAAGTAGTTATATAAATAATAAAAATTTTAAAATCTATTAGATTAATAAAAATAATAACTTAGCTAATACTTTTATAAAAGCTATATTTAATAAGAGGCTAAAATAATTTATTAGTAAAGGGAAGGCTATAATATAAATAAAAAGATAGGTTATTTATAAAGAGTAAAAAAAAAAAGGCAAATTTAACGGGCTAAGTAAAAATTAAATTATATTTCTAATTACTATTATTAAATAATAAAAGAGAAAGAAAGTTAGTATTAAATTAAAAGTCTAATTTGACTTCGTAATAGTATAGGGGCTATTTATTAATTATATAATTAATTATAATAGCCTATTTAATTTATAGTTAAAATCTCCTTTTTATACGTACGTAGTAAATTATATAGTTTAATTAACCTATTACTACGTTAACCCACGGTTCGAACTAATCGACTAATATCCCTATGATAGGGATACTAATACTAATAGTATAATCGACCCGAACCGAAGGTCGACGCGACGACACGACGTTCCGTGGGATAGAGCTCATCCCCAGCCATCTCAAGCGGCTCGACACCGCACCCGACGGCACGTTAGACCCACGCCGAACGTCGACGAGACAACATCCAACACGGCCGAGCCTATCGTGAGACCACTCCAAAGCGTAAGGCAAGTGAGATCTCAACGCTCACACCTCTCGAGGAGATAATCGAAGCAGCCATAACAGCGTTGAAACCGGGGCGCAAACAAAGGCCGAACAGCCCATGATTGGTTCTGTTGCTTCAGAGCCCACACCGGAAGCACTTCCAAGCTGCTCGACATCGAAGATTATACCACACGGCATGATCGACTGGAGCCAAAGGTCGATGACACGATGTCCTACTCGCTCGAGCCCATCACGAGCCATCTCGAGCAGTTCTACAGCATTCTCAACGGCACAGTCGACCGGCATCGATCGCGACCATCGCAAGCCACCTCGAGAGGCTCTCAAGAACATCACCAGATGAGTCATAGCTGGAACAACCTAGTGCGCCCTCCGCTTCTTACGCTGACGCTCCGAGGCCTTCCTCCGAGGAAGGGACGCTTGCGTCTCATTCCCTGGTACGTCATCTCATCGCTTTGCTAAGACTGCGGACTCTCCTGCCATCAAGTGACATCGGCTGACTTTTGTGGTGGCGATCTTAGCTCTAAAGTCCTAATCAGTGTTGGTTGGTACACAAGTCATCAGGGCAAGCCTTTTGGTCGGTACGAAGCTCGATGATCGTGGTATTGGACTACGTATGTGTACGGATGAAGGATGTTGGTCAGCAGAGCCTACGATTCCTCCGTTGGGTGTAGGTGGGTGGAAGGGCCCGTTTGCAACGGCCCGACCATCCTCGGACTCTCCTTTTCTGCCGTCAACATTCCATCATTATCCCACTAACGAGGCAGTCGAGTGGCAGGTCGAAGAGGACGTCAGCACACCAGAAGCCCTACCTCACCAAGGTAGCTTTTGACCTCCCACTCGACTGCCTCCCGCCGAAAGACCGACCGACAAAACACCCCGACGCGCTCCTTGATGTCTCCCGCTCTACCTGGCGCTGCGAGCGTCAGCTTTGGCGAGGATGATGTCAAGAAGCGCGTCGGCAGGAACTTGCAGAAGAAGCGGCACGAATCACAAACCCCGACCATGGAGTTACCAGAGAGGTTAAAGCGGCAAGATGATGGGTAATGTTCTCTGCATCATCCCGCTTTACCTATTGCAAGGTGGAAGTTATTGGCCCACCGTACTGACAAAAATGTGCTCACGAAGTCATGCTCGACTGCAACATGCACATCAACAGCAGCCGACGTAGGCGCCCTTTAGCCCTTGCGGGGCGAGACCGACGTCAAGAAGTTCATCATTATCAACATTATCATCATCCATATCATCAACATCATCATCGTCATCATCATCATCATCATCATCAACAACAACATGCACATCAACAACCACGGTGCTACTCAAAGAACTTCTCGCGACCAAGGCCGAGGCGCAATCGACAGCGCAGAAGAAGAAAGTGGCGACGACAACACGAGGGAAGGCGAGTGACTCTTTTGCAGACTCTTGGCTGGAGCATGTCATCAAGCCCAGCGAGTTGGGCACATTTAGGTCCTTGCCGCCATTCAAAGGCTCATGACCTGGACAACAAAGCAACCGACCTTGGGTCAAGGCGATTGCCTACCGCGGTCGAGGCGCAATCGACAGCGCAAAGGAAGAAAACGAGGACGACGAGGACGAGGACGACGATGACGACGACGATGACGACGACGGGGGCGACGAGGACGACGACGACACGAGGCAGGGCAACTGGCACAGGGCGAGGGGCCACGACCACGAGCAAAAAGGAGGAGTTGTCACCAAGGAGAGGGCCGCGCTGGCCCCTGACCGAGGCGTGCGGGCCTGCACGACTTGCAGTCAGAATCAGCGCTGGTGTAATATGGTTGTGGAGGGGAGAGATTCCGTCAGGAGGAAGGATACTGTCATCTCATCTTGTTGGTTGCTGAGTTTTGTTGATCCAAGCACTACGTGTGAATGAAATGAAATTGGTGTTCCTGCCTACCACTGCCATGCCCATGAGTGAGTTGGTGCCTGGTGATGGGGTCATTGTTTATCGCTTATCAGATTAGAGATAAGCCATAGGTGGCTGCAGCGCACCGGCACTTCACGGGCACCGCACTTTCTTGCCCGGATCCAGCGGTAATCCCAGGAACAGCAAGGTAAAGTACAGAGTAGACTGGCTGTCAAGGTGGGGCAAGGTGAGTGAGCTGCGAATGTCCATCTCGGTCTCCCCCCCGCTGGTGCAAGGTACCTTTCAGTGGCCATTACGAATCATGGCAATCACTCACAGGCATCAAGTATCTGTCCAGGATGTTCCTGCCCATGATACCTTGCGCTGGTATGGGCCGTGTTCTTTGACACCGAGCTTGTTGCACCTGGTCACCTGAGGTGCTTTGTGAAGAAGTCCATGTTCCTGTTCTACCTTAAGGCAGGTCTGGCGCATGCTGCTGCTCTGTGGCGCTGTTGGAGCCCGCCAACTTCTTGCACAAGTGGCAATCGTGGCAGTCGTAGCTACCTTCATCTAAGGTACCTGAAGGTATTGGAACATGGACGGCAGGAAAGAGGCTTTTGGGAAGGTGCCCGGTCTGGGTCGCGTCAAACGGCCTTTCCACTCACCCACCTACTTCCACTTTTCGCCCAGTCACGTCGACAAGGCCTCATTCCACGCCTCGTTTACTACGCAGTCCAATCATTCCCAGATTGTTAAGCTTCGCACCCGCGGAGCGGCCTTGACCGGCTGGCATGTACCTCATACCATCAGTCGTCAGTGCTTGGAATCGCACAACTTCGCATGGCCAGGGTACTTGTCAGAAGAGCAAGGTGCGTCAACATTTGGATGGAGAGGCCCGCTGGCAGGATCACGACTGGCTCTGTGCCTTCGAATTCGGAAGAATCCCACTTGACGATTCCCCAGCTTTGCCCACCTTGGCACCGAGACTGCCCGCCCCCTTCGACGCTCGGATAATGGCCCAGGGGCAGCTCATGAAGGTGCTGTCAATACCAAGAGCAGGCCATGCATCGGCGACCTTCCGGGTATAGCCACCAAAATCGCCCGCCCCCTTAGACACTCGAATGATGCGGAAGCCAGACGCAAGCTACGAGAGATAATTCCACGGTGCGAGATCTTTCTTCGACCAGAAACCCGCCACGGAAGAGCCACGTCGACAAGCCCTCCTTTGTCGTCCTTCACACTTTATTTCCACCACCTACTCGCAGCAGTCAAAAGGCCATTCTGGTACGCCAAATGACGTCCTTCCACCGGGAAACCACTGACAAATCCTCCTCCTCCAGCATTCCCGATACGCTTTCCTCCGTCAGAATCCGACTTCGACGGAGAACTGTCACGTAGACAGCCTCTTTTTTCCCAAAGTGATCTCTCAACACCCAGTCTCCTCCTTCAGCCATTACGACGGCAAGCCTTCTCCGGTCACTTCGACGGCAAGTCACCCTCAGCCGTCTTGAAGGCAATTACAAAGGCCTAGACACCTACGCGAGTGGCTGAAGTCGGAACATACTACAGGCGGCAAGTCAACCAGCGAACGTACACGACTCTCGGGCTTCGGCTTGGGAGACATACGAGGGACTGCAGGCGAGAAGCGGGCTACTCGGCCAAGATCAGAGAGAACACCAGTACGGAGTAGGTCGTAAGATGCGTCAACATCTGGAGGGAGAGGCCAAGGTTCGTGTATATCTTCATGGTCGCGAATGACCGGCTGTCGGCGCTGTTCAGGCACAGGGATATCCCAGTCTAAATGCTCACAAAGGCAATGATTGTGTCGTTCAGGACCTCTCATTCAAAACCGTGTCCACCAACATGCTCATGGTCGATCCTCTGCCTGCCTCTGTACCGTGCATCATTTGCCTGCCTGGCCTAGAGCTGCGTTGGAGCTTCTCGCCTTCAATTTTCAGCTATACATTGTCTGTCTCGGGTCTAGTGAACCTCGCCCCACGGCACTGTGGTTGTTGGAGTTTGACGGCAGAAAAGGAGATTCCTCAATTGTTTCGGCCGGTGTAAACGACCATTCCACCCTTTTACTCACACCCAACGAAGGAATCGTGGCTCTGCCCACCAACACCCTTCTTCCGCACCTTGTACGTAGTCGGATACGATTTCTGGATTTCGTACCGGCCGAGAGACTTGCCCTGCTGACTTGTACAGCAACAGTAGTCGTCCTTATAGCCTCGGGGGTTCGTAACCAGAAGTTCGAACATCGCCTCCATATCCTGTCGCGTATGCCTTGTACAATCGTGTTCCCTTTCGTCAATGAGTTGCGGCAACAAAATTTCCGACGTGTTGACGATGCGACGCACCGAGGCGCAAAACATGGGCAATGAGGCTGTTGGTGCTCCACATGATTCCACTGGCGACGGCCATTGCCCTTGTCGACATACGGGAGGAGGCTGAAGTCGAAGATGGACGTCACGACGCACGAGACTGTCTCGTCTAGGCCCCAGACGAGGTTGAAGATGGAGGCGGGCCTTTCCAGGGCGAGGTCCACGCATTTAACTTCGTACGGGAACGGGGGACATGTAGTTTGGGGTGTCCCCTGAGGAGATTCCCGCCTGGTACCTGGCCTTGATGCACATCATCGAATGGAACACGAAGACGGGGCCGTACAGGCCATAACATCAGGACCCTGGGCTCAACGTTGAACTTGACCTCGGCGGACAAGATCCTGGGGCGCGTAGCCATCCACCAGAATGTACATGCCCCTGCCCTTGGGTGCTTGCCGGCCTCTGTGGCTACGCTCCTGTGACCCCGTTTCCATTATCGGTCTCCTCCTCCTCTTGTCAGTCACAGTCATGTACAGACCAAGATCGTGGCGACGTTGTATACCTGGCGTGCAAGCCTTATCAACAAGCCCTCCATGTTATCCGTGTGGATCTTCCGGCCAAGGTTCATGTCGTCTACGAAGATGATTCCGAGCGGCGATCTATTGTTCGCGAAGAAGTCGAACGTCTGCCTGATGTCGATCTTGGGGTCCTGTGTCGAGATCTTGTCCCCCTGAATGTCGGGCCGTGACCACGGGGCTGGCTCACGAGGCTGCAGGTAGGTTTGAAAGTCGCGGGATCACGAACTCAAGTAAGCAGTGTGGACAGGAGCTCGGATATTTCAAAATTCATCTTCTTCGATAACAAGGCACAAATTGAAGAGGGATCATTACCGATCATGAACTTGGGCTGTTGCCAAAGGCTGGCAGGGCGTGCACAGTGGTCTTTGTCATGACACGATGGCCTCACTTAACGCGAAACCGTTTGGGGAAGTGGACCTGGCCCAAAGGCATTGGAGCTGAGCAGTGCTCCAGTTGCCCGATCCAGCAGCCGCAGTGACGCTAACTGGATGGCAGGTTCGCAGGAGCAGGAGGAGGGAGTGGTCTGGGCGGCCAGCCACCTGCCGCCACACACAGCCACATTCCAAAATCTCCCAATATTTTGGGTGTTTTTTGCAAAATCTCCCAATCTCCAGCACAGGGCAGGAGGTTCCTCCGGCGTCCACCCGGCGCGCCTGCCCCCCCCAAAAAATAGGTACGTGCTGACAAAGCCACAGCTACATGACTGTGGCTGGAGGAATCCACTTTGCTCGCGCAGGGCAAAGCAGGATGGTTCCCAATGCGATCAGCGGCAGAGGAAAGTGAGACAGGTCGGGTACCTAGGTACTGTTTATGGGATGGGCAACCGCGAAGGCACGTGATTACGCATTGTTCCCCTCTCCTCGGAAGATTTGGTCCGGGATTATCTCCAGCACGTTCCACTTCCCCCGCCTCGCCAAAGCGCGTCTTGGAGATTGACACACGCGACGCAGACCGCCACGGTCAACTCCATGGGGCTGTTGGCGATGGCTCTTTCGAACCTCTTCCCATCGTGCAGCTCCGACTTCTTCATCATCTCCACGATCAACTCCATCAATGCCTCGACCGACTGGCACTTGCAGATCAGCAGCTCCGGCGTCTCGACCGACCCGATCCTCCGTAGTTATGCTCCGCCTCCCAACTTCACTGTGTGCTCCAGACGCGAGCTATCTACCATACGCGTTATGGAAGCTTGATGTATTCAGGTGAGCCGCAGATGCCAGGACCCGCAGATGTCAGCTAATTCGCGTATCGTGAATGGCGACCGGGCAGCAGTAAGGGTTGTCGTAGCTACCTGTGCGCTTGATCTCGCTGGATTAGACTGACGAGAGACATAGCGCACGGATGGACGCAGCAAGGCACAGACGAGCGCCATCACCAACACCTTTGACTCATGACTACCACATGTACGACATCAAGTGAACCACTATGTCAAGTGCGACGACTTGACTGCTAGATGATCGAGTTCTGCCCCGCGAATATGCCCAGGGTTGTCTTGTTATATTGCAAGATCTGCAACGACAAGGTCTTTGACCTATTCGAACCCCCCGAAAGACCTCAGCCCTCTGGCCTGCCACTCCGCGAGAAAGATGGCAAGACAATGGTAATGGGTCTGTCCGAACGCGTCTGCGAGAGTCATCTAGGTACGTCAAGGAAAGCCCCATCGAGAAGACAACCACCGGGGACTGCAACACCAAACTCAAGCTCGACGAATTTGGGCCCGCGAAGCCTGTTATGGGAGATAAGCAAGCGAGCTACGAGGACGTCGAGACCAAACCTAGTGTCAGAGGCCACGACCCCAGCTTGACCGCCAAGCTGGAGGGTGTCCTCTTGGGCACGCTGATCTAGGGGACGGTCGAGGATCTGTACGACTGCACTTCGGACAAGACGACTCGCACAAGATGGCTCGGGCCACGCGGCTATGCGGAACAACGACAACTAGGCCTTCCACAATGAAGAGTTGGACAGGACACTGCCCTCTGCAGCTACAAGGAGACCGACGTCTCCGACAACGACAACAGCAGCTGCGACTGTTGTGAAAGCTTCTCGAAGGCCAAGACCAAGCATAACTCGAACATGGACCTTCGTGCCGTCGACCTTGTGCATCAAGATGCCCCTGAACGACTGGAAGCTCGTCACGTCGACGGCGTCGTTCTCCGTGTAGATGACCTCGGATATGAAGTGGTCGATGTATTGACCCCGTCGTTGTGGACCTGGTCCCGTTGCACTGGGTGATTCACCCGACTATCGTCACGTTCAGGGAGGTCGTCATGTCCGTGAACTCTGCCTCGCACGAGAACAAGGTGGGTCGGGGTCTGCGTGCACCCTCGGGTTGATCATTATATCCACTGACACGATGGTGCAGCTGCAGCTTTCCCGAGAGACGTTGGCCACGCATTGGTTCTTCAAGACGTCGCCGACCAACGTGTACTCGTGCGAGACGGCCGCAATCAACCCGGGTATGGATTCGCAGGTCACCTCGTTCTCAACGACGTTTTCGCTCCGTTCTCGCTGATTACCTTGGCCAGGAGCACCCTCTCGACGAAGCGCCTCGACATCACCTCCCCGAACAACCACGCACTTCATGCCATCCCAGGCGTTCCTCAACATTTCTTCTTTGCGGCTATGTGGCTGTGCGGCCTGCTCCCGTACACGAACCTGTCCGCATTAGGTGACTCTTCTTCTTGAACAGCTACCTCCTCATTGAGCTGATAATGATTGACTAGATCACCGACTAGCCCGATATTTTGGTCGCGTAGATGATGATGAACGAGGAACTGGCCCGCCTTGACACCCGTCGAAGTACGAAAAGGTGGTTCCCAAGCCGGGGGTGTATGCCGCCTTGCCGATTACCACTTTGTCGAGGTTCGCTAATGATTGTTAGGACTCTGCGGGGCAACTTCGACAACGGATCAAAGATGAAGAACAAGCAATACCTAGCGTAGAAGGACTACGTCTGCATCAGCAAGAATCAGGCATTGAGGATGAGGTTGCCTACGCTGGACATGGTCTCCAAGTCTGGATTATTGTGAATCATCGACGCGGTGGTCCAGATCTCGTACACAAAGGCCGGTGAGTCGACAATGAAGGGCGTTGTTATCAAGCTGACCATGTCGAAGCACGAGTTCGGGAACAGCGTCACCTTGTGTAACCCTGTCCTAAGGCTCATCAAGCACGGGCCCAATACTCCGGAGATGTTCAGGCGCTCCTTCATGGCTTCGGTCAGCCACAAGAACATATCAACTATCCTGTACGACGTCGTGAGCATATCGATCGAGATGAGGAAGATCGGCTACAACTTCACAAAGGGCCAGGCGACCTCCGGAAAGAAGGTCCTTGTCTTCGCGGGGGTCCTGAAATCCCAGGAGCTCGAGAGCATTGATGTGAGGAACCTCCCGTACATGGTCGTCGACTCAAATATCAACACCTCAAGGCTGCTTGCACAAAAGACCGGGGTCAGAATCTTGAACTGCGACGCGAAACCCAGTATGTTGAAGCAGGTCAAGGCGGTCACGAGGTCGTTTGGCAACATCATGATCTTTGACGGCACGTTCCAGGATTTCTTGGTGTCAGAAGGCATCATGGAGTGTTTCATCTCGGGCAGGTTGCGCGTTACCTTTTCATTCAGCTTGTCGTACTGCTAACAGGAGATCAGTACCCTGATGTCGAAGAACGTTCCCCCGTGTACGTAGCCGACCTTTCGCACAACGACATCGAGGACTGGACGCTGGGCACGAAGCCGGTGACTCAGTGGCTTGTGCCTCAAGGTCATCGCCCTCGCTATACCGCGGTTGCGCTCCACGGTCCTCACATCGCGGTAGTCGGTTAGCAATCTTGATATTCTTTCTCTTTCAGAGCACACACACGGAAGGGAACTCAGCGTTACAGTCGGGTTCATCTTCGTGCGTCAGCGTGGTCCGGGCATCCTCGTCCCTGGCCCCTATCCTGAAGTTCATTACACCGTTAAATGGATTGAGGTTCGCGTTCATCCCCCTGACATATTCCCTAGTCTCCCGCAATGACTTATTGGTAACGACGAAGATATCCGGCCGAAACTCGTCCCTTATAACGGCGTCCTCGGGGCGCGGCATCTGCGAGGTCAGAAGCGTGGAGCCAACCGTGGATGTAAGCCCATACCAGGTCGCCAGCTTGTTCCCAATCTCGAGGTTCTTGTTGGAATTAACGGCGGAAGCCAACGGCCCTTCCCTCCACTTTCAAACACCCAACGGAGGATTCGTGGGCTCTGCCGACCAACCTCCTCCTTCCACGTCCCATTTCGAAGTTGAACACCATAATTACCCTGCTGACGTGTATATCAACAGTTCTTCTTCACTACATACACACAGCCACGTTCATCACCCCCGAGCCCGTTCATATACGTCCTCAGGACCAATCTGGCATCGTAGGCCTCCACCACTCTCATCAATCAATACCATGGCCCTTCTGAACAGACGCCAGGAGGGTAGGGGCAGTCAATCACGCCATACCACGAGACCTGCTCCGACGTAGCGATACTCATCGGAGATCACGCACACGTCCTCGACTTTTCTGCTGCACGACGCTAAACGTCATTGCCGCATCCTCCTCTAGGATAAAAGTTTTAGACCCCTTGGACTCGTGATGAGCCATGTTTCCCGGCAGCCATGTCATTTCCATGGGCCGACCGTGGCTATTCGTCGACACAGTATCGTCGCCCTTGGTCGGCAAGGTGCAAAGGGCGTGCTCCGTCATCCCCATATCCAAGCTGGTTTTTGGGTTTCACGGAGAACCGGCAGAATGGGGCCGGCAGCGCGATTGGGGACGCCACCTGGCCCGGCTTCACGTCGTGGGTCGGGAAGAGTTCGTTCAGGTCTTCCTCCTTCGTGTTGCAGTGTTCAACGCACGTCGTGAAACTTCTTGCCGTCGGCCAAGAGCTTGATGGGCCTGCTCAGGACACCGCTGGACACCGAGATCACCAAGGCCTTTGCCTTCCCGACGACGTGCACGATCGGCATGTTGGGCTCGCAGTACATCGTCGACCTGTCGACGATTTGAGTGTGGTACATGTTGGACCCCAAGGGCATCTCCCGCGCCACCTGAGATTTTCCTCGACGCCATGACCCAGACGCACATTCCGGCCACGAACATGGAGTGTTGTCTTTGGAAACGGTTCAGGCCAGCCAGACAGACTTGCGCGATAGCTTGGCGGAGATAGTGGAGCCGCCAAAGATGTTGGCCTTGGACTGGACCACTTGGTCGAAACGCTTTTGTACTTCTCCAGCGTTGCAAGCCCCTTGGTCAGGGACATGTTCTTGTACTCATCCTACACAGGACGAAGCTGACGGTCCGGTCACCGCTGTCCACTATCGAGCTGTGATCGACTAAGGTATCGAGGCCAAGTCGGACGTCGCATAGATCTGACCGGGCGGGACTCGCTGCTGCCGTTCTCGGGGATGACCGAATCCATAGCTACAATGACTCTGCCGTCGTAGTACACAGGACTTGGTGACGAGCAAGAGCTCCAAGTTCCTGGATCAAGGGATGTCCAAGCAGGACTCCGTCTGTAGCTGCTCAACCATGAACACTTTGTCGTTGTACGTCATGTTGCTTGTCATATTGGCGTTCCGGGTGTCACACCAGTCGGTTTTCGCCCACCAACACAGCACGACGATGATGGAGAGGTCAACCTCGGACCCCGCTGATCTAGGCCTGCTCGGTCTCGACTACGTCTTCATCTGCCCTCCTAACCCTCGGTTCTCGCGGCTATCTTCTTTCGCATATCATATACAGAAACCAGCTGCCTGACGTTATCCATGCCCACGGACACGAAAATGGAGTCGATTGCCGACACTATCCTCTACGTCACGCATTTCTTGCGCCTGTCAAACGGACATATCCTGAACCTGGCCTGACTCTTCTGCTGCTCCCAGCTGCTATCTACGTGAACATGGTGCAGCTAGCCGAAGATCCTTATCTTCGAGATGGCCCAGTCCGCGTCCACAGACCCCTGCTGGATGGTCTTCAAGATTGCCGTGACAATGCCCGACAGTGTGTACGCCCCTGCCTTGGCGTCCGATCCATGTCTCCCCGTGAATGACCGACATCACTCTGCATGAGCTGCACTCCCTTTGCAATCTTAATCGAAAGCCCTTGGTGTCACACGTGTCAGCCCAATTCACGTCCCTGTACTTCTTTTTGGCCGAGATGATTGTAGTTCTCCGCGACACCCGCCCCACCTCCGCGAAGATGGTCCCCTTTGTGTCCTTGACGACGGATTGCTTGATGAGATTGGCTGTACCCTTGCAGCTGTGCTCGGTCTCTTGTTCTACGTGGACGAGGATCCAGTCGATGTCGCCGCAGATGATGTTGAAGCCCAGCCTCCTGACGACCTTGGCCATGTTCCTCATGTAGTACCTGACAGTATGCGTGACAATCCCGGCGCACATTTTGGAGTTGGTGACGCCGAAACTGCTTCCCGTGGCGCCGTAAGCACTCACTGTCAGCATTTCGTACCCCGCCTGCCTGTTCATGTTCTCCTCCGCCTTCGTCTTCGCCCTCTCCTTGGTCGAATCATGTGAGACTTCACCGAACAACGTGGATTCGCCTTTTACAGTGTACAAGTATTCTATCCCGTCCATCATCAAGGGTTGGTCTCATTGGTCGATGGTGTTATTGGTCACGACTTTGGGTGGGAGCTGCGACCTGTTTATATATCAGTAGCTTCTCCGCGAGGCCATCTAACGTGCTGTCGGAGAGATACTTATCGATATGTATGCCGAGGTCTACGATGCTGGAGCCGTAGACGATGGCTGTCTCAAGACTCCGACTGTCTGAAGACGCTGACTGTCTCAACAATGTCTGAAGACGCCGACTGTCTCAAGACGCCCAATGTCTCAAGACGCTGGCTGTCTTGAGGCAATAGCTGTCTTGAGCCGATAACTATTTTGAGATGATGGCTGGCTTGATACGATGGCTGGCTTGATACGATAGCTATTATAAGACGATAGCTGGCTTAAGGCGATGGCTGGCTTAAGGCCATGGCTGTCTTGAGATGATAGCTGTCTTGAGATAATGGCTGTCTTGAGATGATGGCTGTCTTGGAATGATGGCTGTCTTGAGATGCTGGCTGGCTTAAGATGATGTCTGACTTAAGACGGAGGCTGGCTTAGGACGAAGCCTGTCTGAAGATAGAGACTGTCTGAAGACGGAGGCTGGCTTAGGACGAAGCCTGTCTGAAGATAGAGACTGTCTGAAGACGGAGGCTGGCTTAGGACGATGGCTGTCTGAAGACGCCGACTGTATAGCGAATAGTTCTTTACCGTGCTCTTGTCGAGCGTCATGTCCATGGCCTGGGGCATGGCATCATGGGAGCGGCATAACAAAGACCATGAGCTCGGTTGCCAGTGATGGTGCTCCGAAACGTACTCCTCGAGATCCTAGCCAGACTGTACAGCCCGTCATGTGTCTTCACTTTCCCGACTACGAGGGCGAGCAAGTCCGCGCCCCTGACGTTTGACATCGTCATCTAGGCCACGTCGTTAGTTGTCATCCACGCTCATCATAATATTATCAGCGTCTAGGTTCTTCCTTCTTCGGGAGCCTCAACTCGGTCGAGATGCTATCCATGTAGATGGAGGTTCGACTCGACCTCACGTCCTTGTCCACGTCGTATGTCCGGTCCACGATGACGCTGCCGTTCGTCAGTATCCAGAAGATTCCGAACTGGCTATTCCTGAGGATTTGCTCTCTTGAAAGTCGACCCAGGCCCTCGCACGTTGATCTATGGATAGTCATCTTCTCCAAGTCGAAGCCGACCGCTGTGGATCGCGATGACATCTGGGCTCAGCACCTCGATCATCTCGTAGACCGCCCTGCCGCGGGAGGCAGTCCTGGGGTCGGGGTTGTCAGCGTTCACTTTCGGCATCGACTTTTTGGGGGTCGGGATGTTCGAGTCAGTATGCAACACGTGCAGACACAAAGCACAGAGTACGTAAGCGCCGCTTCGTCACGGTGACTCGGAGTTCGGAAACCGGCACCCAGAAGATGGCGCAGGCCCACACCAAGGAGGTCCAGAGCTGGATGCTGGATATGCTAGCGGCTCGGCAGACTGGCGATCGTACGAACGCGGTTCTCGCGCCGGGGTCATCCACGTTTCCTTTGGCTGTCAACTCGGCTGGGATGGGTAAGGTTGAGTCGGTGTGCAATACCATCCTATCCGCCCTCCTCGCTATCTTAGGCCCTAACCACATGACATCCAGTCACTTCAGATTCGGTTAGGACAAGTTTGAAAAGTCCTCATTGGCAATCTAGCCTGCGGACTCTGTCAAGTCCGTACGCATGTCTCCATCCTGATCTTGACAACGTACAAGATAGCGCCGGGGTTGGCTCTCGGTGTCGGCCAAGAGGAACGGCGTCACGTGCGTCCTGGACGGCTTCCCTGCGTGGAGTAGGGTCTCGTTTGCAATGTCGAACTAAGGGAAGGACCTGACGAAGTTGCCGCACTCGAAGTCGCTGGCAGTGGCGAACAGCTTGACGTACTTCATCTGAAGCACGAGCTCGGCGTCGTTGGCAGGTTCACCAGAAGATGGGGTCACAAAAGCTCCTGCAGCACCGCCTCTAGACGACAAAGGCCCGTGGCGGCAAAGAAAAGGGAAGGCGATGGGATGAATGGCCGTTTACGGATGGATGGGTACCTGGCACCTTCCAAGGCAGTCTCAAGCACCAAGGAGCAAGACCATGGCAAAAAGGCAAGATAAGGCCCGATGAGGCAACTACGACTACGGCAGGTACCTACCTAAGGTAATCACCTGAAGGTACAGCGACAAGAGGAAAGAAGCAAGAGGATGAACGTCGCTGGCTGGCAGGTCGGCCCTCCCATCAACCACGTACCTACCTTAGGGGCGGGGGGTCGTTGGTACTGTCACGTGAGGAAAGTCAGCAAGAGCTCCGCCCACAGCTACACCTCATGAGCTTCCCTTTCTTCCCCCATCTTCTCCGACAGAACCTCAACTTCAACCTCACCCATACACACACGGACACACCGGACAGCTTACAGGGAAACGTTGTTGTTGACGGAGACCAGCGACGGCATGGACAGCACTACGTTAGACCCTCCCAGGCACGGGACCTGCAAGAGGGTCGCCAACCTATTCTGACCCTCATGCTTTCCATGCCGTCGCTAGTCACCGTCAATAACAACGTTTCCCTGCTGAGCATTACAATCGCTCCAAGCACATACGTCGCAACACTGACCTTGTCCTTTGTCTTCGTCTACCTATACATCGTTCAGGTCTCGTGGAAGCCGACACTGCTATCCAACATCGCCTACTTTGAATGCTCAGCTGCATAAGTCGAACCACCAAAACCGCAGCTTCCCTTCCTTCTACCCAGGGGCCGTGAGTGTGGCGAGGACCAGGATTCCGAGAGAAATATCGCCCTATTCGCACTAGTAACTAGCGAAGTCTTGATTGTCAACCTCTGGGAGACACAGGTCGGCCTGTACAACGGTGCCAACATGGGTCTGCTCAAGACCGTCTTCGAGGTCAACATGCAGCTCTTCCTCAAAGACAAGCAGTAAGTTGCCCTTACACGTAGCAGACCCCGACGCTCGCTAATACGCGATACAGGTCGAGCCTAATATCGCCATCCTTCATCGCTGACCGATGTCTTCGGAGCCCTTCGAGGTCCAGCTCTTCATCAAGGACAGGCAGTATGTTGTCCTTGCATGAAGAAAATCTCGTCGTTCGCTAACACGTCACACAGGTCGAGCCTAATATCACCGCTCCTTCTCGTGATCCGAGACCACCTTGGCACGACGCCCCTTGCGAACCTGCGCAACACCCTGGTCCAGGACCTGACCAAGATCTGGTCCTGCATCTTCAAGACCAAGACTGGCAACTCTTCGTGATGAGTCTCATCATTATGCCGTCCCTCGCCATCACGCCGGATGAGGTGGACGTATACTTCGACGACAAGCAGTAAGTCGCCCTTGCGTGTGAGCCAACCCTGCCGCTCGCTAACACGACATGCAGGTCGAGCTTGAGGTTGCTGCTCTTCTTCGTTATCCGAGACCACCACTCATGTGCAAGGTCAAATCGATGAGAAGGTCATTGACAAGATTCTGTTGCCCGTCGGGGACGACCAGAAGCCCAACTTCTTGTGAAGAGTAGCAAGGGCCTTGGCGAACGCTGAGGAGAGCGTTGTTGCGGTTGTGGAATTGCACAGCAGGTACGTCCATGAAGGCAAAACCAATATGGTGGATATGTTTGTATCCCTGTACTGACGCGTTGATCTAGCGGTCCGGGCCCGTCAAAGATTCTGCCTCTTGCCAATGTTTCGATCTGATTGGTGTGAGAGCCACGAGCCTGAAACAACTTTGATCTTATTTCCCGATGCCCAAACCGATCAGATCATCTGCCCCTGTCCGAAATCACACACTTGATCTACCAACACAGATGACGGGAGCCAAGACAGGCATCAAGGCCGAGTCTCTTAGCTCTTTTGGCTATGCCTGACCCGACGACGCTCACAACCTCGCTTGCATTGAGCACACAGATGACATGGCAGACTGTTGATATCCCTGTTACAGGGTAGTTGGTTCGAACCGTCCGGGTTCTGTGGGTGGCGAGGTTCAATTGCTGGCTCTTGATTGATTTTGCGTGGTGTGTGAAAGTGAGGCTCTAGCCGTAGGTCGGAGGGTCAGTCGGAGTCTGATTGAGGGTCGAACTGCCCCCTACGCCGCCATTGTGAGTTGACAACTTCATGGACATCGGCCGGCATACCCCGGCGTTGGGCTTTTTGGCTGCTTCTAAGGATGTTCGGGTGAGCGAGTATAGGAGGTATGAGGAGGAGACTGAGATGTACGTGAACAAGTTCCGTGAAGAGGGACACGTATTATGGGGAAATTACCGTTGCGTCTGCAAAACTTGGAAACGGGGATTAATGGCATACAGGGAGGAAACTTTTCTTTGGCGAGTCGAGAGAAACGTCCTTTTCCTTTGGCATCAGAGAATCCTTCCTTCCATCCGTTGTTACATACATATCCACTGCTCCAGCATAAATGTCAGCGCAGGGAGTACATGTCTAGGGAGGGGCAAATTTCAGTAATTCATCCTCTCGGACCGAACAGCAAATGGCCTCTGTGAGCTTCTTCCCTGTGTCGTATGTCTTTTGACAGCCAGGGCCGTGCCGTCGGAGTTGGAGGTAGTGAAGAACATGTCGAGAGGAGGTTTCTGATCTGTGATGAGCACAACACCAGCGATTTTCTTTCTTACAACAAAAACAACAACATCAAGAGGTGGACGTCCGGAACGCTGGTGACCCTGGACGACGGGAGGGGTCGGGTCCCTGTCCAGTGCGACTCGCATCATCAGCAATCAACTTCGGTCAATTACAGGGCCTTCATCTTCAACATCATCGACAGGAGGCTCGTAATCTACCACGTGGACAAGGACATATCAGAGAAGACGCTCGAGTACATGGGCTAGATCACCAACTCTTTCATGCAACAGTTCCTGTCCACGGCTATTACGGTCTACAGGGCCAACACGAGATAAGCGCTTCTCCAAGAGGGGCGCGAACAAGACCACCGGGGTTTGGCATACGACTAGATGTCGGATAAGTTCCGGTGCAAGGTCGCGACGTGGGTGACGCTGGTTGCGATGTGCGGTATGGACGTGAAGACAAGCGATGGCGTTCGAGGCCATGCCTTCCAGCCTCGCGAAAACACCGTCAGTGGGCAGATAATATGTGAGGCACCTTGAGCCGTTGAAGATCAGGTGCTGTTGATTTCTGGGCAATCGGCGGATAAGGTGGATCTGGAAGGCGGTCAGGGCCACACCAACAACCCTTCCACCTTCATACACAGCAATGCACACTACTTTATTGACGTTTCGTGCCGATTGAACCGTTCTCCTGCTGGACATGTGCTGACAAAAACAAATAGTATGGCCCCAACTTATGCTTCGAACACGAAGAAAGCCGATCAACCCGCTATTGACTTGGAGGTCTTCGAACGATCACACACACGATCAAGCTCAGGACCGTATAGATCGTCGTTGAGAGCTTGACCCTCGAGTCAACCATCAGCTCCCAAATCAGAGGGGACTATGCTATGAGGTGTTTAACAATAGCTCGTCTGGGAAGAATCTACAACACCCCCAGGCAGACGAACGTCAAGAAGGCTAACCAGAAAGCTTACGCAGGTAATAACAAGGAGACCGACGGACAACATACAGAACGCCATGAGCTTGAATCAGACGAATAGGAACGAGTCCCAAGGTCCACGAAAGAGGAAGATGGATCAGCCTGTTCAAGATGACGATGGCGAAGACGAAGAGGACAAGGGAAGATATAAGGAGGGCGGACACTCGCGACAGCAAGAGCAGCGGCAACTATAATGGCGAGGATAACGACGAGGATAGCGACGACGAGAACGATGACGAGAACCACTATGAGAACGACGACGACGACGATAGATGTTCGGACGAGTTTGCGGATGCAATGTCGGGGACGAACTCAACTATTAAGACCCTGGGGGCCGACGAGAAGATGCCCGGTACGAGCTTCATAAATTGATTTTTGTTCAAGGTCTAGAAGATGACCTTGGAAATGCCTATAAAGCATTCCGCCACGAGGCAAAGCGCGGAGATCGCCGGGACTGTTAAGTAGGTGCCCGTGACGAATATCAGATCGAGCGTTAACGAGCCCAAGCAGACCAGGACCAGCTCAACAATATTGACCTCGAATGTATCATCAGGCTAGCAACCGTCGTCGTCGTCGTCAGTGCCAATACCAATATCAAGCGCTCACTTCCCAACAAGGGGGGGTAAGTCACAAAAAGCTGTCGCTTCCTCGAACAACTCCCCGCACATGAGGTACGCAATAGGCCTTGGGAATTTCAAGAGTAGCAGAAGGTTAGCAAATTCAGGGCATTCTCCGGCATCATAACTAAGACGAATGACGCCTGTGGGAGAGCTGCAAGGACGTCGTCACAGAGGGCGTCCCAACAGATATCTTGAACAGGAACCCGAGGATGATAGACACGGGCGTCAACTCTAAAAAGCGAGGAAAGTCAATACCATCCACCGTCAAATATTGCCAGCTAACCGCGTGCCAGCTCACAGCCTCACACAAGCACCCGGTCGTGGCTAAGAAAGGAACACACAACACACGAAGCCAAACGAAGTAATAAGGATACTCGAGGGCAAGAGCTCGTTATGCTACGCAAACGTCGCTATCTCGCTCTCGATGATTGGACATGTCACGGATTACGACAACGACGTGGAGTTCAGCATCCAGCTCTGCAATGCATTCTATACCAAGGTCGTGACGTACAGGAGCCCATCGTAGTGCTCTTTCATGGGATCTCGGTTGACTGACGACTTCTTAATAAACGCCGAGGTAGTCAGCAGTGCAATACAGACAGGCGTGATGGACGGTTTCTTCAGGTGGAATCGTACTGCGATGACAAGCGTAGTAGGGGCTACCCAAAGACTCCCTCGATCAGGCCGGCCGCTGCCGATTACTATTCGACCCGGAGACTCTCGGTAGGGAGACTAATGACAGACTGACGGATTAGATGGGCCGATGGAGGGATGTCGTGCGACGTCCTTGTGTGACCTGGTTGGGGGTCTGCTCCTTACACTGGATCTAAGATGAGGGCGGGCGACAAAGGTGGACAGACAATGCCATGAGTGCAGACCGAGCTTGGCTTTCTCCAAGAAATGTTGGAGCGAGCTATGCTGAGACACATGTGGCGACGATCAAAGGGAAAAGCGGAATGGTCCCCCTACGAGAGCTACAACTGGGCACAACTCGGGCATCGCTGCACGCCCACAGGATCATGTGCTCCAGCCAGCTCCATGACTCTCAGCCCAGACTTGGTCTCGTACACCTTGTGCGCCTCGAGACGGAAGATATCCTCGAACGTGTCATCAGTGTCTGCACTGTCGCAATCGACGAAGACGCGGTTGGTGGTGACGTTGTAGTTGACGACGTAGTCGTTGCTCTCTCCCCTCTACTCGTCCTCGAAGCCGTGGAAGATGGCGGTGACCTGGTTGACGATGGGATACTTCAGCTGCAGACATCAGACATCAGACATCAGCCACGACGCTTGAAAGCCCGCGAGCCGCCTGCCTGTGAGAAAAACCCTTCCCAGCCATGGTGTCGATCATGCGCCACGAAAGCAACTCCTGGCATTCCGATTATTGGAATAACCTCAGATCGTGCGTGCTTGAATGTAGTTACTAGTGGGTGGTTCCGTTACAGGTTAGCCAGAGCACACCCAACCACAGAGCCAGAGCTCTTCTGCCTACTATTTAGGTGATAGAGACTAACTTGCAGGATCACGACCGACTCTGTGTTAACGATCAACTCTCGACTGCGGAGCCCAGACGGACGCTTCACGAGCGCTTTCCATCACGTGAGATTACTTCCGCCAGACCGCTGGCCACGGGGAAAGCTTCCTCCAACAACTCCTTAGCCCGCTAAGAAGACGGTAGTTCAGTAAGTCATGCGACTTCGATCCCCCAGAAATCCACAACGGAAGGATAACTTCAACAAACTCCTCAGCCTTCCCAGTAGGCTTTCCTCCGAAAGGTCACTTCACCAAGCTTCTTTCTCCCACATTTACTTGCGGAAAGAACTCCGCCGACAAACTCTCCAGTACCAAGCCGCTGGCCGCTGGGGCAAGGCGTCCCGGAACGTTTACCCAAATTCCTTCCACCAGGGCTCTCAACAGATGGTTTTTGCCCTGCTGCACAACCGCCGAGAACCAAACGTTGCCCAGATTCCTCACTTCTTCTAGATCTCTCTGAGGATATCCATACTATCCACTGAGCAATGGTCCTTCTCACTGCGGCCATCTTTCGTTTGCTGCGTGCTTGCTAGCAGCTCCGATCCTCGAATCTTCCCCGTCGAAGTACTCCGCATCCCGCTCAACGACAGACCCCTTTCTGTGCCACGAGCTCACGAGATTATCACGCCGAAACGATCCTGGATTTGTACGAAGAGACGCTCTATTTACGATCAGAAAGCTCCTGTCCGTCATCGGACGCAACGGCATCGTTTTCGGGGTATGGCTCCTCAACGAACACAATGAGAAGTACGGTACGGCAAGTCCATTGAGCAGCTCGTCAAGCAGGAGAGTGCCAGAACTTCCTTCAGTACAACCACTGCGCGTTGTCGGGCACTTACATTTCCACTGACTTTCTCCAGTCAATTTTATCTCCAGCCAGTTCGACGGCACCTCCTTTGGCCACTTCGACGGCGAGTTGCCTCGAACAGCAAACTCGATGGCAGGGCACCTCAGTCTTCAGCTTCAAGAGGCAAGAGCCAAGCCACCCAAGCGCGAATTCGAAACAACAGCACACTACAGGCGACAAGTCGCCCGGCGAATTTATATGGCTGTCGGGCTCCGGCTCGGAGAGGAACGCACGTGTTCGGGGGGGACTCAGACCGACAGAGCATACACGCGTTGGAGTGGAGGAATATGGGCAACTGGAACACACGAGTTGGAGGCTCAGGGGATAACGTGGGGATAATCAGGAGAGTGGCATATTCAAATTCTCGTAAGGCAAATATGGCGGAAGCTATGCCAAATTTCCACTAATTATATTTTAGCAGTTGTTGATCTGGAAGCGGTCCATCATTGAATTCGACGGCCGCACGAGGCTATGAAGTTTCCCGAATTCGAGAGTTACAACAGCGTCCAAGCCTTCTGGCTGAGAGTTGTCCTCATCATCGTTTGCCACACCAAGAATCATGTGCAAACCCATGACGCTCCTCAGCATCAACACGAGATCCAAGAGAGGGTACTATCAGCTAATACCACACGGCAAACGACTTTTCCGATCCTAGTCAGTCTGAGGGCTTCCAGAGGGCGTTTCACCATGCAGACCTCCTTCCAGCCTGCGGAGGTTGACCAACAAACTCTCGATGGTCTATTCATACAGACTGCAGAGAGAGGTCGCATGATAGTACGCCTGTTCTTTCGAATCAGTCACGTAAAAGCATCCCTGGACAAGCCCTTCAGCAATCCCTCCCAGCTTTCTTCTGCCGGACGTCAACCTCATCACAGACAGGCCACGACAATGACCTTTCTGTTTCTCCAGGAGTACCTGCGGAAGAGGCTCATTCGGAAAGCCCTCGGTCGTCACCCATCCCTCCAGCCCGTCATCCCATCAGCCCGTCATCCCATTAGTCCATCAGCCCGTCGGTCCGTCAGCCCATCAGAACGCTGGACGCTTGCCAGGAGCCCAAGATCGAACAGACCCCCAAGGAGGTCATTGGCCCCGCTATCAATGTCGACGGCGTTTATAAAAAGCTGCAGGGAGCTAGCGCCGCCCCCAAGGACGTCACCTCCAATAACAGCAGTGTCGAGACCGCGGTTTCCAAGCCCGCAAAGGCTGCTGAGACCGAGTTCGAGGAGTGCGAGGCAACTGTGATGGGGATTGCTTAGGAAGACGGTACCTTTTACACCACCGACGAGATCCAACAGTCCCCCATATCTCCAAATTCCATCATGAGGTTTCTTCTAGGGCACTGCCAGTGGGCATTGGCCAGGTCTTTGAAAGCCTTGGTGTCGGCGGCGTCCCACGAGACCTCGCAACCGGATCTTGTCGTTACCCTGTACAAGAACTTCTATCAGCATGGGACCCGCCAGCATTGCCGAAGGGTGCATCATGATAATTGGGACTCTTGAACTGGAGACAAATCTTCATGGATGCTCTGCCCACCAACTTCCTCCTTTCATACCATATTCGCCATTGAATACGACTATTAGACATCGCACCGGCCGCCGTGGAGTCTTCCCGGGGCACCATGATATGCTCAGTTCTCTCAGTCGCCCATGGGTCAAACTCAGACCGTGTCAGTCCTGAATCAGGCTTTCGCCGAACTTCTCCTTTCCAATCGAGTCCCGAGCCTCACTTCGCCGACTCGCCAAATGTTCAGCCGGCATGGTCACCCAGTATAGCTAGAAAGTCACCTACGATATATATAGCCTGCCCTGCCGCCGTGGGCACCAGCAACAGTCGTACACTATGACACGATCTTTGCAATGGCAGCGACGCCAACGTGCTTCGCACAAACCGACTAAATGTCGTCCCAATGGCCAGATGCGATTAGGTCGGCTCATGCAACCAGGCAACCAAAATGTACGAGGCTGGTTGAGGGGACCTTGGAGAACATGATCCCTCACCTGGATTGCGACATTCGCGAAGGCTATTGAGACTCGTGGATTATCTCGTGAAGATGATTGAGAAGACTCTGGGTTTCCCACGTGAGAATGAATCGAGTCTTCCTCTCAAACTCAGAACTTGGATGTATCCCTGAAACATGGCCAACGAAAATGACTACAGACCGATTTGAGGAAGACGGCAATTCCAACTTGTGAGATCCTACAATAGCTATGAAGAAGTTTCCGGAAACCACCCGGACTGGAGCAATCCGTCCTGCGGCTTCATAGAGCTGTTGGCCCGCATTGTTGTTATTGTAATATTGGACAACCTGACAAGATCGACAGCGAGGCTGTCCTTTTCCGTAAGATACTGAAGATCCCAACATCCTCTACATTCAAATAATGACATTCTGACGCGTGTGCAACGAGATCATTCAGTCGTAATGGAACCTGGTCGCAGCCAAACCAGTAATAGAGACTCGAGTGGCTGCCCCCGATTTCTGCCGTCATCTTTCTTTGTTTAGGATCCCATGGAAAGAATTGCCAAGAAGTTGTTGTTTCCACCAAATGAGTGAGAAGCGTCAGCCTGACCAGCCACTGAATACTAACGAGAAGATGGCCCGCAACACAAGGACCGATAGCTTCACGGGGCAGGATTCACCTCAAAGAGGCCAACGGCACCATCCGAAAACATCAAATTGGGAACAGACAAGGGACAAGAACAGCGCCAAGAAGATTCCCGGAGCTAAACGGGTCAACTTTTGCCAGACGTACGCAAAAGTAAGTAGTGCCCCGCTCTTAAAAAGTATTTGGGTAACCCTATAGTCTCCGAACCCCGTAAATTACTTTCTTTTACCTATTTATAATAATAACTTAGAAATTATAAACTCTAGTTTTTATTAACTTTAATAAATAATAGTTTTTAATTATTAAAGTTAATAATAATAATATTTAAACGCGTATTTAATAAATAGTAACTTATTAATCCTTAATCTTTATATAACTTATAATTATTTATTATAAATAATATTTAAATACTAGAATTCTATTTTTAAATATACTTTATATTAGAGTATTAGCTTTATTATTTTATTTATAATTAATTAAAATAGTAATAGTTTTTATTAAAAATATTTAATTTTAATTAACTAAGTCGACCTTTTATAATTAATAAGCAAATTTTATAATAAACTAAAATAATTATTTTAACTATAAACTTTAAAACCTTATTTTATAAATTAAATATATTTTATTAAAAATAAATTATTAATATTTAAAATATTTCTAAAAATATTTTAGTTTAAATAAAGTAATTAAGTATAGACTAAATAGTATATTTTAAGTATTTTAATATATTAATATTATTAATATAGGAATAAGAGGTAATAGACTTAATTTATTAGTTATAATTTTAAAAGGTTAAAAGGGGGATTAGCTAGCTTATTAGAAGATAAAGACCTAGCTTGAGTAGTAATGTATTTTATTAAAGGATGAAGATCTATACTAAATGTGAACCACCCAGAGGCCAGACGTACGCAACAAGATTTCATTCCTGTCTAGGCTCGACTCGTACTTCAAGTGCTCCTGGCCCAGTATCGCGCGACCATTGTGAAGAGCTCGTCATAGGATTGAGCGTCTCAAAGGGAGTCCAGGTGACGGCTCGTTGTTTCCGGTACTGCGACTTGTTTCACCATACTCAGTGCAGGATGCCAATCGATGGCGAGTCAGATGATAGGGAGCGTCAGAAGTGGCACGACTGGACGGCCAACGCCTGTGCAAAATTTCTTATATATCTGCAGTGTTCCAAGTTGAAGGAGTCAATGATATGGGTTGGAGGTATGAGATGAGCTGTTTGGGGGGAATTTGTCCTGGTCATTACTGACTATATAACAGCAGGGCATGCAATGAAGAAGGACACATATGACTCTGAGGTCACTGGCAACTGAAGAGGGTCTGGTGAGCTGGCCCACGTGAGGAACTGTCAATCACGGGGGCTACACCGAAACCTTCTCCCCGCGAATGCCCCTCGAGTCGAAGAGAAGCCAGAGACAATTGAACTGCTGTCGACTCGGAACCAAGATGATCTGTTCCAATCAAGCTTCCGTCAGGTGGCCTCGTCCTCGCGTTCGGTTCATCCGTATTGATGTATCTGCCGACAAAGCGATTGGAGGAGCTGGAGGAAGCGTCACTGGGCCCGGCAGATGTCATTTATTTACGTGCACAATGTCGAATGGCGGATACTTTACATTTGCCGAGGAGCTCCGAAGTCGGGTTGAAGCTGAAAGCTTTTTCTCGTTGTCCTCATTCTCTCTCTATTTCTCTTCTTGTTGTCAGTTCCCGAACGGCTCACTCGATCTGGCTTCCGGACCTCTGAATGCTTTATCCTCTTGTTCTCTTTACCGTTCGCCCACGCTTTGGTCCATCAATCTTCTTGCCCTCTATGATAACACACACACACACACACACACACACACACACACACATATATATATATATATATTGTCTGGGACACTGGCAGCCATGGTCTAAGACTTGATATCCCTCGAGCCGGCCGTGGTGAGTTCTTAACGAACCTTACGCAAAGAGGTTGACGAAAGTCTTTGGGCGATCGCTCTGTAACTCAATGGCATTGATAACGTAGCCTCAACGACGAGCGTCTGCAGGTTTCGTGATGCCAACGGGGTATCTACCATTGAATGAGTGGGCACTCTCGTACCAAGAAGAACACAGACAAAAATCATGTTCCGGGTATCAATCCGGCACAGGTACTCGAGTAAACCGCGTCCTCAAGTCGGCTGTGTCAGGTGACGGCCAGGCTAATCCGCAACACCGTCTCTTCTAAGCACGGAAACAGAGGTACCCCGTCAGTATAGCTGAATGTAGCATATACGAAGGAACTGATTCCTGCAATACTCAATGAGCGAAAGTTCCTCAACGACCCCGACGCAGGTCATAGAGCGCAACTTGTCAACGCCATCTTGTCCAACTCCTGCATCTCCAGGTTTACCACGTGCTGCTAGTAGTCATCCCCGCCAACGCCCTCTCCGCGCCGTCATGGCGTGTCGTTCTTCAGAGATGTAGACCCCTAGCTTCGATGACCAGTGGAAGGGTATCATGGGGAGATTGGTCGGCGAATGAACCCGACGGGAGATCCACATCGCAAATATCTGGGAGCATGTGATCAATGCGAGATAGGTCTTATACAGCTGCTTCCTAGAGCATGGAAGCAGCTTGAGGTATTCGACTAC
The DNA here is from genome assembly GCA_014706365.1 of Colletotrichum australisinense (nom. inval.). Classification (NCBI taxonomy): domain Eukaryota; kingdom Fungi; phylum Ascomycota; class Sordariomycetes; order Glomerellales; family Glomerellaceae; genus Colletotrichum; species Colletotrichum australisinense (nom. inval.). The sequence goes on from JABKAN010000019.1 coordinate 111,991, forward strand.
CTTGCTATGCCGATGCGCGGGCCGTTGTCATACATCGTCCAGCAACGTAGTCTCGGGTGAAGCGTGAGGACGTCATTCGGATTGGCGTTGCTTTCCAAGAAGCCTATTTGCTTGTGTTGCCCAGACAGGTGACTCAGAAGCGGGCAACAATGGACAGTATCAATGCTAATGCTGTGATAGCTGCAGCGACGTGCAAGCAATGCTCAAACGGGTCAGCCAAAGCCCGGGCCAGCGCATCCTTAGCTTTCACAACGATTTGCAGAGTCGCTTACTGTATGGCCATAGGCAGACTACATCGTTTCCGACAGACACGCGCACAATTGGTCAGAGCCCTCAAACCACCAAACGTGCAACGTTCCAAAGGGGCGCTGGTCTGGCACCTTACTCGCCATCTCGGGCGAGCGGACACAGATACATCGCAGTATGTATTCTAAGGTAAGATGAAAACAGAGGTCAAGCTCATCAGATCTGTGGGGCAATGGCAGATGTTTGGACTCGGTAGCCGTAATGGATCTGATACTTCGGAATAGGCGCAGCTCGATTCGAAAATGAATGGCGGTAACACTGGCCATGGCAAGTTCCAACATGACTCGGCCACATCCAGCAATGGGTTTGAAGAGCATATTTATCTGCAATCCTCTTCTGAATCAGAAATGGAAGTAGTAGCTTAATCTCACTTTATCTAGCAGACACCATAAGACCAATGCATGTTGATTTGACAATGCTGTTTAGCTCATGGACCGATATGACGGCTAGGTCAAGACCGAGTCGGCAACAATCAGCGACGGCCTCCCATGGACAGGACGTCCGTTGACAAGAGCTCCGTGTGGCGGCACTGAACAAGCTGGGCCGCCATTAGGACATTTGCGTCACACACTGGTTCAGTAATGCTGTAGAAATCTCCGTTTCGGTGACTTAAAAACACAACTTGGATGATTCATAACACCAAGCACTTCGCCCCTTGCATCAGTGAGATATGAGAGACCGTTCTGCTCAAGTTTTCGAAGGGACAATGTGAAAAAGCAAGGAGGGCAAGTTGTCGACAGTGATTGAATACGCGGGTATCGCTGCTGGCGTGATCAATATCCGCTCACAGAAGCTCCAAGGAGCATCGTTCGTCCAGTGTACTTTATGATACAAGCGCCTGGGACTGCTGGTATATACTCAAGGGTACAAGTAACTCGAGAACATGAGCTCGTCTGCACAGCAGGCAAAGACGACAAGGCCTTATAAATGTAAGACTCGTCCGTGTGTATTCTCAGCCTACAAATAGCCAGATTTCTCGTAAGCACCAGTCATTAATCAAATCACAGTTTCGCTCTGCGCTTGATAAGCGTGTGCGCATAGAAGCATGTGTTGGCCTGTTTTCAAGCTTCAAACTTTGTGAAAAATTGCAGGCATTTCACTCAGGCAAACAACCCCTGCTCCATCAATTCCGATGGAGATCAGCAAAGATGAAAAATTCCAGACTCACGTCGACACTGGCCCCGAGCTACGTCATTGATCTAGCACAGTCTGGGAGGATGAGCCCGGATCACGACTGAGTATTTCCTCCGGTGACGCTTCCCGTAGATGAAGACCTAGGTATTCAACCCCGATGTCGGATCTTTAGAGGCCAAACCGCCAACCCGTCGGAGAGAACCTGGGTAGACCGCCGAGATTGGCAAGGTGCCAAACTGGTGGCGCAACATATGTTTGAAGACTTAATTTGATCAATTCATATCTGACTCATGCCACTCCACCCTCCCCCCGTCTCAGATGACTCTGACTAGGGAACGGGCAGGAAGGACAAAGTTGTGTCAGGAGCACACCTCGTTACAAATCGTGGTACCACAAGCATGAATAGAGACAGCTGACCGGATTGTGTTTGAACATCGTTAATATCAGAAACATGCGCGTCATGCTGAAATTCCACGATACCTACGACCTCAGACTCATCTTCATGAGTTGCCATGTTCACCTGCAATGCACAATTTCTGGACCTCCAATAGCTGAGGCTCAACTATTGATGTAGATCAATTGTTCAGGACAAAGGCTGGTATTCTACAAGCCCTTATATACCGCTTCAGAACTAGATGTTCAGATTGATTCCTCAGTGGCTTTAGACTAGCCGATGGCGTTCTTGGGCCCTCTATATTCTGTATCTACTATATATCACTTCGGCTGAAGGCATGGGCAACAAGCGGAGGCGTGAGACTGATGAAGTCTGAAGGCCGGCGGAGCGAGTCCTCACCCACCTAGATCTCCAAGTGGATATATCTGCCCTTGATTTGAGAGTCATTCTTATATACTGGTCATTGCGACATCGGGCAAAGCAATTTTGGATATCCATATCATCCTGGCTCCAATAGACACTTCTCCAGAGGCAAACAAGGTTCTCCAACATGGACGTTGATTCGCCCTCAACGCAAACGCTTCGCAGCTCCTCCAAAAGAACATCATTCCAGCTCCAGCCTCGCGAAAAGCAGGTCCAGCTCACGAAGATCAAATGCCTCTCTGATCCCAACGCGAAGACATTAGAGGTTTCCACATAACATGATCACTCTGGCCACAGCCAAGGTAAGGTCATGAAGTTCCCATCCACAACTAATCCGTAGACTGATCTTTCGCGAGCAGTGACGGCCCCTGACTTCACCAATCCCTCAAAACGCCTACGCCATGGAGCGTCAAGGTTTTGTAGTCCCAGAATATTGCGGCAACACCGAAATGATTTGCCTTGTCATGCAAACTCTGCAAATACTGTTACTTTCATCACGCAGCCTCAGACCATTATCTCAAGTAGGACCAAGCTTCACTCACCTTCAATTTCCTCACTATCACATTGCTCACTTCTGGTCAATGCGAGCCGTCGATACTCTTGCCGGAATGAGAACCTTCGGGCGCACAAAAGCCCGCATCGTGCTTGTCAAGAAGGAGGGCTGGCTGCGGAGGACCACATGCCGCGACACGGCGTTGTTGACCGATGCTTCGACGCCTTTGCTGGCACGAAGAACTCAGCACATCCATCCCTACGTCCAACAGTGGCTGAGGTCGTCGGTTATCTAGTATATCAGGGACTGACTTTGAAATTTCTATCTAGCGTAGATCTCTGTGAAAGAAATCAGGGCGGCATCGACTTGCTAGCAATGTATCGTATCCGTCGGATTAAATGCACAATTGCTCGAGTATAAAGCTTATCGTAATAGCTTTAACCATCCATAATCTTACTATATATTATATAACCTCGGTTATATAATTACTAAGGTCTATACTTATTTATATCCTCTATTTTAAAGCGAGTCTCGTATTTATTTTTATTTTAATAAATAACTATTCTTTATATTAAATATTAATACCCCTATAATAATTATATAATAATTATAAGCCTAGTTCTAATTTAAACCCCTATATTTTTATTAAAAGTTATTTTTAAGGGCTATAATTTATTATATCTTTTTTATATTTAATTTAAACCCTTATTATATTTATAAAACTTATTTTTAAATAATTATATTTTTAAAAAGATTTTTAATATAGTTAAGTATAAGCTTAATTATTAATAAAACTAATTAAAATAATATTTTATTTTATAAATTAAAGCCCGATTAAAGGATATTTAAGATTTATTAAATCTAGATAATACTAAATCCCTTTTAAACCCTTTATTTTTATTAAATCGATTTTACTTATTAAAGAATATATTAAAATATAAAATACTATTTAAAACTAAGCTTATTAAGTAGCTATAACTAAGTATAATTAATAATTCGATTTTTTATTTAATAATAAGTACTAAGAAACGATATTCGAACGAATTAATAAATTAAAACGAATTTATAAAATAATTAACGCTCTTTATAAAACCTAGGCTAATTATAATTAATTAGGTACGCTTTTAAAAAATATACCTCTTTTATTTAATAAATAGCTTTTAAAATAATTTTATAATTATAAAAGAGAGGTTATATGAATTTATAAATTAATAAATTATTAGCTCTATTATTTAAAAATTTTAGATAATATAAAAAAGCTAATTAACTTATCTAACTATTCCCTTTATATAATAATCCGGGTTTTAAGTAAAAATACGCTCTAAGTAACTTAAGCTCGTTTATAATTACTTAAAAAATTTAATATAATTATAAATAAAGCAAACTTTAATATTAATCTTATTATTTAAATTAAGGATTTCTATTTTATTTATTATTAAGTAGTATAGTTTTAGTTATTTAAAATCTAGGGACTCTTATTTTAAAACCTTTTTTATATAACTACTTAGTATTTTATTCTAAATTAGTTTAATTAAGAACTTATTAATATTATAAAAATAGAGCAAAAGGGCGAGGTAGTATTTAATATAGGCTATTATATTAAAATATTTAACAATTTTTATATAAAAGTAATATATAATAAAAGTTATAAATAAAACTTTATAATTTTTATAATATTAGTAGGTTATTTAAACTCCCTAAATAGAGCGAGGTAAAACTATTACGGTTAGTTAATTATAATAAGTATATTAATAAAAGTTAAAGCTACGATAACTAAATAAACAATATTATAATCGTAAATAGCTTCTAAAACTATATTTATAAATTATAAAATAAGTAGGGCTTTAATAAATAATCGTAGTTTTATTAAAAAGGTTCTTAATAAAAATAGTTAAAAGTAATTATAAAATTTAATATTAAGTTAATTATTAAAAAGCTATAAAAGTCTATTTTAAGTTTAGCTCGAGTTTATATTATATATAAATCTTATTCTTAAATATATTTTTATTTTTAAGTTGTTCTTAATTAATCTAATTTAAAATAATTATTTAACCCCTAAGTCGTATTAAATTATTTTAATTTAAAATAATTTTATTTTATTAATATATAACTTATTTTATAATTCTTTTATTTTATAAAGAATAGCTATATCCTTATTTTATTTATATATATAATATATTATAACTATTATAGTTAGTAAATTAACTTCTAAATTAGTTATATATATTAAATTATAATATTAGCTTTTTAAAAAATCTAGTTCTATAAACTTATAAATAAATAGTTATAACCTAAGTTAGGGTTCGTTAAGCTTATTTTTATAATATCTTAATACTATATTAAGTTATATTTAAAAACTTAATTCTCGTAAAGCTCGTTATAATAAAATTAAATATAATTATTAAGTTCTTAATTCTCTATATATATAAAAGTATAATATAATATTATATTCTCTTTATTTTTAATATAATTATATATATAAAATAAACTTATTTAATTTTAAACGTTATAGCGAGTACGCTATTTATAATTTATTAAATTATAATAATAATAATATAATAAATACTTATAAGTTTTTTATATATTAATTTATTATAATACTAACTTATTATAATAAATTATTATTTTAAAAATAAAAAAATAGAATATAAAAAAAGAGACTAAAGAGGTTTTAAAAATATTATAAACTTAATTAATAACTATTCTAAGTTATTTATTTTATTTAAAGAAATAAAACGTTTTTAAAAAGCGTAATGTAGATTTTATTTATTATAAAATATAATTAGTTAAGGAATAAGAAATAAAAAAGTCCTTAAAATATAAAAATACGTATTATAAAAGATTTAGTTATTTAAGGTACTCTAAATAAGACTAATTAATCCTTTTTAATATTAATTTTATAAACTTAGGCTTTTAATTATAAACAAGCTTTTAAAACTTAGCTATTTTTAATAATTATTTAAAAATTTTTATATATTCTAAAATTATTATATAATTCTTATATATATTTTTATATTTATAGTTTTTCTATTTAATTAAAATTTTTATATTTCGTTTTTAACTTTATAATTAATAATTTTTTAATTTTATATTTTAATTCGTTAAGTTCTATAATAATATAATCTTTTATATATAAACCCTTAAGTATTAATTTAAAAGTAAAATATAAAAACTAAATTATATTTTATTATATTTAGTAATCTTAACTTATAGTTAATATCTAAAACTTTTAAATAATTTCGAAATGTTTAAGTTTTTATAATCTAATTTATTACTTAATTATTTCGTTTTAATATTATAATAAAAAATAAGTACTATTTCCTCTTTTAAAATTAATCCTTTAATTCTTAATCTATTTACGTTCTTTTTATATATTAATATATAAACTTAAAATTTAAAAATACTTTTTTAAATCTTTTAAGTTTTATTACGCTAATTACTATTTTAATAATTTATAATTTCTATTATATTTTTTATATATTATTAGTTAGTATTTATAATTTAAATAAAATAAGGATTCCTTTATACTTTTATTAATTATATTATTAACGTATATAATAAGCGAGTAGGCTAGATAAGTAAGTAAGCTACTTAATTACGACTATATAATATAAAAGTATAAATATTAATAACTACCTTATATATTTAATCTAACCTATTTAGAGCCCTCTTATTTAAATATTTCCTTATTAAATTAATATATTTATATATTATAATTAATATTTTATAAATATTATAATACTATTAACTTATTTTAGTTTTTAGTTAGTAATTATTATTTTAGTATATTTTTTTAACTTAAATTATAACTTCTTTTATACTTAAAATCCTCTTTTTAATTATAATAAAACTTCTTTTTATTAAGAACGGTTTTCTTAGTTTTTAATATTAATTAAATAAGTTATTTTCTTTTTAAAAGATCTAGTTTTTAAATTATAATAAAGCGATTTAATATATAAACTTACGAGCCCCTTTAAATAAATATTTTATAACTTCGATAATTAAAATTAAGGAGCTATTTTAATAATAAGTAATTCTATTTTTAATAAGTTATAATTACGAAAACGCCTTAATTAGGTTATTTAATATTTAAAAGTTTATATTAGGGTATTATTAAGAGGGATTTTAAAATATTAAAGTATATAACTTTATATTAAGCTTTAATAATATACTCTTTATATTTAAAAATACGAGCCTTATCCCTTTAAATCCTCTTTAAATATTTTTTTATAATTATTTATATAAAAGCTTTATAAAATACTAAGAAGAAGTTTTTTAATAATATATATATTACCCGATATATTTTATTTTTAATTTTTAATTATATACCGTTTTAAAAGCTTAAAATAATGAATATCTAAGAGCTAGAGTAAATAAGATAAATAAGTTAATATATATAAAATAATAATATTATTTTCTTTATAAAAAGCTTAAAATCCGTAAAATAATAATTTTTATATCCGTTAATAATAAAGAAATAATATTAACCCTTTTATATAATTTTATATATTATTTAAAGTACTAAGCTTAATTTAAGCCTTTTTATTTATTATCTATTTATTTTTAATATTATAATAATCTAATTATATAAGAAATTAGATTTTATATACTAAATAAAGAAGTAATATTAACCCGTAATAATAATATATAATAAAATACTATAACCTGAGGAACTAATAACCTAAATAACTATAACTTATTTACAATTACTAAGCTATATTAATTTTATATTTAAATACTTTTAATATTAATTACGATTATACTAATTAAAATTTAGCTTATTATAAAATTAGTCTTATTAAAATTATAAATATTTAAATCTATAATACTATACTTCGTAATTATATTTATTATAAATAAGAACTATATATTTATTATATCTAGATCTTTATATTAAGCCTTTTATAATTATATTTATAAAATAATACGTTTATAATTATAATTATCGCTTTACGAAATTGAAACCTATTATTTCTTAATATAAGGCGCGTTATAATTAGTAAATAATTAATTCGCTATTTCTTTAATATTACAAAATAAGAAAAACAAATCTAATATCTAAATTAAAATATACTTAATTAGCTTTTTCTTTTTAGTAATATTAAATTCCGTAAATTAAATATATTATTATATTATAATAATATTTTTCTAATTTACAGCTTAAAATAACATAACTAATATTATAAATCTTTATTATAGCTTAAATATTAAAGTTTTAGTTTTTTAAATAGCCTAAATTACTAAGTATAATTAAGTATTTTATTATATATTATTATTATTTTTAATAAAGAAATGCGTATTATAATAATATAAGTAATATTATAGTAGCTAGGTAGCCTACTTACTTATCTAGCCTACTCGCTTATTATATACGTTATACGCAAATTAGGCTATTAATAATAATATAACTTAGTTATTCTAATTATAATTTATATAATAACGAAAATATATTTTAAAAATCTAGTTAATTTTTTTTATTTATTTATCAGTTTATAAATAAAAAAAAGTTAATAATTTATAATTTATATTAAGTTACGAAATTAGAAATTTCTAAAACTTTAAAATAAATAAAAGCTTTTATTAAAAATAATTTTTTAGCGTATTATAATTAGTAATAACAACTTTAAAAACGTATATATTAACTCTTCTACGTTATTAACTTTTTATAAAATATAAAATAAGTAAACTTAATAAGTTAATTAATTATAATTAAAATACTATCGTATTATATATTTATAAATAGTTTTTAAACTTTAATAATTTAATAATAAAGTCCTATAAAATTAATTATTATACTTCTATAAATAATTATAATAATTATAGCTCGCTATAAGGTTTATATAAACTATTCTTATTTTTTATAAATCGTATAATTTTTAATTATTTTTATAATTTTTATATATATAATAAATTTATTATAATATTAATAAATCTGTTTTTACTTTTAATAACTCTTTAATAACCGTATATAAGTATATTATAAATTTTATAATAAGCTTAGGGTTATTCTTTTAATTAGGTTAGTATTAATCTTTTAATTATTATAAAAGTTTCGTAATTAGTATAAGGTTATTATCCTTTTTATTTAAAGATAACTTATATTTTTTAGGGACTATAACTTCGTAATTAAGCTTTTATTAAAAATATTCGTTTTACTATTTTTAAACCTTTTAATAAATAATTTAGAAATTATATTTAAATAAAAATTCGCTCTATTTAACTTATTATTTATTTAGATTCTTATTTATTATAAAGTTTATAAAATTTTTATAGTTTATATAAATTATAATTTTATACTTAGTTCTAAATAATTATAGTCTCTATTTTTAAAATACTTTAATAATAATTATTAATTCTTTATTATAGATTTATTAATTTAATTTTATTTTATAAAATACTTTAAAATAAAAATAGTATAAGTAAAACTTTTTTATTTATCTCGTTATTTTAAAACTACTTTTATAATAAAATTTAAAATATTAATCTTAATTTTAAAAGTTTCTAAAAGTTTAAAATCTTAGTAACTAGTTTAAAACGACTATATTTTTAACTTTAGTAAATACTTTTTATACTTAGGATCCTAAATAAATAGGGTATTTTTATATTAAATTATTAAAAGGTCTAATAATATTAATATAGTTTTAAAAATTATTAATAAAATTAATAAATCCTAAAAATCTTTATATATCCTTAATATTTTATAATATAAGCTAGTCCCTAATTACTTTTATTTTTAATATTTATATATAGATTTATTTTAATATAATAATATATCTAAAAAGTCTACTTTTATATATAAAATTCGTACTTAAAAGTTTAGTATATAGCTTAGTATTTTAAAATTTTAAAATACTATATAAATATATTCTTTATATATTTTAAAATCGGAAAAAATAAAAATATTATTAATATAAATAATAATAAAATATTAATAAACTCCCGAGTACGTAGTTAATTATTATTTAAAAATTATTAAAATATTAATAAGTTTAAAAATATAATAAAGTACTTAAAAGTTCTTTACGAATTTAAAATATTATTTTTATTTATCTCTTTTTAATTTAAATCTAATTAAATACTTTTTAAAATCTATTATAATAAACTAATTAGCTCTATAAAATAAGTTTCTAAGCTTAGTAATAAGAAGTAAAGGATAATAATTTTTCTTTATAATTTTATTAAGTTTTTATAGTTAATAATAAGTCTTAATTTTTTCTTTTTTAATATAAAGAATAAGGGAATTTTATAAAAGATTTTAAAATTAAATATATCCCTTTTAAGCTTTTCGTTAATATATTTATTAAAATAGTCTTATTTTTTAATTTATAAAATATTTTAAATAGAACTTAGGTTACGTTCTTTTTTAAATTTAATTTCTATATCCTAGCTACTATATTTTAATAATCTTATTTTTAAGTTTTATAAATAGTTTTATATATATTTAGTACTCTTTAAATATAATTTAGAATTATTACGATTTTTAATTATTAATACTAAGTATAAATATCCTATTATCTTTTATTATTTTAATAAAGGTTATATATTATATTTATTCTATTTTTTAAGTATTATTTAAAATCTGTTTAAACTTTTTTTAAATTATTTAGTAACTAAACTTTTTATAAGACTTAGTTAATAATCTAATTTATTTATAAATTATATTTTTATAATTATAAGATTCTTAAAATAATATTAAGGTCTTTAATTTTATAATATCGTATTATAGTTATTTTTATTAATTATTAATATATATTAAAAGTATATAGTTTTTAATTAATATATTTATTATTATAATTAACTCTTTCTTTTTATTATTTATAGTTAATATAAGTTATTTTTTATATTTATAATAAGTTAACTTTATTTATTATTTTTAGTAATATAAAACTTCTTTATATACCGCTATTAATTATAATACGTAATTTATATCCGTATATTTTAAATTTAATTTATAAATATATATTATTACGTTATTTAGTTATATATAAGAACTTATTTTTGATTTTTATTTTTATTATTTTTTATAATTAGCTTTTTAGTTTTTAAAAGTCTATTTTTAATTATACTTTTATTTAATTTATTCTTTTATTCCTTTTAAGCTCATAATTTAAAACGTAATAAATTTAATAATAGTCGTACTTATATTTATCCTATTCTATATAGTTACTATTTTAATATTATATAAAGAAGTATAAGTCTAATTTAAATATTATTTTATTAAGCCCATTAAAATATATAAGTATTTAGTTTAGTAATTAATTATTAATATAAATATCTTTAATAAGTTAATCGTTACGTTTTTAAGAATAGAAATAATTATTTTTTAAATAAGAAATACTAAAAGTACTTATTATCGAGGTATTCTATTTAAAATAATTCTTTATAAAATACGTTTTAATATTAAATAAAGAACTATCTCCTTTAATTAGTAATATTATAAGTATTTCTTTAAATTAGTTAGTTTTATAAAGTTATATTATTTAATCGTTTTTATATAAGTTAATATTTTTATATTATTATTTTTAAATTCCTTATTAAAATTAGTATCGTCTATATTAAAATAAAATTTATAATTAATTTTATCTAAGTATATTATTAAATAATATTATAAAATTTATCTAAATTATAAAATAATTCTTTATAAAATATAATTATTAAAACTAATTTTAAATTTATCCTTTTAAATTAAAAATTTATTTTTGTTTTAATTTTAAAATTAAAATCGGGCTTTTAATTATTTTAATTTTATTTTTATATTTTAAATCCTTAAGTTATTTTTAATTTTATAAATAAACTTCTTATTCTTATTATTTCGTTATATTATATAAATAAACTTAGTTAGGATATTATTTAATTAAAGTCCTTTTTTAAGGAATTATTTTTATTATCTTATTATATTATATAAATAAAATTATTTATAATTTCTTTTATATCAGGTCCTCTTTTTTAAATTTAAAAGTTATTTTTTATATTTATTTAGAGTTTTTATATAATTCGTTTTTAAAAAATAAAAGTTATTTTTATAACGAGGTCTATTTTAGTTTTTTTATATTTTTATAAATTTATAAAATATAGTAATATATTTAATATTATTTTTTAAAGATATAGGGTTTATAAGCGGGCGTTTTGTTTTTTAATTATTATTATTAAGGTTTTAATATATAGGTAGTACTATATCTTAATTATTTTTATTTTAGGTTTTTAAATAATATTCTATTTATTTTTATTATTTTAGTAAATAAGGTAGTTATTATTACAATAGGCTATTTATAAAAATTATATATAAAGTATTTTTTATTATTAATATTAGCTTATTTTTTAGAACGGGTTAATATTAAATATACTTAGGTTATTAATAGTTTCTAACTATATATCTTAACTTATTATAATTATAATATTTAAAATCCTTTTAAAATAATTATTTTCTTTTAATAATATTAAAGTTTATAAGATTATTATATTATTTATAAATAATACTTTATTAGTTATTATTTTAGTTATTATAGGGTCGTTAGTTTACTTAGAAACTATATTAAGATTATTATTAATACTTACGTTTAGTATTAAGTCGTTTTTCTTTTTTTATATTTATAAAATTAATTATTAATTTAAATAGCGAGTTTATTATACTAAAAGAAATTATTTAGTTTATTAAGTTTAATTAGTTCGTCCTTAACTTCGTTTTTAATCTTTAGTAAAATATAAATATTTTAATATTATTAATAAGATCTAATTAAGTATTAAGATATTTAAATTTAATAAAATATTTTTTAATTTAATTATAGTTTATTATTACGCTTTATTTATTAAATTACTTAAGCTTTTTAAATTTATTAAAATAAATATTACGTATTTTAAAAGAGTAATTAAGAGTTTTCTTATTAAAATATTTTTTAGATTAATTGAACTATTTAAAGAAAAAGTTAGTAATATATATAACTTTTTAGTTCTATTAATAAAATTTTATAATCAAAATTTTAATAATTTTAATTTAAATTAGAAATCTTTAAGAATTCTTAGAATATTATTATAAATAATAGGTATATTAAGCTTAAGTTTTATTACGTAATAATAATATTAATAGCTCTCTAGAATATATTAACTTATTTAATTAAATATTTAGCTTTTTAATTTTATTTTTACTTTTTAAGTATAACTTATATTTAAATAATATTTTTAGCGTTTTTATTTCTTTATTTAAAGTTCTAAAAGGATAAGGTCCTTTTTTTAAAACTAATTAAAGAGGTAAATAAAATTATTTTAAAAATATCGTTTTTACTATTTAATTAGTTTTTATAAAATAAATTTATTAAATAAGAATAATTAAAATATTATAACTAACTAATTATAATAAGTATATTAATAAAAATTAAGGCTACGATAACTAAATAAATAGTATCGTAATTATAAATAGTTTTAAAACTATATTTATAAATTATAAAATAAATAGGGCTTTAATAAATAGTTATAGTTTTATTAAAAGGGTTCTTAATAAAAATAATTAAAAGCGATCGTAAGATTTAATACTAAGTTAATTATTAAAAAGTTATAAAAGTCTATTTTAAACCTAGCTCGAATTTATATTATATATAAATCTCGTTCTTAAATATATCCTTTATCCTTTAAGTTATTCTTAATTAATCTAATTTAAAATAATTATTTAACCCTTAAATTGTATTAAATTATTTTAATTTAAAATAATCCTTATTTTATTAATACGTAACTTATTTTATAGTTCTTTTATTTTATAAAGAATAACCGTATTCTTATTTCATTTATATATATAGTATATTATAGTTATTACGGCTAGGACTAGCTTCTAAGTTAGTTATATATATTAAGTCGTAATATTAGTATTTAATACGAAGGATAAATTATATATTTAAAAACGGATTATTATTATAGTTAGGGGAGTTATTACTCTCCCCCGAGTTCTTTTTAAAGTATTTAGCTTTGCGTACTATAATAATATAAGCGCGCTTTTTAGCTATAGTTTTTAAATATTTATTTTAAATAATAATATTAACTAAGATTTATATTTTAAGTAAAAGTACGTATATAAATATAATTATAAAACTAAAACATAAAAATATATATATATAATTAGTTTTATTATATAAGTTAAAAAGAAAAGAAATTAAGGTAATAAGCGGCTATAAAGAATTTATTTATTTATTTATTTTAAATTAGAAGTTAATTATTTAATTAATAAAAGCTGCCCCTTAGTTTTACTTATTATTAATAAAAAGCTTTAAAATTATTTATAATAACGAATATAATTAATAAATTATTACTTATTTATTTTATATTTATAATTTAATACGTAATATAATTTATTTTATAATTTTTTTATAATTAGATTTTATATAATGTTATTTAAGTTTATATATTTAGTAGCTCTTTTATAATAATATAAGTAGTTTGGTGCGCTTTTTAAATAAGGATTTATTTAGGGGTATATTATAATAGTTTTAACTATCCGTAGTTTTATTATATATTATATAATCTTAGTTATATAATTACCGAGGTTTATTCTTATTTATACCCTCTATTTTAGGGCGAGTTTTATGCTTATTTCTTATTTTTAATAGATAATTGTTCTCTATATTTAACGTCGATGCCCCTATAGTGACTATACGATAAAGCTTTAATGCCTACCTCTTTAAGAGGTATGGGCACCCTGGCCGTTGCTATCCTTACTGACTCACTTGCAGCTATACCCTTGGTAATGCTCTTCCTAGAGGTAGCTGGTGTGTTGAACTTTGTTGGGCTTGGAGTCGAGCCGCTCATCGGCTGTTGTTGTTGCTGGGCGGTAGCTCTCGTCGATGAGCCATTCTATGGTGCTGCCGCCATCCTAGCCTTCTTCTTACGCTATCTTTCACGTCTTTCAGAGCTCTATTGGAGCAGATTGTGGATGGCCGAACAGCGTCTTGGTGATGCGGCATCTCTCCTGAAGTAAATACCCTGGAGGTATATGCTTGCATCAAAAGAAGTACTGCTGATCGGTATTCTGCTGCCATGCGATGGCTATAAGAAGAAGTCTTTTCACTTTGCAGGTCTGGACCCTTAACTCTAGGGCAGCAGGAAGTGATGCCGACGACAGCAAGGCGCAGTTCTGAAGGCAGAGAATGCCGCAGGGAAGGCGTAGTGAAGACGCATCTCTCTCGTCCGCGACGAGGTGCCTCCTCTGAAGTCCCTCTTTGACTCGTACACCTGTGCGAGGATCTTGCGGCAGTCTCCTCCTTCCTTACTTGGTTGCCGCCAGTGTCGTATTCAGTTGATAATCCTCGGGGGCCAGCAGTAAACTCTTCCAGACGGGAAGATCTGATGGGGATCTTGAGTTGGAGTCGCCGACGATGAAGCCGTCGACTTTCCGTCGTGGAAGTGTCGAATTTTGCTTCTCCGCGGATACACTCCTTGGGCCGGCAGTGGTTGCCATAATAGAAAGGCCTGAAGTCGTGGTCTCGCCGCCAGAGGTCTGTGTAAATATTGCTGTAGTTGATTCGAGCCGATAGGCTCTGTGGGTGACGAAGGGTCAATTGCTGTCTCTTGATTGATTCTGCGTAACGATTTAAAGGGGAGATTCCAACCAGAGATAGGGTCGGCAGTCGAGACTTAATTAAGGGTTTTAAAGCTGGTCTTTGCTTCTGCCCTGACTCGCAGTCGACCTGGACTTCCACGCTTCAGATTTTCAAGCTTCGAGGACTTCCATTCCACCCGAACCCACGATCATGGGCTTGCTTAGTTCCCCAATCATCTATGCAACGGTTCAGCAGAATGGTTATATTATAATGAAACTTAGCATATCTCCTGACCTCGGAAGCAGCTGCGAATCAACAGTGGCTTTGGGGCATACCCAGAGCAGTGAAGCACTCCTCTTGACTGCCAGGAAGAATAGCAAGTTGCTTCAGCCTGCCGACAAGAAGAACCGTAGATCAATAGTGGACTTAGCACCGATTGCTCAACGTGTGTGCTGAGGCTTTTCTTTTGATCATATTTTTCTAGGCAACTTTGAATCTCTTGTCGGCTCCCGCAATATTTCATGAAGGTTGAATGCTCTCCCATGAAACCTACATGATGCGTTAGTCGATATCACAGTTCTGATGGATGTGGACTGATGTACGTTCTCGCAGCTATGACTGAGCATTTCTCAAATTAACATTTCCTTGCCGCTTGCGTCATAAGCCGAGGAAGGTTCTCGGTTGGATTGGCTGCTTACGCGTCCCTGTGACGTGGTGAAAGATGAGACAAGCTTCACTGAATGACGTGGATGCTAATTCGTCACCTGCTGTTCCGATGACTGTGAGCTTTGTTCGTGTCTGAGGCTCCCCACCTTGGAACTCGGGAAGACACAGCACAGTTTTAACGTTCCACAGTCAAAGAGTAGGTGTTTCGCTTTCAAGCTCAAAGGGCATGCAAATTCTAGTGAAATGGCTGGATGAACAGCTACATCTTCACTCAATATGCGCGTAGTTTCACACATTGCTTTGAGACCGAGCGCTGTCTGTACAAGGCATGCCTGCAAAACTTAAAAAATATATGAAAGGATCAAATCTGGTGGAGCGTGCTTGCCGGAAGATATCAAGTTCACTGGTTTGCTGTCCGTCAGTGGTTCCGCCTTGTTTGGGCACTTGTTGAAAGCAATGAGACCTATGCCAGCTTCCATTCCACACTCGCTCAACCTATGGCAAAGCTGAGGAGCTGTAGCTCCTAAGGCGAGGCCAACACAGATGATAATACATCTACAGCCCTGCGACTGCACATTGCTACAGAGACAATCTGGGAGAAGTCTTGTCAAACAAACATTTCCACGATGCAATTTCATCCGGCAGGGCTTTGCCGTACATAATTCCGCGACAGACACATGTAATCAATGTCCTTCATTGTTCAATACCATAGTTTCCTTTCCCCCGATTCCTCATGTGAACATCTACAGATAACAGCGCCACCTGGCAGAACCAGAGTAAGAACGTTCCGGTGAAGGCTTTCTAGGTGGGTCTCTGGGTCGTCTTCTTGGCCTGCCTGCACACTGTCGGTCTAAGTAAAGTGATCCGCACGTAAGTGATTGACCATTCATACTTGATGACAGCTGAAAAAGTTCCGTTGACACATGACTTGACACACAGCAATGCTGTTGGTGATGTTGTCGTTGCTGTTGTCACGTGAGGTTAGTCAGCAAAAACCCCACCCGGCTAACCCTCGGAAGCCTCCCTTCCTCTCATTGTACCGGGAACCTGACCCACACACACTGGACTTCAGACAGACAGACCACAAGAGAGACTGGACTGGGAGCACAGACCACTCATGTGTTTGGCAGGCGCGAATCGCAGCTGCTGTCAATGCTGCTGGTCGACATGGGACTTGACAGCAGCGTTGTTGCTGTTAATAAATGAGCATTGTTCCTTCCACTCGTCAATTGCTGGCAACTGCTGCGACTGGTCGGCTGGGTCACTCTTTCCTGCCTTCCCAACAACAAGCTCTGTCCTCCCCTTCCACTGTTGCCAGTCTCGACCATGCACCTTCCCCTTGCCTACCTTACTGAGAGATCGTTCCAGAGCTCAGCGTGACTTCCCACTTCAAAGACTACCTACCTAAGGTAGGTCGCCGCGCAATCATCTCGGCCTTCCTTCTTCTTCTTCAGTCTACCTATCTTACCTGACCTTGCGTCACTCTGATGAATCATGGCTTCCTCCCCATCGACCTAGCATTCTCTGATGGCATTCCTCGCAATTACTGTGCTTGTTTGATGGCGTTGTTCTCACTTGCCCCGAACTCCCTCATCTATTGATGATTATCGTCTACCTCTTCCTCGATTGCTCTGGCTCGAAGTGGTGCCGACCATCGTCTCCAGCAGCGGTACCTCGCTACCATACCCTACACAGGAGCTACCACACGATGCCCCGGCCTTCCCTTCATCAGAAGGCACCAACCTCATCGCACAGATACCCTCCCGAGAGATTCGCTTAGTTAAATGGGTGGTGGGCATTGACTATGTTTAGGAAAATGGACCGGAGGAACTGGCCCGGAAGGATTCGCCGACGGGAGGTCAGAATACAGCTGTTGGTACACACGTCAGCAGAGCAACCATATGGTTGGCAAGCTTCCCTTGTTCCGCATCCCATCCACACCACGACCATGCGGTGCTACCGAATCGACTTTTGCGATCGTTTTCATCCCACATTCATTCAGCACAACCAACCCGCACCAGCCTCCACACGGCAAAGACATCCCGCTGATGCTCGACATCTCTGACTACATGCCCGTCAGCTCCGCGTCCCCCTCAAACTCATGACGCGATGTTTGGGGCCCCGCTACCCGCAGCCCAGCTTCAATTGGTGTTTACTTCTGTGTGGAGATGGAAGTAGGAGGAAGTGGGTGAGGTCCACGATTGCTTCAGAGGTGGTCCTCCAGAGGCTGTCTGTAAGTAGAAGAGCCGGTCATGTAACCCAGACCGCCTTCCAAACCCACCTTTTGCGCTAACTGTTGAGAATCCAACAGCAGCTAGGCATCCCTCGGTTTGATTTTATTTGTCTTTTGCCAAGCTCTGCGGTTCTCGTCAACCAACCTTGGCAAGACATCGACTCTCAATTGGATCTGTGGGAATCTTGTTGATCGGGCTCGGTATACTTTTAGGTACGATGCAAGTCAAAGTCACTGCGGCACCGCCTTCACTCAATCCCACTTGTCCCCCTAGTTCCGACTCCTCGAACCGGCGCTCCCGCTTCCGCCCGTCGCCCACCTCACGTCAATAGTAACGAGCGCGGCACAGGAGACTTTCACAGACTGGTTTTCTCCTGGCAAGTGCGTCGCTGATCCCTTGAAACCCTCGCCAAAGAAGCATGTCGTCACAACGGCCAAGCTCAAGCGCCTATGTTGCTGAGGCTTCGGGCAGTGAGCCCAGGGGACGGTAGGTCTTCCAGACTGGCGTTAAGAACCAATCTCCTCGAGAGTCAGAGCACCTGACATTGAATAGATGATTACCGCCTCGATTTGTCAACCAAAAGTCTTCTCGGAAGTTGTTCATGGCAGCGAGATGTGCCCAAACGCCAAAGAAGCCGGCAGTGCGGCAGGCGGCGACAGTGAGTCGAATCCAAAGTCGAAGAGCTGGCATGATATCGATCATTCTTGGCTCTTCCTGCCCAACCTCTGCAACGGCGTCCTCTCATCAGTACATCTGGATCAAAGCGAATGCGATCATTGAGCGGAACAGTAACGTTCGAATCAGTCAAAGAGAGGGCAGGAGCCGCGAGATTGCGTTACGAGGAAACGGACGGGATCGGCTGCCGCCACTACATGTGGCCTAAGAGCTGCGGTAGTACCACCGGCATGGCGCGCAAGCTTCAAGCCAGTTGGTTGCAATGAGCAGTGAGTTAATCCCGGCCCTGATGAAACGTTTCTAGGCACCACTTCTATTGTTAGCGAAAGATTCCAGGTCCCGAGTTAACTTTAGACTAGGAGTCGGCCGCTATCGACGTCATAATACGGCCCAAGTATGTACAAAACGCTGCTACTGCGCCCGTGGGCCGGAGAGGTGGGCTTCGCAGCGAGGGTGGTGGTGGCGGTCGTGCTTGTCACAACCGCGGCCAGGAGGGCACGTCTCTCGGGAGTGCCACGTCTCTTAGGAGTGCCCTGAGCCTCGCAAGATCAATTGCTGTTACTGAGACGAGGAGGGCACGTCTCTCGGGGAGGCCTTGAGCCTCGCAAGATCAAGTGCCGCAACTGAGACGAGGAGGGTACGTCTCTAGGGGTGGCACTGAGCCTCGCAAGATCAAGTGCCGCATCTGCGACGTGGAGGGTCATCTCTTCAAGGATTGCGAGATGCCCGATGGCAGTAAGTTACCCAGCTGGCTTGTGATTGACTTCATGACCCTGACACATATTCCTCAACAGTCACCCGCATCAAGTGCAAAAACAGCGCTCCAGAGCTCCGAAAACGTTCGGCGCAACCCTCTGCCCAACCCCTCCCATGGCGATGGTGCTTGCGACAATTACCTCCGATGACCCGACCTGACGGGAGCGCTACTTACGACCTCCAGCCGCCGCCACAATCGGACGTCGAGACACGTACATGGAGAGTGGGAGCGATGAATCCACAACCGACATACAATCGCTTAACTAGATCTGTGGATGATGAGGTTGCTGAAACGAGGATCTCTTCGGATCTTTGTGGGAGCTCGAGGATAGAAGAGCTGATGGAGAAAGATGGCAATTTACGGGTTATTGGACTGCACGAAGGACGCAAGTATCTCCTGCACTTGTCGCTGCTGAGACATGTGGTACTTTCTGGCAACCGAGGCGATCTCTGCGCAGGCCCCATCAGTGCTGTGTCGTGGGGAGGCTAGGTAGACTTTCAGCATGACGCACATCTTCCAGCCTGGCAAGCAGGAGGTGTCTATGAATCCGGATAACAATGCACAATAGTTTGGACAGCTGACCACCTGTCAACACCACCTGTCCATCAGTGCATTGTCGTGATGATAACCCCTGTCGGAGATTCGATGGGCTTGCGTCTAATATTCCTTCCCGTACCCGCCCTGACCATCATACATCCCATCGTTAAGACGCAATGCTGTCAAAAGCTTAGTCGCGCGACCACAGCACGTCTTTGGTGCGAGGACAAGGCCATCTGGATGAATTCATTCGAGTGATACACGTACTACCAAAAGTAAGTCAATCATAGCCTCGGCTCTCGCCGCGTTTACCCACCCCATTATAACTAGTGAAGGTGTATGCGCTTGCATCTTGGACGGGCACAACCGTCATGTCTGTCTGTGTGCCCATGGCGGGTGGCGGGGAGTAGTCTACGACGTTCTTTTCCGGCCCGGTAGCGCAGCGCTTCAAATGCAAGTATCTCTCTTGGTTTGGGGGCATCTCGTCCTCCGCCGGTAAGACGCAGTTTCTGTTGCCAGCGATAACCTCAGGCTACGTGCCCATCTCAGCTTCGGCGTATTTATACAGATTGACGGCGATAAGTGTTCTTCTTCCGCCACAGCGACGGGGATCCCGCCCGCAAAGGGGCAGCAAATTCTGGACTCTGCAATCTCCACGTGGTGCGGCCTGGAAAACGACCTTTCCTGCTGAAGCAGACTTGGTCCAGCCAGTGCGGAGACGTGACGGAGCCGAGAGCAAGCGGTTGTGCGAATTGCATCGGGAACCTGGTCGAAGAGTATGTCACATGTGCATTGTCAGACCAGTGGTAGGTAGGTAGCAAACATGCCGCGGGCTTCGATGGCAGGCAAACCATCGCTTTAATTATTGGGCCGGGCTTGACTGCTGTGACTTGATAACGAAGCACGGGAGCACACGCGAGGATGGATGGGGGCGCAATACACACCACTTTTGGTGGGCCCGGGCGCCTCTGTGGCGCTCTCAAGCCACCGTGCTTTAACGAGCGCAGCAAGCTCGCCGCAAGGCGCTATGGAATTCTCACCGCCATGGAAGCTCGTGAATCAATACACGTACATCAATCACACAGCTCGTGTAGATGACCGCCACAGATGTTGGCTGTGCCGATGGTTCTTGTAGAGATTTTCGCTTTCCGGGCGGTGGAGGTTGACTCATTGCTTGAGAGTGCGTCTAATGTGTACCTATTAGCATCCTCGCTTCCGCGACGGTGAGAATTCCGCTGCGCGGTTTGACCGCCTGGCCATTGTGAGCTTGTCACGCTTACTAAGGTGGCTGGAGCACAACACAGAGGCGCACGAGCCAGTCATTGGATCCTGGTCTGTAGGACATCCGGCACCAGCTGCTGCCTCCAAAACCTGCCAGCTCCCAAACGTGCATTTCACAGGCTGTGGACGTGGGCCGGCTTACATAAGGACAACCCATTTTCTGGCCACCGCACACCCCATAAGGTACCGTACCAAAGCAGCTCCGGCAAGACGATACCGCTTACGTAAATCGCCAAATGCCGCCGGGAATCTTTTCGGATGACCGTGGCTGACTGAGTTGGCAACGATGAACAACCTACCTATCTTTAGGGACGGTAGGATCAGAGTTGGCTCCATTCTTTTTCTCTGGTCTGGATCGCGGGCTAAGATCAATCACAGCGTTCTCAAACAGCCACGGTCATTCGAATTCGCAGGGTTCCGGTCGCACGCTGAACGTCTCTCAACCCCGAGGTGGCCCCGCTGCCATCTGCCTTCGACTTCATCAGGCGTCTTTCGGCTTTTCCCCATTCCTTGCCATCGTAAGCCCGACTGTCATGTAATGCAGCCCCCCGTAGGCTGGGCTTCGCAACCGCCACGAGCAGAGCGAGGCCCTGTTAATTGGAAGTCCAATTCTGGCAGCGCATGGGGCTATTGCAACCCTCGACCAGACCCCAATTGACCCTCAAACCTACGGTCGGAATCTCCCTTTTACATCATCACGCAGAATCAATCAACAGACATAAGTTGACCCTTCATCAATCAAGAACCGGACGGTTCGAACCAGCTACCCTGTGACAGGCATACCAACAGCCAGCATGGCCTGAGTTTGCTCAACATCATCTAGGGTGCAACCACTCAGGAGCCTCGTAAAAGCTTCTGGAACCCGAAGTCTGGATATCTGATAGTTGCGGCACAGCGAGGGCGAAAGTATAATGGGCAATTTTGGGCCAAACAGGTCAGGCTCCGTGGCGCACGGCACTTCATCACCGTTCCAGTCTCAACAGACACCCTTAGTTGGGAGGTTGTCTGCTGGCTTCCTTTCACTTCTTCCACGATGAGAGGGTGTTATGCCATGTCCCCACTTCGTACTCATCAACGCAACTATGCCCAGATCGATCCGCTTGGTTGTTGTCATCCAAACAGCAGACCTCAGCAGATGTTTCACTCTGGTATGACAGCTTCAAGTAACCACTGATACGTCCAAAGCTTGGAGGGAGAACGACAGAACGCTGTGCAGAGGAATTCTCCTCTCCAGTCTATCAGGTTCATTTCTTCGGATTTCCACACACGGCTAGAGCGGGCCATGTTAGGTATCGGGGCGTCTTGACGGGCAAGTCGAGATAGACAAGTTCCTATGGATGCCGCAGGGGAGATCAAGACCGAGGTTTCGATGATGTGTAAACATTTACGGCGTGACCTCTCTCACTTGACTTGTCTCATCTATGGTCTGTCTTAAGAAAGGAACCACTGACCTAGACTCCATACAACCATTTTCCTCCACTGCATCTGTTCGTATCGTACTCTGTTGGGGTAGCAGAATGATGTGGAGAGCAATAACACCCCAGTGTTTGCTTCAACTTCAGTCACGCTTCTCCAGGCTTCCCCGCGTGCTTCTCAGAGTCTTTCAAGGTGTTCGTCACCCTCGGACAAGGCAAGGATGTCTTGAAGCCTGGAGTGATTGGAGAGCAGATCGAGATGTTGACGGTGAAGTCAAAGCTTGACTCTTGCATTCCTCGCAAGAAACACCTGGATGAATCTTCACAAGAGTGATTTCCGGATCCAGGTTGCACTGGGGCATGCTGGGCCCCTGGAACGATGTCAAGGCAGAAACTGAAGTGAGAGCTTTGATCATTACTTCCACCTTGAACTCGTGCCATGCTCTTTTTTCACATCCCCAGTTGCAGAATATGCCCTTTGGGAACCCTCAGCACTCTTGTAAGAAAGGCCGAAGTCTGTGGAAGAATGCGTCGGGCCTATGCCTTTTACGTATTCTCCCAAAGGTGTTCTGAAGCTTTTCGATGTGTTCTACAAGACACTTCAACAGTGTATAAACCACTGTTCAATCCTTTTCTTGTACATTCAAAGGACATGCGACAGGGACGTTGATGATAAGACCACTCTATAATTCCAGGGCTCTTGGCACCAAGATTCATGGTCTACCATTGAGCTGCATACTACCAAGCCCGCTGTTTTGTCAGCTCCACAAGGTGAGTGCAGCGCTATTCGCAGCTGGATGTCCTTTCAAGATGCTTGGAAGCTGAGGATAATGAACAAGGTGTGAGTGGGGGCAATACGTCAAACTGGAATAACCGCGGTGAACTTCCTGGCAATAATGAAGAAGCTGTTGTTGGCAAATTTGAGGCCTATGTACAGCCATGGGCAAGGGTATCGGGATCACGCAGGCTCGTCTTCCTTTCACCGTGTCTCGTAAACTCGCCATACATCTCATTGGAAGTTGGTAAGTCTGAGCTCGAATCTTCACTGTTTGATCAGCGACGACAAGCGAGTAACCAATGTCTCCCAGGGCTGTTATTCTCTCGGTTGGAAGGCCTTCGCGTAGTGTACTTTTCTTGGGAGAGGGGGCAGAAATCTGTACTCCTAGAATGGGACGATCTACATGAAGCCCGGAGGTCAGGTACATCGAAGACCATACAAGGCCGTAGGTCTACACTGTTGTGGGCGAAAATGAGACAGCAAGGGAAGCTTGAGTTCGAATAAATGGAATGTGCGCCAGCTTTAGGTCAGCTTCTGGTAGAAGTCTCCATGAAAGCTACAGTCCACGTACATACTAAGGACTAAGCTTGCGATGTATGGTTGAAGCTACAGGTTTAGTCCCGTTCCCTGATACTTTCTCATCTAGTCTCTAGATGGTCAAAGATCTCTGAGAGTTCACGGAGTATATTTGCATCGTATGTATCAGCAATCCTGCTTCTTTGATGTCAAGCTATTGTTGCACTTGTAATCCTGTCTCAAGAATCGGTGCCGATCTACCTCAAGATCTCACAGCAATGGGTAGGATACATTATTTTCCATATATTCCTTCGTCTTTGGCCGATATCTCAATGTAACGTCGCGCTTCCCGACTTTCGAAAAGTGTACATTGATAACGACAGTTGGACTCGAGGAGGCAGCTGAGGGCTTTTCGCCCCTATTCCTATACCTTGGCTTGTTGAAGTAAGAGACGCCGTCAATCAAGATGCTGAGAATGTCGGAGATTTTCTTTATGTGATTAGGGTCGAGGTCTGTCTCGCCACTAGGATTGAGACACCGTTTGTAAGTTCCGATTTGATCCTCGCCTGTGCCGTATGCGTGTCCAATCATCTGGTCCAATGTGGTTGCCGTATATGTGCAGGGAATATGCCCTGTCTTAAGCTGTTGATCCAGAGTGAGAGACAAGAGAAGAGAGGAACGAATAGAACAAGGAAATTAAGGAGTGCTAGACCCAGTATCCAACACCCTATCTGAGCTGGGATTCGCTACCAAACTTGATCTTGAGCGTTGCTATGGTCTTACAAGTGAAGAAGTTATCTGATATGCACGCTTAGTAAGAGCTATGTCAAAAAGAGGGACATATGATACACGACCAATGAGTTTGTGTTGCAATATCACCTGAGCGATGATGAGCATGGCGTCGAGGATGATTTCTGCAACGATATTGACCAGTTTGGTATTGCATGAACAGCTCCAAATGGCGTAGACACTGTTAGACGCGGTAGTACTTGGATATCGACTACAGACTATCGGCTTGTCGAGTGGCCAAGAGCTTACAGAACCATTGTTTGTGCCGCGGCTCTCGGTCAGGACTCCTTCGATAACGACCCCGCATGTGCTGTAGCACAGACTTATGCCAGACTCCTAGTTCTCCATCTCGTGGAGACGAAGCATTGCTTCATATTCTCGGCATGGTTCATCACTTTCTCCCAGGAGCCGACAGCATGCCGGTCTGCTGGTCGGCTGATCACCCGGGTCAATGGGTCTGTCCCCTCATCCGTCGATGGAGGGTACGCCGCAGATGCCCTAAATGCAGTGACGATACTTGCATACGAACTTTGAGAGAGGGTGAAGGTTTAGGTGAAGCTTGTCCCATCCACTCTCGTGCCCACAACTTCCGATAGCGGTGTGGCGGGCCTCATAAGGATGTAGACGCAGATGCTTTCCGGACAAAATCCATGGTGGCATGTAAATTCGTGCAGACTTTCCCTGTCCAAATGCGAACTAACACTCTACAACCAGCTAATAGCGCCGGTTTTGGGCGGTACAAACAGCGCTTCCAGGTCTTCTTTGCCAAATCCCTGGATGTCGATGGTGAGGTTTGTGGAACCGGGGAAGTTATGCTTCTTTCGACCGAATCACTAGGTATCCCTGGTCACTGGCGTGATTCCATTAGTACTTCATCGCAAAACCTGTCGTGTTAGTGGGTAAGGCCGAGACAAAGAACACTGGTGAGCCAAACGAGAAGAAGATCGACTAGTCGAGATGAAGATGTCCAGACCAGACACCATCGGACTTTGGTCAGCAACCGGAGCCGTAGGAACGAGAAGAATAGAAGTATTGGACTTGGAATCGTGAAGTAGTCGGTCCTCTCTGGCCCGGATAATATTTTTGATCTCGGCATCATTGAAATAGCCAGCCCTGTCCGTACATCTGCCTTTGTACGTGTCTGGCTCGAGATGAGTGCTGGTAAAGTCGCGACATTGGCCCCTAACAGCTGTTTGCTATCATTCAGCAAGATAAACCGTAGCTTACGCGCCAAGAAATATTTTTTGATGAAATTCTATAATGCAAGCGAGGATCCGACTGTCTAGTCCCGAAGGATTTGCCTCGACCGTCGAGTAGAATGGAATTCAACCTGCTTGCGACTTAGATACGACGACGACGGCAGAAGCTTTGTTTCGCAGCAACCTTGTCTCTTATCCGGTACGATCAAATTCAAAAAGAGAAGAGAATTATTTGAATGCAAGAAATTGAGTCTGATATTTTCTGACACATACATGTACTTGTAGCATATAGTTTCACTTTAATCCACTCTTGAGGCACATTTGAATCGAGTAACTAGCCAAGGCCACAAGCGTACCCTCAACACACAAAAATCAAAATCACAAAGATAGGGAAAGAATCTTCGACCGTTGAAGGTCTTAAGGTTCATCTCCTAGGAGTGCAAATGCCAAAAAGCGACACCACCTCAGCGAAACTCATTCAAGATGTAGAATGAGCGTGGGCACATCTCAGCTATGGCCCTAGATCATCTACCACCAGACCAAAATGCGTTAGCGAATGGTTCGGCCCATATGTATGCTTCGTTCATTGGGAACAGGCCATCCGGGTTGGAATTTCAGGACTTTCGTCCTTCAGGAGACGGCACGCCCGTGCTCTCCCGGGATGTCAAGGTTGCCTCAATGGTGGCCTGCCAAGTACGCCCCTCTTCACCCTCATAGATGACAGAATGGTTCCTCACCTTGCAGGCGTGTGGGGCTTTCCAAAGCCCTCAATAAGATCCAAGATCGACTTCTGAGGTCTGACAATATCATGACGCTTCGGCAAGTGGTTGTTCTGAACAGTGTCTAGCTGAGCTTCCCCAGGCCCACTTGAATTTGGTGAGTCCTCGATCTTGACAGTCCCCTGAGTGAGCTTGGCCTCGCTGGCGGTCGTCTTCGTAATCTCGCCAGCACTTAGAATCTTTATACCATAATGCGCTTCATTAGGGAACAAAGGAGAATCGAAGAGCACGATGAAATTATCGTGGTGGACTCCGTATTGACCCCCAATGGAGGTCCCAAAATTGCCCGTGCCAGGTCCAAAACCAAAGCAATGAGTGCCGATGACAACGTACAGCGACTTGCCCTCGACGATTTTGAGGACTGGTCCTCCACATTGGCCTGCATTCGAGACTAAGTCAGAATGATAACTCCTGACAGGCTAGAAGTAAGGGTATACTTAACCTCCATATATTGAGACTCGGTATTTGATCATATGCTGAGTGCTGTCTCGGAGATTGTACTTGGTACGAGCGAACTCTTCATACATCAAGGCACCCCCTTCGCCATTTTCACCCCTTGACCCGGGGAGCTCTTTGTCTTCAGGATATCCTACAACGCCGAGCCTGACGTCGCCAGAAACAGGAGTCGGGTTTTGGACGGGGAACATCCTGAGATCACCCTCGAACGGCCGGTCGAGCTTGATGAATGCAACATCGTGCGTCCTGATTTGTGGGCCCGATTGAACCCACTCCAAGGTAGTGACCACTCGCTCACCGAGACGAGCCTGAACGCCGTACTGCTCGTCGTTAACCGAAGCACGCCCAGCATTTCCAATGTAGCATTTAATCTCTTTCGCACGTTGGCAGTTATATTTCCAGTCGTAGACAACGTGTCCTGCAGTCACAACAGTGTCAGGACTGATGAGCCAGCCGGAGCCCATCATCCAAATTGTTTCACCGCTACCATTGTTGAACGCAGCTAGTATCTTTACAACAGCTGGGAGACGTCAGTGAAGATACTCTAGCTATCTGGAAATGCAAAAAAAGCTGCTGGTAATCATTTCACAACTTACATCGGAACTTGCCACCATCGGCAAAGTCTCCGCGCTCAACAGCACGGCGATGATCCTTTGCAAAGACGCCTCCCTCCAGATCATCCGCTTCAGGCTTGTATGGATTGGCTACAATGGCGGACTGAACCCCTGTAGAGGAAGATTGATAGAGACTCCAAACCGCCGCCTGAGAATGGCCCTCATGAGTGTTCATCATTTCTATGCAAAGCCCGGAGGTGGGTTCCAGTACAAGAATGATTCTGAAGTGGGTGCTGTGGGAATAATAAAATAAAGGCGAGAACAATGAGATTAATGCCTGTAATTCCGACGACTTTGTCTGAACCTGTGAAATGGACTGTCATAAAGGATGATGTATGATGCTCCATATGCACTAGTGTCTGCACAGCGTAGAGATGGCTTGAGCATGTCAGGGAATACTTCCATCTATCATATATCTCAGTGCGAACCATAAACGTGATAAACCTTGGCTGTCGCTTCTAGCATTCCTGTTTCAGTCGGCGCCTTGGTGGGCTTCTATGGCCTGGACCCATCCCTTCTCTCTGGATTGGTTAAAGTAGGTCACAACGCAACCTTTGCTGAGTTGATCGTCTTGGGCTGAAGTTTCGTACCCAGACCCTCAGTTTATCATTCTTGGCATGTATAGGGTTCAAAAAACAGAGTTGTTTCCAAGGTAATCGCGAAGAATGTGTCGGTCCACAGGTGACCTGACAAACTCAGCCGCACGCCCAAATCTATCAGTCCTGAAATGCCAGAGACATTGTCGCTTGCCTCTGATGTATTAGGTTACTCGTGTGCACGAGAGTGAGTTCGAAAGGGAGGCTCAGTTACGACGGCTTGTTGAAAGTAGCTCACATCGTTCACTGAAAGTTCTGCAGCACAGCGTCACAATCTAGAGAATGAATTGAGACTTCAATTTTGAGGCGGGTCTAGCAAGTATACCAAAATGACGCAAAAGGCTATTCCAGTTTCAAGGGTTCAGGGCGCAGCCGCTAGCTGGAGGAACGATGTGTTGCCGACCAGGGGTCAAATCTTGGCGCGAATCCATCAGGAATGCTGGTTTCCCGGACGCGTGATGCAGGTCCACTCAAGAGACGATACTGATCTCTGAACCAAATTCTTCCTCATTCCACAGCGTATGTGATCTCGCAGATCCTCTCGTCAAGAACTTCTACTTACCATCAGTCACCTTATTCATCTTTGCGCAGGCCGACATGAAGTATGAGAAGAAGAACACTGGGGTTTTCGCATTGCGAAGAAATAGAAGTAGACGCATCTGGTCTCATCTATTGCATGGCAGCGCGACAAAAGACAACCAAAGCCATGGTCAGCAAACCCTTTTCAACCTATTCGCCACGATTTGTATCAACTTGCATGCTTGCCTAATCAGCTGAGCCGGCCGCTGACGAGCACACTGAGAATACTGGGATCAGACTTTTTGACACGAGCTATGCAGTGGTTTTTCCGCATAACAAAGGTAGCAATAATTGTGGGAAAGTGGTTGGTCAGGACTGCCTACCGCAATTTCTGCGATGTTCTCATAGAAAACATGGGGTAGACAAAACAACGCCAAACAGCAAGCCCTCTAGTCAGTTCTAATGAACAACTGTCAGACTCAACAGTTTCGATACCTTACCTCAGTGCAAGGGCCCCCATGATAGGCCGCAACTGGAAGACCAAGTTCGAGAAGTAACCTTCTTGAACTTTCTTGAGACCCTTGTATTACTGTATACATTTTCCCTGCCATGCCAGGCTCTAAGACTATGGTATAACTTCATACGATCATGGAATCTTCGTTATCAACAGATCAAGGGCAATGCAAGAGATGGGGCTCAAAATGTCCCAATCAGGGTTGCAGTGTCTGATGTTTCTTAAAAACGTTGAGCCTTACACCTGAAATTCTACCTGAATTTCATTGTTATATTACATGGGGTTAATACTTTTTCTTCGCTTCCAGCTGAAAGAATGACTTAGCCACGTTGCGAACGCACCATCTGGTCTAGGTATTTACTATACTGCTTATTCACATAACTAGGCGTGAGGTATTCTCCAACTCCACGACTGGCGGAAGTTATGGACTAGTTCCATGCATAGTAGGAAGTTTTGGTATTGACTCACGAGCACCAAGTTCAATTGCTTCAGGGACAGGAAAGGCCTCCGTCGCCAGGCCGTATGCAACAACCATGCGCACATTGCACGCTTGAAACTTGAGGATCCACCCCTTGAGCTAAGGGGAATGCGGAACATCAGAACTCGAAGGTCCTCAATTCAGTGACTGGAAGCATGGCTTAAAAATTGCTCTCAGCCGGCCCCTCCCGCACCCATTCGGTTGCCACTCACATTCCACATAGGGCCGTCCCGTCAGCCGCAGAAGATAAATCTGACAGGAATACATTTCTGCCCTCGATGGTATGACCTGCCACGCTGGGAATTGTTAGTCTAGACTAAAGTCCAAATTGCGGAGAAAGTTGGTCAACGTTCTGGTGCGTAAGACACATGTTTTCCCAATGACGCGAATATGGGGGGGTCGGACATGGGCAGAACGCATATTGGCATGATTCTGATTCTCGGCCACGCGAGGTAATTCCTTGGCAGGACTTGAAGTGTCGCAGGCCGAAACATTCAGGATGGTTGCTACGTCAACGTGGGAAAACATCTCAGCTTTTGGATTTCATATACGTGTAAGATTGGATGCTATTGACCCTCATTAACCACTGAACGACAGATCTTGCCTGGCTTTAACTGAACTTTAATCAATGATGAAATAAACGCCAAGTTAATATTGCTCAGCCTGAGTCTGACTTCGAAGGCTTGGATGTCTTGTCGTCCATTTGGGTCATTCCCACGGTCAATCTGGCGGTTGTGAAGACGACATCAGTTCTCTCAGCAGCATATTTTGTGACCCAGGCTATCGGTGAGAAATGGTAGTTTCGGACCAAAGCTTAACAAGGACTCATGTTCGAGGGATGAGTCGAACTTGAGCATTGGGGCTTTCACAAAATTGCAAACCATCCAGCGGTAAGCGAGAGCATTTGAAGGGGGAATAGGAACCAGAGAAGCCTCCATCTTGGCACGAAGTAATTCTCAGATTTGGAAGCAGATATACCTTCAGCTTAGGTATGTTCACATTTTGGGACACCATAGTCCTCTGGTCTCGTGCACTGATTTACTATGGTACTTCATTCGTATGTGGCAATGACGGGATGAGCTTGGAATCTTGACGGTGCACCTCCTGAAATAACGTGTTGATCAGTCGCAATTAACCGGTCGTTACTAGACATGTGGACCTTTGCGATTGTGACAGAGTACCTTACGTCAGTGGGTTCGAAGTCAGCTTTTAGAAGTTTGAGTACTTTACTGACTGAGAGCCGCACGAGCCGAAGGCGTTCGCGTCCTCGTATTTCCACTAGCCGTGAAGGTCGGAGGTCCTTTTGATATGGAGTGAGTGATCAGTATCAAGCGGCAAACATGAGTTCAACCGAGGGAGTGGGAAAGAAAGTCCAAAGCGGGTTAAAGGTGGTGGAGTAAGCAATAAATCGCGATTTGCTTCGATCAGAAAGACAAACTCACGAACACGAGATATTACCGATCACCATTGCACACCCATCAAGATGATGCCGGCAAAGGGAAATACGAGGCCGGGGCTCCAATGAAACCGATTCTGAAGTCAGTCTATTCTCGAGGACTGCGAGGAATCTGGGAAAGGCGAGACTGTCTTCTGGCTAACCGGTAGGTTTGCCCTATACCATTATGCCGGGTGCCTACGAGCAAAACTCTCCTGGTAGATAACGATCACCTAGCGGATCATGTTGTAC
Organism: Colletotrichum australisinense (nom. inval.); assembly: GCA_014706365.1. Taxonomy (NCBI): domain Eukaryota; kingdom Fungi; phylum Ascomycota; class Sordariomycetes; order Glomerellales; family Glomerellaceae; genus Colletotrichum; species Colletotrichum australisinense (nom. inval.). The sequence continues at coordinate 143,752 of JABKAN010000019.1, forward strand.
GTCGCAGGCTCGGTCGGCTGGGCCCAGCCACCAAAAGCGACAACTTTCTTGAAAACAGGCGGACACTTAAAGGCCTGCCACTACTTGTAAGGATAATTGATGACATCTTAACACGCCTTGAATCGATGGCTGCGAAGACCCAATGTATATGGGTGTACGAGCTATTACAGTGTTGGCGTTTTCCAATCTGAATTAGAGGCACTCGCGGCCGAGGATTCATAACTCGTAAAGACCGCCAAAGGAGAATAAGGCTGGCGGTCCAGATATCTGCTTCATCGAGTTTCCGCAGTTGGAAATGCAGGTGATCGCGGCCTCTGGCAACTTGGTGCCCAGCCCGCCGGCGATGGGAACGTGGACGTCGCAGTGCAGGGTTGCGCCAGTGCAAGAGTCCCATTCACTGCAGCACGAGCGCCTTGAGTGAGAATGAGGTCCGTCATGAGCATCAATTTATACCAAGCGGTGCCGGAAGTCATCGGACCGCACTCGTTTCACTACTATGGCGGCTGCGCATGTTGCACAGGGCCCGCACTTGATCCAGCCACATGTCTTTCCCTTTGGTAAAAAGCTCGATCTCAGCCATCGTCAGGCCAAAGGTCGGCGCAATTTTGTCGCAGGTAACTTCGTCCTTGATGATCTGCGTTGCACAGACGCCGTGAGCTGTTAGCCGGTGGTTCTGGCTTCGTCTCTGCGTGCGAGACATCCGCGCAGCAGTAGATCTAGATTCCTAGCTTCAGAGTCAAGCAGAGGTTCGACTTTGGGCTGTATTCGGTGAGTTCTGGACCCGATGTACCGCACTTGGATGCGAGAGAGGTGTAGCCATTGCCCGTGTCGACTCGGCGATACTAGCAGCACGTTGCACTTTCGCCGGGAAGACCTGACCAAGCCTAAGATATGGTTGTTCTCTTATCTGAGCTTATGAGACTCCGAGGAGTGCTGTTTATTGCGGTCTTATTCTCTTTTACCACATCCATGGGGGGCGGTAAGGGGATGTACCAAACCCGATAATCTATTGTCTTCATGGTAAGCCGGATATCGCCAGGGACAACGGTATTTTCTACCTTAGCTCCACGCCGTAGCGGTCCTCTGGATCGCAACGATACTGTCAAAAGTTTTAGTTAGAGAGATCAAAGACGCTACAGTCTGTCAATCGGCACAAATATGAGCAAGAAGGCGATTGGTTACTCAGTCACTGACGCCTCCGAATTGGCCTGAAACTTCCCGTATAGCGGAGTCCACATATCGCTTGCCCAGACCCAGGCAGTTGTGGATGCTCGCAACTAGCTGTGTGTCTCGTAAATGAGATCCGTTAAAATCATTGTTTGAGTCAAAGTACTTCTTCATGCCGTCCAGCAAATGATTCAATCCCCCGGTGAAACCTTGCCCCTAACCAGGCACTGTCAACACGAGCGCACAACTAGTTGTCTGGCCTTCGACTACATGGATTGGAGCCACTTCACTACAGAGTAGGCACGAGGGGGTTGCATGTGTTCTCGGGATCATTTATGGGTATGGAAGTTGCGTTGGTGACGGTTACGTCTCTAGCAAAGTCTGGGCCAGCACCAATTATACAAATTCCTATTAGAACTTTGGGATCAGGGGTTATTCAAAGGCGCGAGCAGGGAGAAGTAAAGACGAATGAGCAGGTTGCAGCACTTTAGAAGATGAACCAAGTGGTACTAGATCTACTTAGTATAAGCTACACTACCTTCTTGTATGTGCCATTGCCTCAAAGCCTTATTTGGTTTCATCCTTGACGTCTTTCTTCTTACGCATCATCTCCCTGAACTCGCGCATGACTGTCCTCATGTTTTGCTTATCAAACAGAGATGCGGAATCACTCCTATCCGCTTGTCCTTCAATATCCTCACCTGTTTGCACAATGGTCGTAATGTTCTCCGTGATTGTATCTTGCAGACTAGCAAGGTCGTTCCACGAGTCCGACGATGACCTGGGTGTGGCTGGAGGCGCTGCGTCATCTCCAGCAAAGAACTGTCTCGAATCCTGCAGAATCTCCTTGATTCCAAGCTTGATTTGGTCCATCCTGAAGCACATGTTAACACCTGGAACAAGGGCCTTAACCTTTTTATGGACTCGCGGAGAGTGTGTCTGATATGTAGCCGCGGCTTTCTCCAAGTCTGCTAACTGGGGTTGAGTGTTGCATTTCTCTGATGCCTCCTGAAATCCTCTGCTGAACATAAGGATCAGATCGCATGCCAGCATCAGCATAAGTCTTGCTGTGGTTGGCACAACAAGAGGAACATTGGAACCGGTGGAAATTAGGAAGAATGGTATCCCTACAAAGATTCCGGTCGTGATGACGGAGACGGTGGCAATTGCTTCAGCTGTGGCTGTCGCGATACTGTTGCCTTCTTTGTCGAATATGTTCCGCCCGTAAACATCGATAGCAGTCTTTCCATTGACTCCTGGGATCCCGGAGGAGGATAGCTTCACAAAGCTTTATTGCGCCTGACCTCCAGTTCACAGAGCTTGCTGCGGGCAATCCGGCCGTCAAAGTGGATTTGCGTACGACGTTTTGATAGATGGCCATAACGTTCTCCAAGGCTAGATCGACCTTCAGGTCAAGGCGTGCAACCTGAGCCCTAATGTATAGTAGTCTGGCCTTCTCATGAGAAAATCATCCCGCTGTATCACGGACCAGGCTTCGAATCGATTCATCATCGTCTGTTGATGTGAGCGTAGGTATCAGAGGCCTATCGGCATAGGTACTCTTTAGAATACCTACCTTTTGACACTGCAACGCAAAGATCGAAGCGGCCGCCATCCAAATTCATGACCAGCTTCTCGAGATCCCGGAGCCGCCCATTAACTTGATCGCGCGCAAATTGAGCCAGATTCTCAAAATCAGGCGCCTGGCCCTGGGCCAACGCTGACATTACTCTGTCACTGATTTGAATCTGTTCGAAGTCATCCTTCTTCGTGGCAATCACAATAACTGAAATATTTTTCGCATATTCGGCTATGATTCGAAAAAGTTCCTGAGTCGCTGCTTGCACTGGACGCGGATTGTTGACTTCGAGACAAAACCTGGTGCTGAATTAGAACTCACAACAACGGGAGGCGAAGGCATGAAAACATTAACAGATAGCATGAAGACGCTTGTCAATCTCAGTATTCCTCTGCTCGTTCCACCAAACTCCCTCACAGCTTGAAGCTCAGCGGTAGCAGCAGCTTCTGGGCCCCTGGAATCGTGTATAACGAGACCCGGCCTTCCAGGCCAAGTGAGTTCATCCTGGACATTATGCTCAACTCGAACGTCATTGGAACCTTTGGTCACCTCTTCGATATCAGGCACGACAAAGACTTTATTGATCAGTGAGGATTTCCCGACTCCAGTGTTGCCGCAAACAAGAATTCAAAGAGGTTCGAAGTCTTTGAGTCTTATATTGTCGCGTTGTTCCAGAACCCTTGATTCGGAAAATCCGCATCCTTTTCCACTATTCTGTACCTCCAGTCATCCAAGCGGTCATAGAAGGGAAGCTTCTGCATATCTAAGCCAATTCCAATGTACCTGTCGAGAAGGAGGTAGACAGAGGGATGGATAGTAGTGCCTTGAGGCTCTGTCAGCATCTCTCTTTTCTATCACGCGTGTTTCTAATAAAGGAGAGGGGCAATAATTGAAGACATGCCTGGAGAATAGCTCTGCAGTCCACCGCTATTGTCGAAGGGAGCCCGGATTCTCTCTTTCTGAACACCGCCCCTGGGCTTTGCTAGACCGTGTCGAACGTTGTATCTTTCATTCTCATGCAACATTTGGATGTCCGCCATTTTGAAAAGTATCCCGGTCTCTGTAGTACAACTCCAAGGCTTGCCCTCAGCTTCAAGAATTTTGAGTAGGATAGGATCCATGAGACTAGCCCGGTCGCCGGCGAGCCCAGCAGATCCAAACTTCAGACCTAGCATTTTGCTTTCACTGACCATCCACTGAAGTGGATACAGCGACAACCCATCTCTTGCAGAGGATCCTCCGATATCTTTATGGCTACCTACAAACCAGGCCTACAAAGCCACGTTCCGTTGCAGTCTCTGTTTCATATTGAATCGGGAGGTGTTGATACGTGCGCTGCAGGGGTAAGTTCATTCAAAGCCAATGCATGGCGAAAGTTCTGAATCACGCTGTTGAAAGATATGTCAAAGCTTTTGTCGCTACTCATATCCATCTTCATGTCGAATACTCCAACCATTCGGATTCTTGGTGCAGCCCGAGTTGCAGCTTGAAACATCTTTGAAGTCCAGGAAACCGATCACCAACAGGAGACATGAGCAATGAAATCAACCGCTTTGCTGTTAGAATGCCAAGGGGAACTGCTTACCTGACAATCTCCAAGGCCTTCTCTCTCTTGCCTTTTGCGATAGTCTTTGAGAGCTTTCTCGTAGTCGGGTTTAAACTCTATTTCAGTATTGTCGGCTAATACCAGAGTTCGTACATAGTGAAGTAACCCCGCCACTGCCTAGATGACATAGCCGCCTCGCCCGAAGCCAAAGAGCCATACTTCATCTTCAGGTCCGGTCAATCGACAACACTCTCAGTAAACTTCCCTGATATTATCCGAAATTGCGGATGTAATTGTACTAGACATCGTTAAACCGCGGTCATGAGACTTGATCCCATTGAAGTAACGCTTCTGCTGTAGGAATCTTTCGCATAATTGATAATTATACACAATCTTCGAGACTCAGACCAATATATGCATTCTTGCAGCAGCGTACCTTCTTCCACTATTATCAGTGACTTCTCCCCCGTAGACGGAGGCGAACAGCCGGTACAAGTTCGTCGTGTTTTGGTTTTCGCTGGCGGATAGCAGGGACTGGTATTTATCGCACCATATGCCATCTACACAGACAAACAGACGTTGGGGAACTGGTCGCTCGCCCGCCATAATGGATGCAAGGACGGCAGCGAGATGATTCAACCTCTGGATAACGCACTGCCGTTGCTTCAAAAAGACGCAAGGGAAATTTTAGGAGAAGAGAGTATGGCCTTCCTAATCATAAAGACCAAACAGGACCCTGAGAATGCAGGTGCAGAGGGACTCTGAACTCTGGGAGGTATTCTATAAGGTGTATAACCTAGAGGCGGTAGGCCTCGGACCCTCAAATGTGCGTCGCAATGAGGCTCCAGGTAGTTGAATCGAGTAATTACATATGGATTCCAGGCTTGCCCTCTTAACGACAATCTTGCCCAAGTTATCGGATTAGAAGTCCAATTCGACCTCGCAGCAGCACAGGGGCCACCTATTAATCATATAATTAATTATAATAACCTACCTAATTTATAATTAAAATCTCTTTTATATATATATAATAAAGTATATAATTTAATTAACTTATTATTATATCAACTTATAATTCGAACTAATTAACTAATATCCTTATAATAAAAATATTAATATTAATTAATAATTTAATTTTTTATTATAAATTAATAAAGTATTTTATATATAAATAAAACGACCTCTTTAAATAGAATATAATAAGAGAATCGTATTATTTAGTTTTATAAAAATAGATAATAAAATACGAATTTTTATAATAAAACGAAATAAAAGATCATAGTTTTAATTATTTATAAAAGTTAATATTTATTATATTAAAATGACTTTTATTAATTAATAAAAATACTAAGGTAATTAAATTATTATTATCAACTTTACGTATTTTTTATTACTTAATTTTATTATAAGTAGTTTATAATTAAAAAATAATTTATATAATAAAAAGATTATTTATATAATAATTACTTATTTAAATTAATTAGTATAGTAAACGAGCCTTATTATATGATATAAAAGGTATTATATAATTTATAAAAAGAAGATTTTAATTAAGTTCTATTTTTTATTTTTATTTAATATTTTATTTTATATAAAACTTATAATAACGTTAGTAATATATAAAAAATTAGTTATTATAAAGATTTTATAAATATAATTTCGAAGCTTATAACCTAAATAATCCCTTTATAACCCCTTAATTACCCCTAAAATATTATTATAAAATATTATATAAGAGGTATTATAAAAAAAGAATTTAAAATTATAATAATTATAAAATTAATAATTATAAAATTTAAAACTAAATAATTAAGGTTTTAATATTAATATTTTAAATATTTTTAAACTTTATTAAAATTAAAAACAAATATTATTTTTTTAAAAATTTTTTTAAAAGGTTTTAAGGAGCTCTTTTATATTATTATTTTATAATATAAGATTATTAATTTTAAAAAGTAAAAATAAATTACTAATTAGTAATAATTCGTTTAATATATATATATATATATATTTTAAGTTTTAATTCTAAAAGAAATATTATATAATTAAGACGTTATTAGGCTATTTATAAATTTATTTTTAATATTAATTAAATTAGTATAACGAGAGGTTAAAAGAATATTATTAAAATAATAATTAATTAAAATAATTAAAAATAAATAGTAACGAAGCTTAGTATAAAATAATAAAAAAGTAAAAACTTCTTAAATTTTAATAAATTTAATAAATAATTATAATATATTAACGCTATAATTAATAAATAATTTTAATATAACCTTATTAAAATTAAATATACTAACTTTAATAAATTAAAATACGAATTAAAATATAATAAAGAATAAATTAATATATAGTTTAAAAAAAGGATTTTATTCTGAATAATTAAATTATAATTAACTTAGAATACTAAAGAATATAAATATATAAAAAGACCGATAACTTTAATAATAAATAAATTAATATAATATTAATATATATTATAAAAATTTATACTTAAAAGGATTCGAGGGTAACCTTTATTTTATAAGATTATTAATAACTTAAATAATTAAAAGATAAATAATTTACTAATACTAATCCGAACGTTATAAAAAGGTTAATTAATTCTTTTATTATTAAAACGTTTTATTAATATAAAAAGTAAAATAAAGAGCTTATAAAATACTTATTAAAATAATTATAATTAACGAATTTATACCCTAAAATTAATATTAAGTTAATAAAATAGTATTAAAATATAATAAGTTTAATAAATAGATTAACTAACCGGATTTTTATTAAAAATTATTAATAATAATATTTTAATACTAACTATAGTATAAAAAAATCATTTTAAAAATAATTAATAATAATTTTATTAATTTTTATAACTAACCTTATAACGCTATTAATATATAATATATTATTAATTAGTTAGTAAAGTATAAAATTAATTATATAAAGTTAATATAATTATTTTAACTTATAAAAGTTTATAAAAGGGTAATTTATTAATTATAAATATATAATAATTTATAAACTTTATAAAAGTTTTCTTTAAAAAATATTTAAAGAGGAAATATAAAGTTCTATAAAAACCCTTATAATATTTTTAATTATTATAAAAGAATTAATATTAAAAATAATAATATTATTTAATAATTAATATTATATTAATTAATAAAGTTATAAAAGATTATTATAAAGCGGTATATATATATAATCAAACTAACTTTTTAATATTATTAATATAATTTAAAGCTATTTTAAAACTTATAATAAAAGTTTAGAACTCTTATTTAAACTAAAAATATTTTTATTTAAATCTATAATTAAAATAATAAAAAGAATCGAGGCTTAAGATTTTTAAAAGCTTATTAATTATATTAATAAGCTAATAAAAATATAATTAAATAAAGGGATAAATAAATAAAAATTAAATATTTTTATATTATAATATAAAGAGTTTTAAAAATAAAAATAATTTTATATTAACTATTTAAAAATATAAAACGCTTTATTTAAAATTAAAATTTAATTTTAATATTAAGGCCTAAATACCTCGCTAAGTATATTTTAATTTTATAATAGCCCTTATTAATAATATTAAGTTAATTATATATATTAAAATAAAAATAAAAGTTAAATATATTAGTTATTAAACTAAAGGAATAGATCCTTTAGTTAGTTACTAATTTAATTTAAAATAAAAATAATAAAAAATATTTTATATATAAAAAGACGGCTATTAATTAAATAATTATATTAATAAAGAGCGTATTAGATTATATAAGTAATATAAAAGTAAAAGAATATAAAATAAGATAAGTAATAATTAATTCTATTACTTTTTATTATTTATGAAAAATAATAAGTAAAGGGAATAAATAGCCTTAATAAAATAACTTATTTTATAAAATATTAAAAAATAATAAAGATTTAACCCTATATATAAAAAGAATTAATAATAATAAATTTAATAATTTTAATTATTCTTTTTATTTCGTTAATTATTAAAAATATATTATATTAAACGAACGAGGAGTAATATAAATTTTTAATAAATAAGCCTTTTATATAGTTAAAATAAATAAATCTTTTAGAGGATTAGTTTATTAAATATTATAATATTTAATAATTTTAATTTAAAAATATATAAAGTTTATAAAAGTTATTAATAAAGATTTTATTAAAGAAAAGAAATTATAAAGGGGTTAAGAGTTCTTTTTATATTTTTAAAAGGATTAATTAATAATATTACCTAAATATTTTATATTAATAAATAGTATAATTTAAAATTTTCTATAAAATTATTCTAAATATAAGGGTGTTATAATAATCGATTAAAAATAAAAATAATTTTAAATATTCTAAAAATATCCTTAGTTATATTAAATATATTAATAATAAATATTATAAAAATTAGTTTTAGCCTAAGTAAAAGATATATATTCTAAATATAATAAAAGTTATTATATACTTTAGTATAATAATCTTTTATATTTTACTAATTAATATATTATTCTTATTATATTTAAAGAATATAAATAAGTTAAAGATTATATTTAATAATATAAAGAATTGATTATTTAATAAATAATACTTCGAGCTCATTAAATAATAATAAGGATATATATTTATAAAACTTAAATTAAATATTAAATTTATTAATTATTTTATAAAGAGCGAGTTTAGATAATTATATAAATATTTTAATTATTTATTAATTACGAAGTTATATAACCTCTTTAAATACTTAGGAATAATATAAAAATAGGGCTTTAAAATAATTAATAAGGGTATATTATTAATATTAAATAAATATATAGAGCTCGCTTTAAATTATATAATAAGTTTAACTTTAACTAAGAAATCATTATTAATATTTTTATTTAAATAATTACTTAGTATTATATATTATTAATGAGGTTATTATATTTTAAAAGAATAATGTTTTTAAAATATATAAATTAAAACTATTTAATTAATATTAAAAGGGTATAAATTAATATATATTAAGGACTATTAAATAGGATTAAAACTAATATTAATACTAATTTTAAGTTAGTAGAGTTTAAAAATAATATTATTATTTATAATATATAATTCAAAATCGTATTTATTAAAGCGTATTATAGTATTAATAAAATAAAAAGCTTATTAATAACTAAAAAGCGTTTAAAATTATCTAGAACGAGAGCCTTAATACTATAAATAAGGAGTATTTTTAAATAGTACTTAAATATTATAATAATACTATAAACTTAAAAGGGCTAATCCTAATACTTTTATATTCGAGTATATTTAAGGATAATAATAACTTTATTATTATTACTAAATATAACTTAATAAACTTAAATAATTAAAAAATATTTTATAAAATAAATACAAAATAATAAATTAATAAAGTTATTATTACTTATAATAAGCTAAATATAAGCCCTAATTTCGATATATTATTAAATTTAAATATCAAAATATAAAAGGAAATTATTAAATAATAAATAAGCCCTTATAAATTAATTTTATTAATAAATAATTATATATTATTATTAAGGATTAGGACTAATTATTTAAAATATTAATTATAATAATATAGCCGTATTATATTAATCCTAACAAAGAGATTTTAATATTATAAAAAAAAGAACTAAGAGAATCCCTTAATAATCTAATAATCAAAAAAATTATTTTAATAAAATCGTTATTATAAAATAAATAAATAATAAAAAGGGAAGAAATAATACTTTTATTAATAAGAAAATAATTAAAAACCGTAAAAAGGGTATTATTATAATAATTCATCATTAATATTAAAATAAATATTATATTTTATATAGTTAAAAAGCTAATTTTATACTTATTATATAATTATAAAAGAGAGTATAATTAAAATACTTAAGAAGCTATACGAGGGATTAAATTTTATTAAAATAAATATATTATAAAATTAAAAACTTATTAAATTTATTTTTATAATTTAATTAAATACGTAAATATTTATATTTTTAAATTATATATAATATAAAAAAAAAAGGTACTCCTAGCTATATAAAAATCAAAATACGTTATTTAAGAATATAATAATATTAAAAACTATGCTACTTACTTAGTTACTTACGGTTTAAAAATATAACTAGTACTTTATAATAATATTAATAGTATTATTATAATAAAAAATACTAAATTTAAAATTATAATATTATATAAGTATATATTTAATTAATTATTAAGTTTATAAAGAAAATCCTTATTTACTTATTAAAAAGATAATTAATAAATACCTAAAAATACGATTATTAAAATACTTAAACTATTATATAGTTTTATAAAATTGAGAACTTATTAATAAGTAATATATTATAACTTCTATATTAACTAATTATTAATAATTATATTAATATAACGTATATAATAAGCGAGTAGGCTAAATAAGCGAGTAGGCTACCTAATTATAATTATATAATATAAAAATATAAATATTAATAACCGCCTTATATATTTAATCTAACTTATTTAGAACCCTCTTATTTAGATATTTCTTTATTAAATTAATATATTTATATATTATAATTAGTATTCTTATAGATGTTATAATACTATTAACTTATTTTAATCCTTAATTAGTAACTACTATTTTAGTATATTTCTTTTTAACCTAAATTATAACCTCTCTATAACTAAAAATCCTCTCCCTTAACTATAATAAAACTTCTTTTATTAAAAACGGTTTTTTAACTCTCTAGTATTAACTAAATAAGTTATTCTTTTTTAAAAATCTAATTTTTAGATCGTAATGAAATAATTTAATATATAAATTTATAAGCCCTTTTAAATAAATACTTTATAATTTTAATAATCAAAATTAAAGAGCTATTTTAATAATAAATAATTTTATTTTAATAAGTTATAATTATAAAAATACCTTAGTTAAATTATTTAATATTTAAAAGTTTATATTAAGAATATTATTAAAAGGGATCTTAGAGGTATTAAAATATATAACTTTATATTAAATTTTAATAGTATATTTTTATATTTAAAAATACGAACCCTATCCCTCTAAATTCTTTTAAATATTTTTTTATAATTACTTATATAAAAGCCTTATAAAATACTAAAAAATTTTTTTAGTAATATACGTACTACTTTAATATATTTTATCCTCGATTTTTAATTATATACCGTTTTTAAAAACTTAAAATATTTAATATTTAAGAGTTAGAATAAATAAAATAAATAAGTTAGTATATATAAGGTAATAATATTGTTTTTTTATAAAAAGCTTAAAATCTATAAAATAATAATTTTATATCTATTAATAATAAAAATAATATTAACCCTTTTACGTAATTTTATATACTATTTAAAATATTAAGCCTAATTTAGGCCTTTTTATTTATTATCTATCTATTTTTAATATTATAATAATTTAATTATATAAAAACCGGATTTTATATATTAAATAAAGAAGTAATATTAGCTTATAATAATAATATATAGTGAAATATTATAGCCTAAAGAACTAATAACCTAAATAACTATAACTTATTTATAATTACTAAGCTATATTAATTTCGTATTTAAACGCCTTTTAGTACTAGTTATAGCTATATTAATTAAAATTTAGCTTATTATAAAACTAATCTTATTAAAATTATAAATATCTAAGTTTATAATACTATATTTTATAATTATATTTATTATAAATAAGAACTATACGTTTATTATATCTAGATCTTCGTATTAAACCTTTTATAATTATATTTATAAAAATAACGCATTTATAATTATAATTATTGTTTTATAAAATTTAAAGCCTATTATTTCTTAATATAGGTGCGTTACGATTAATAAGTAATTAATTTATTATTTTTAATATTACGAAAATAAAAAAAAGATTTAATATTTAAATTAAAAATATATTTAATTAGCTTTTTTTAATAACGTTAAATTCTATAAGTTAAGTATATTATTATATTATAATAACGTTTTTTTAATTTATAGCCTAAAATAACATAGCTAATATTATAAATCTTTACTATAGCCCAAATACTAAGGTTTTAGTTTTTTAAATAGCTTAAATTACTAAATTTAATTAAGTATTTTTATTATATATTATTATCGTTTTAATAGAGAAATGCGTATTATAATAATATAAGTAGTATTATAGCGGCTAAATAACTTATTTATTTATTTAGCTTACTCGCTTATTATATACGTTATAATTTTTATTTCTTAATTTTTATATATATAAATAACTTATTTAATATTATTAAAATATAAATAAATAATATATTAAGTCTATTTAATACTAAGTTTATAAAAAAATAAGGAGTTTTAAAAATAATATTTATAATTAAACTAAAAACATCTTTATAATAAAATTTTATTAGTATTTAATAAAAGGATTTTTATAATTAAAAAATAATATAGTTTTTAATAAAAGAATAGGGTAAAAATTAGCCTTATTAATTTAATATCCCCTAATTATAAAAATAATATAAAATAAAACTTATATAAAAGTTTATATTATAAATATTTATTAGTTTAAAGCTATTTTTAATTATATTAGAGCTATATAAATTATAGAGCTTATAAAATATAATTTTAATATTTTTAATAAGTAGTTTTAATGATAATAAAATAATTATAACCGTAATTTTATATATTAATTTATTAATTTAATTATTATAAAGCTCTATACGTTTATTAATAAGTTATTTATAAATAATAATAACTTAATTTTATAATTAAAATATATTATTATTTTTATTAATAAAACCTTTAATAAGGATAATTTTATAATTTAAAATAATATAATTTATTATTTATTAATAAAAGTAAGTAAGTTATTAAAACGTATTAATATTTAAAGTTTATAAAATAATAAATAATATAAATATTACCTACGTAATTTTATTATATTAAAAGGATTATAAATTAATTTAACTTTTTATAATCTTTATAATTATTTATATTAATTTATACTCGCTATATAAATACCTTATTAAGTTAAGTATTATAAAAAAAGTTAATAATTAATATTATAGTTTTAAATAGTTATATAAATAATAAGAAATCCTTAAGATTTATTAAATTAATAAAAATAATAACTTAATTAACGTTTTATAAAAGTTATATTTAATAAAAGGTTAAAATAATTCGGTAATAAAAGAAAAGTTATAGTATAAATAAAAGGATAGATTATTTATAAAAAAAAAAAAGGAGTAAATTTAATAAATTAAATAAAAATCGAATTATATTTCTAATTATTATTATTAAATAAAAAAATTAATATTAGTTTAAAAGTTTAATTTAACTTCGTAATAGTATAAGGGCTATTTATTAATTATATAATTAATTATAATAGCTTATTTAACTTATAATTAGAATTTTTTATATATATATAATAAATTATATAGTTTAATTAACTTATTACTACGTTAACTTATAGTTCGAATTAATCGATTAATATCCTTGTGATAGGGATATTAATATAAGTATTAATAGCTAGTAGCCTGTATAGATGAGAAGAAAGACCATGCACAACTTGTCTCCTTATCAGGTGCAAATTAAGAGTGCAATTGAGAGCCCGGGCTACTGTCACGTTGCATGTGCCGACCGTTTACCGAGTCCTATTCTGGGAAATACTTTCCTATAACTTACCAGCTTTGAATTGATGGTGGGCAGGATTAAGGCTGGCCATTGTGGGTTAACGGCCAGTCAAGTCATATCGACACAGCAGAATGGAAACTGACCGAGTCCCAATATAGTTATAGACACGATATCTCTAGGTGGATCAACCAGCGTGTTGCAAGCGACACCCACCCCGCTCATCCTACAATTTCGCGGTGGTTAAAGATCAAAGTCTGGCGGCCTATGCTATACTAGAAGAGTGTGGAACGGTTGCAAGCTCGACCCAGTAAAACTAATCTTCCTCCCAGCCGCCTTCATTGATCAAAATGTTTATTGGCCTGGAACCATCACAGCTGGGGTGAACAGGAAATCGGTTTTGTAATCATGTCTGCAACCGTAAGGTAGTCTGAACCTCTTACCATCGATCTTCGACCGGATATCGACGAAGACACACGTGTGAAATTGCTGATCTTCGCCCTTGAGCTGCGCCTTGGTGTCCAGGAAAACGCTTCGGGTTGAAGCTCATGAGTGATAGTAAGAATAGAATTAAGGCAAAAAACATCTTGTAGTTCTTGCACACGCGTATCTGGTTCATTCCTGCTGCAAGGCAACATGGAAGAAGAAGAGAAGGCCATACAAGTAACTCGGCAGTATCATAGAGAACGCGAGTAGCAAAACCTTTGACACTCCAGTCAAAGTTCGCAAAGTATGACTTCTCCACATGATTGCAAAGTCTAAGAGACGTACAACACGTTCTTATCTTGGCCCCCAACAGACCACAGAATAATTGATCCTTTAAGTTCCCATGCTCTTGAATCCGTATTCTGTGATGTATGAGTATTTGTAATCTTTCACATACCGGGGAGAACTGGCTGAGAGCCTGGGAACGAGAGTGGCGGGTTCGCCATCCGCCTCAGCCTGCGTCGTAGCCTGCTTAAGACACTTGCACCCTTGCGTTGCGCGACCAACTATAGAGAACCTGCACCAATAATAAATCAACGTAGGCCTCGGAATGACACTAATGTTGTCCAAGATCCCCGAATGACTATGTTTGCAACGTGACACAAGCCCATCATCCCACTGGCATGATACTACCGCCAATCATTCATCAACTGCAAGCTGGACTGGAGCCCGCTCTTGTGTAAGTCGACTCTGGTGGCGTTTCTGGTCCTTTTCCCGCCTCGGGAATCCGTTCCGGACTTTCAATTTGCTGGAAGGCCAAAGGCAAACATGGCTGCAGAGAGGTGCTGGCAAGGCCGTTCTTCTCTCTAAGGGTGTCGTAAATCAAGGGGGCCCCATCGATGAAAGGGACATCGCCACAGCTCGTCTGTTTCCCCCACATCCCGACGTGGTATCTATGCCCAAACCATCTTCTCAAGCGCAATTTTTCCTGCTGTAATTTTTGTTTGGATGGCGACGCGAGAGCCCGTCGCGCCCTGCTCGTCATATCTGTTCATCTACAGGTTTTGGCGAGCCCACAGGCCCGGATATGACACCTCTGGACTTCCAAATCTGTATATCTCTTCTCCGAACCAAATGTCCCAAGGCCTTGTCGCTCAAAGGTGGTTCTTGAAGCTCTCAAGGTCGAGTGAGGAAACTGGTTGCCCCCGGGTCAGCTTAACGAGATTCTGTAGGTTATGAAGTTAAGTCCTTCCAGTTGCATTGGGATTGCTTGTCAGTGTCCCCTACGCTTTGTTTGGTTCTCAAAGACCAATGGCCAACAAAGTACCGTAAGAAGAGTTCTCAGTCCGAATCCAGATCAGCATGTTGTAGGTATAATACTGTGGTTATTTACCTCTAATTTGATCTCAAAACGCCGCACGCGACATTCAATTTCCTAGATACCCGGGCTCAGGCGTAAAAACTTGATTACACTTCGTGCATTGCACTTGACGGATGCTGTCACCACTGGTGACAAACCCACTGAGAGGCGTGTCGGCTTGGCAGTGGGGACAGCGCAGTTTGAGATCCAGTATGCCCGGATATTGCCTGGCAAGCCGGCTCATTCCCGCGTCCACTTCCGCATGGTTTGCTTGACGCTCCACCGCGGTCAGATCAGCCTCCTCCCAGTATACGTCGTAAAATAGCATTGGAGATTTCTTGAATGGCCCATCCAACTCCAATACAGTGTGGTCCTCGACGCTGAAGCTTCCGTTGTTACCCCAATCCTTGCCCCACGAATTCAGGAAGGTCAGGCAGTTCGGTTTGCAGTCGATCAACACCACGGCGTGGCCACCGGCGCTTGGCAGGCAACGGTGCTTCGCCATCTGAGCCCGTTTTAGGACTGGCCTCGGGGTAGTCGGTTCGTCCGTGGCATGAGAAAAGCGGCAGCTGAATTCTTCCCAGCCTGGACTTGAGAGACGAAATCTCGCAAGCACCGGACGCCGACGGAGCACTGCTTGGCGAGCTGCATCCACATCTACCTCTCGGACTCGCAAACGATACCATGTAGCAACCTCTTCTACTACAATTTTGGTGTTTTGTCCACCTGGCCTTTCGGGGTAGGCTTCCAAGATTCGTCGCCGAACTGTTCTGATGTCATCGTAACCTCCCTCCCGGCCAAAGATACGGCTCATGGCCATACAAATAACTGCAGCGGCAGCGTGCGCATAGCAGGTACGCTCCTGCCCTTGGTTCGATGGATTCTGACATCCACGGATATTTTCGTCATTGATGTACTCGTCGAGTTTGAGTTTGCCCACAAGATCAAGTAGTAAATTTGCTGAACCGAGGCGTGCTGATAGCAAAAGAGAACACATCTCGTTGAGAGCTGCGGAGGTTGACATAGGGGCATGCAAGGCGATCTCGCCGGCTGATGGAATCCTCCAGCCGACGGAGGCCAGGGCCGGAACTGGGTGAACCACGCCAGCAACTCTTCCCGCCATTTTGAACAGCACGCGCCGTCCTTGATGCCAGCTCCTCACAGGCTGGTAGTACAAAGACCGTTGAGCTGCATCGGGGTCCCTGGTGAGGTAAACCGTAACGATGTCAACTTTAGCTTTTCGCAGTCTGCGTGCCAAAGTCATTGGGTTGCCATCAGAAGACAGGCCGTCTGATATGAGAATAAGGACGCGGCGTTCGACATCCTTGTGCCTTTTGAAGGTTCGCAGTGACCGCTTCAAGGCGTGGCGCATGGGCGTTCGGCCGTATATGTACTGGCGAAGCGTATTTAGCAAAGTAGAGTTGGCAGAGCTCCCCTCTACCTCTGGATGTTCTTGCAGTTGGTCCAACAGACGAACTACTTCACCCACTGGCTGTGGTGTTAGGTTGGTAAAGTCTTTTAGCCATTCTTTGCACATGCAGCGCGCAAGCCTCAACGCTTCCGAATTCTCAATCCCGCGATCAGTAGCGAGCGCAGCAAGTGCTAGACCAATGAAGCCGCCGATAATGGCACCTAAGGGACCACTTATAGCGAGACCGGCGGCTGAGCATCCAATTCCACCTGCACGTTCGGCATTCTCTTTGGCTGTACATATCTCCCTCTCGGTCGGTATGGCATTGACAAAGTCTTTGATCTTCTCTGGATGACGCTCAAGATGCGCATCGACGATTCGCGCTTCGCTCTCTGTAAGTTTCTTGAGAATGTACTCCTTGATATGCGGCACGCCTTCGGCATTAGCTCGCGCGATGAGCAGGTCGTGACCGGACCGGTGTTCACCAGAGGGCCCCAGCAACGCACGAGCAACTTCGCAAAGATCGATAGCTGGTGGATATCCGTTGTCGGTATCAAGTCCAAAGACGCTGATGAAGAACAAGGCAGTAGGGTTGTGATGGAGCTCTGACTGAGCGAGCTTCAGAGCTGCGCGTAGAACGGCGCTAAGGCGATCAGTTGCTCGCTCATCAGGGCCATCCGTCTCGAGAGCTTCGCGCATGGACGCGGACACATCGAGGAGGCAGCCGATTATTGTCGAGGGCGCTGAATCGGTCATAGTGAATGCAATCACAAAATCAGACTGTCGAGAAATTTGGGAAGGTGGAGATCTAGAGAGGAGGCGTAGAGAGACTCTTCAGGAGACACTTTCCCCGCAGTATGTACTCTGTTTTGGTTGGTGCCTCAATCATTTTCACCTCATGATATCGCGAGGTTGCTATTGGCTATATCTTCGACATACTCTCTCATCAGTGGTCACCACACATCTTTTTAGCTGCCCTGCATGCGTGAGGGGAATGAGGCTGGAGACGGGGAGCGGCAATGCAGCATGATGTTGTATACCAGTGAGACAGCCATCATTCATTTCAAATGCAGGTGGAAATTCCGGTCGAAACGGTCAGCTCGGTGATTACTGTCCAATCAGAAGACGAAGGGTAACAATAGAGGCGAAACTGCGTTTTGCTGGCTTTAGTGAAGGCCGGACAGTTGTTCGTAGTAATCGTGACACAAACGATGGATCTTTTTACTCAGCTTGCAGCAGCCCATGATGCGATGGCTGAAAAGCAACATTAATTCAGGTGCCCACTCGAAGAAGCATCCTTTCTTGTTAATCGAACTATGGGAACTGACATAATTCGTTCCAGCCGGAAATCTTTCAGCTCATATTGCCAAATCGGTCACATAATTTGAGCCCATCAGCAGCATATTTCACATCAGCAAACAAGTACTTCACGGCACCACTACTAAAACTCCTGCCAATCATTCGAACGTCAAGACTGCTTATCAACAAAGAATCCGCGCAAAACTCACTCGGACGGCTGGAAGAGCTGACAGTCCATCACAATGCCGTCTGCGACGTGCACATCTCTGTTCTGCCTACCCCAGAGTTTTTCGACGCTATCCTGACCCATCTCCACAGCTATGAAACTGTTACAATTGGTTACATTCGATAAAATAACATCTCTTTGTCTCAGACGGCAAAGACCGCAGGAGCTTCCACTCATGTCCGTTCTATGCCCCATCCTGGGGAGCTCACGTCGGCCGAGAGACTTTCAGCCTGCCTTTGAGTGATTAGTCAAACTCAGAACCACTGCTAATTTCATTGAACCAAGAGGGCTGAATTCTCGGACTCCCTCGGGAATATTCCCCGCCTCCTTCGAGGGCCATCAGTGTGAGATAGTACTACGGCCTCCCAAGTGCAGCGGAGACCCCGTGTCGATTGTCGATTCTCACGCGTAGATTGTGCTCCTTACACTACTGAGTGTTGGATTGAGCAGTACTAGCCAGCAAAATACGGTGCCATGTCTAGACGTAGACAGAAGCACAGTCACACGAAGTACATTGATAGACTACTTCAGTTTTCCCCACCATCTAATGACAAAGCTTAGACGCCCTATAGAGACTGTTTGCTGCCGCGAATATTCAATAGAGCGGGCTTTTTTACATGTATTATTAGCCTAAAATTGACTCGTTCCGATGAGTATCTCGTGATTCTCTTGCCCTGGTTTGACCTTGTGTCTAGGAAAGCAAATCGCACTCAAAGTTGAACTCCTAAGAACTGATATAGAGGCAATTCCGCGTCGCTATTCCCAATTAACGTAGCCAGTGACGCATGTTTGAGAATGAAACGAAGAGCCGGGCTTGTATACACATGCCACCATTGTCCCTGATCATCATGACTGCCTTCTCTTGAAAGCACTGTAAGAAGAGGTTATTTGACATGCAATCTACATCAATGATGGGGCTTGCTCTGCTGCGTTTGTCAGGAAAAGTAGCCTCGGTATGACTTGTGAGGGCTCCGTGCACCGTAAGACACACTACGGGACATATCACTTAATGGCGGATGGGACTGCCTCTGGTAGTCTATTCTTGTCGCTGGATGAATGTGAATCACTGTTGGCAATGAGACGTTGCCTAAATGGGAATTGTTAAGTCATCCTACGCTCTGCTTGCAGCAGTTGGGCAACTGAGTGATTCAGGAAGTTCTGTTTCGTGAATAGTTTCTGCTGTCGTAAGCGGTTCGACGATGTTGAATAAGACAGGCGCCTCGCTTCTGAGTAATACTACTCTCGCAACGTGCTGGTAGTTCTTCATGCGGGTGATGGCCCTGTGCTATACCTAATGCAAGGTCATTCATGCCACATATATACCTTACTTACGAGCTTGCATGAATGCTATATGTCTGTCACGGAAAATGTTGGCTATCATGGCTGAGAAACACCTATCATATGAATTCACTTAGCATCACTGAGTGACGACTCATCGTTTGAAGAGGGTATGATATAACCGGGGGTATTGTGCTTGATTCTATGGACTGAGGATGATAACAGAAACAGGAGTCCGTGGAACTGAGTATTCCGGGCGATCGAAAGTCGACAATTTACACCTGCGCGTCTCCAGGTTCTCAGTCATTGATGTTGCCCAGATTCAACGGGACTACTGCATGAGGGCGAGTGCATCAGACATCCTGCCCCGAACTGTGATCTGGACATCTGAGCGACTCATGTACACTCCTCTCGGAGTGCACCAGTCGCTCTCGGCCTAGTCGCAAGTTTGAGCACTCAATAAGATGCCTAACGGCATAGAAGCAGCGATAACTTGGAAGATGAGGATATCATTGGGTGCGTCGTACACTCTGTAAAGAATTGTTTGTGCCATTGACAGCTGGTATCTTGACGCGGTCAAAGAACAAAGGTAAGCGAGGGCTGCGAGACGCATTCGAACTGGATCTCTGATGTCTTGTGGAAAGCCTCCAGCTCCCTGGAAAGTCCCTTCTCTTCTCTTCCGGGAAACCCATGGCTCTTCAACGATTGAAGCCAGCCAGCAGCAAAAATCACGCCACAAGAAGCGAATATGCGAAGAAAAACGAACAGTCCTAGCACAATTACTGGCCTGGTTCTTGTTATCTGGTCCAGAGTGGCAAGTACTCAAACGGGATATGTTACATGTAGCAGGCAGTGGTTATTACACTGGCAAAAGCAGACACGGCCATCTCGTTTTCCAGACGGAATCCAGTGTGAATGGTCAAAGCAATGAGCCACAAGGTTGTCTCTCACTGGCTATGCTCCCGATAATGCTTGTGAACCTCACGACGTGACTGCTGTACAACGCGCGGCCATGAGTTTGGCTCATTCCTACTTTATCCGTCAGTATTACCCATGGCAAATATGAAATCGGTGTGTTGTTCTCTCTCAGAAGAACTTGCTGCTGAAACATGTGATCACAGAAAGATGCTGTAGCGTGTTGCATGAGAAGGATATGCAGTGAGACCGGGTGGATCTTGGGCAGCAATCATCGAGACAACCAGTTTCTTGCCTGAACTCGGGCAGGTTGTTTTCTGTCCTTCTGGTCTGCGTCGCTTTGTCATACCATTGGTGACCAGTATCATCCGTCGTGTCAGTGGTGATGTCTGGTGAGGTTGTCTTGGTGTCTTAAACCTCGTGCGCGGTGCGTTGTGCCCAGGGACTGAACGATGCCTGCATGGGTATACCGGGAGACTGGAGTGAGCGCCGGCGCGTCTTGAGACATCCCGGCGGGTTCCTATAACTCATGAGCCTCCTGACCGACATGAGAAAAGCATGGCGACCTGCCTTCTGTTTGCTACATGCGCCCAAGGCCATGGGATCTTGCCAATTCGCTCAAATGTGTCGACATATACCACCTTTGTCGACTTTATGATTTGTATTGCAGCCTAGGTACGACGGTATGTAGGATTCAGGGTCGTAGGGGGTGGCCATTCAGCGTGATGTAAAGCTCGACGGCGAAGATGGATCATCGGCGGGAAAAGGGTGGCAAGGTAGGCCGGTCTTTGCAGCCGAGGAAGGAGATCAGGAGGCATGCGCCGAGATTCCAACCGCTAGTGCCGTGTAATGTGCAGGTGACATGATTCCGTAAGAGCAACGGTGAAGGGATAGCGGAAGAGGGTGAATGTATGTGAACCTGAATTGAAGTCCATACATTCGCGCGCGCAAAATGAGTCAGGATGTGATGGCACCCAGACCGGCAAGGTCTGATGTGCATTGATGACGACCACAAGTGAGGTGGGCAAGGCTGACGGTGGCGCTTGGGGATGACAAGGCTGAGAATGAGAAGGGAAACACCAAACTGCACTGACGATGGAGGCGCGTCCTCAATGAACGGCAAAGGTTGGGAGCCTGTTGCTTTGACCTGGTCTCATTGCCAGTGGCGCGAAGCAGTGAGTACCGCGTCGCGGCGACAATTGACAGCCGAGCAGATTCAGGTGGAGGGAACGAGCAGTCCGACATCCAGGTCAAAGGAGGCCAGCATGTACAAGAGTACACAGCAGATGTCGGGCAGCCGTTATCCGTGATTAATGGGAAAGAAATGCGCCCGGTCATTTTGCTTGTGTGCTACTGTCACTCGTTGGCAAGTGCGCTGACGAAATCGCGCCTCGTAAATTCGCAACTTCCGCCGCAATACCGGGCGCAATTGACGACCCCTGCGATCGAAATTGACGATTAACTGTGGGCGTAAGTGACGAATTTGAACCTGCACCTGAAGATTCCCTACGATCGCAATTGACTGAGCGCAATTGACAATTTCTCACGGTCGCAATCGACGATTTCCAACGGGCGCTAGGTGACGACTTTTGCGGTCGCAATTGATTGGGCGTAAGTGGGCGTTTTGCGACTGTGCGCAAGATGCGTTACGTAAGCGCCTGTCCCAAGCGTTAGCAGTGGCACGCAATCAAAACAGCCGCGCTCAAAGAAACTCCTGCATGCCAGGTCGCAGTTGAGTTGGCGGAGCTGAAAATTTCCGAGACCGTAAACGTTGACGGGCGCAATTCATTGATCATCCATGTGAGCCTGGAGAAAGTCGTCAATTGCGGCGAGATGAACCCGAGGTAAGCCTGGTACATGGGCAACGTGGGTCAACGAGTTAACCAAGATGACCAGTCGCGATTAAGAGGGTGTAATTAGCGATCTAGTGTAGAAGAGTGGTGATGACATGCGGTAGCTATTGGAGGTCAAGAGATGATGGCGTGCAAGTCGTCAACTGAGGGCATCGCCAATAGAATGTTGTCAGTGCACCACAGAGATAAGCGATAAGAGACAAGATAAACTTCCAGTGAGATTGGAGCGAGCGGTTCTGTTATAGCCGATGCTTGTAAGTGGGGCTGAGCGCTCGGGCCATGTTACAACAGCGGATACGTGCATGGTCCTGTTGCATCTTGCGACATGATTATGCTAATAAAGAGTATACAATACTGAGAGGGGTCCGTGCCACACATCACATGTGCGACTGAGTCAGCGTCCTGAGACCGCTTCACTGTTGGCGATGTCCCTTTTATCCATGTTGAAGGGCCGGCACCTAGCTAACTGGCGCTATTATATCTCTGGCCATCTCAATAATCTCCTGAGGGATGAGACTCAAATCAAACAGTGCAAGATCTCGACTTGGCCATTTTCAAATACCCGCAGCACCGCTAATCTGAGTTTCGCTGGGATGCACCTGCGTTCTCGGTCGTTGACGCGTCTGGGACGGACAAGTCCCAGAGATGACCCGAGCAGTCCGGGCCAGTGCATCAGTATTGATACCACGGCTTTCCCCCTTGGCGCCAACAAAAGCAGTCCACAGCTCGGTGATCCTGATGGCCTCAACGGTGGTGGTGCGTTCAGCTGGCATCGGGCGTACGAGACCTCAATTCTTTCAACAGACCGACGAGCGCTCAGTATGCCGCGGCCATGGTAGTGATGCCCTGATGCCCTGATGCCCTGATAATTATGACGAGGATGCGGCCACTATCGATAATTGTCTCCGATACGTCATTATCCACAGTCTTTGTCCCCCACTGCTCATCTTCTTTCACGGGGTCACTGAAGTGCTACCAGTGACAAGGACCCTGGACTGGAAGAATGGAATATGTGGCATTGCACCCGTGTGGCACCATGCCGCGGCCAACCGCCAGCCTTTGTGATGATGCTTTCTCGTCGTCAATGACACCACATCGGCAGGGGAAAAGCGTTCCGTAATGGTCGGATTGTGATACTAGTCTACACTTGAGCTGCCGAAACCCTGCTGTCTCCAACGGCCTCATCAATAAGAACAACAGATCTTACAAGTCTACTTCCATCCTCCTCGATTGTTTCTTGGCTTGCCCATGTTCTCCTCTGTCTCTACCAGCTTGAGCTTGCCGTCTTGGTGACCACATGCAACCTGAGCGACCACCCGCTCATCGCTTGACTGTACTCCGATGGCTGGTGTCCAAAAGCCCAAACGTAATCCTGGCTGTGTCAAAGGCCCAAACCTGCCGTCTTAGTGACCACTCAACTTCCACCGACCAATCCGGCACGACACAGATACCGAATCAGCAGCCATGGCGAACGAGGAGATCTCGCTGCCGTATCTGGTGATGATACTACTGGTGGCGTTCGTGATACGGTTCCTGTTCTTCTTGCCGTCCCCGCTACCAGCCCCGAAAAAGAGCGCTGCAGCGGTACCACGCACGCGTGAGACGGTGGTAGAGAGGATACAGCAGATGTTTCCTCAAGTGGACCGGCGGACGATTCTGTGGGATCTACAGAGAAAAAGCGGGAATATCCAGGCGATGATTGAGAGTAATCATGCAGGACGGGTCCATCAGCTACATGCCATCTTGGTGGCCGTTTGTTCATCGCTCGATTGCGATCTGACTGCTGGTGTTCAGGTTCCAAATGGGATTCTGGCTAGGTTGAAGAGCCCAAGTTCGTTCTCGTGGTCCTTCATCTCTCCAACGAGGAACAGTCTATCCTCGTGTAGGACCGCTGTGTGCCTCGCTTGGTCTTTCCGCAGAGAGGCCTGTTATAAGAGGGCTGTTCTCATGGTCCTTCATCTCTCCAACGATGAAAAGTTTATCTTCGTGCAGGCCTGCTGCGTGTCCTGGTCGCCACCGCTTGGCTTCGAGACCTCTGCACCGGGGTGTCGCCGTAGTATGAATCGATCTCTGCTGGTGGGCCGTGGCTGACCACTGGTCCACATCCGGTTTGAGGACACGGTCATTTTCCTGCAAGGCCGTATTCGAGTTAGAATACCTGAAAGATAGAAAGCATGAATGGACCTTACCTACTGTGCTCGAATATGGGGTACGTGGGCTGCTGTCAATGCTGGCGACGGTCTCCTAATGGAAGGGGTTGTGCTACAGAAGCGGGTGCTCCCACTGATCAGTCTAGGCGCCGAAGTCTTTTAGAGCGAGGTGAATGGCAGCCTAGTCGCAATCTTGCGAACCATGAAGCACGGCGTCTGCAACTATATGCTCATGCTGAGTGGTCTTCACTGATGCTGCAGCTATTGAGGGTGGTTGCAAGTGCCCTGATGGCCGCGATGATGATGACGGTTGCCTTGAGAAACGGTGAAGTCGGCGGAGCCAACGTCGGACAGGGCTGGACAATGATTGCTGGATTTGAAGTAGAAGGCTCGTAGACCAGAACGTCGATTGTGGCTGCACCTTTGGACGCCGGGCGAGAAGGCAGCAAGGACAGTAGACGTGTCAGTTCGCATGCCGAACTGTTCAGCGAGTCGAGTCGAGTGGAATCCTGGAGAGATTCTGAAGGAGTAGCCACGCGAAGGTGAATTTAGCGGCCAAAAGTAGTGGCCTTGTGAGACCTATACTTGCGTCGGACGTAAAAGTAGGCCGAGACCATGAGGATCACAGACCCAATTGTCGTTTCGAGTTTTGTTGAACCTTACGGCTTCGGACCAACATCTTGCATCTCTATTCCTCGAGTTGAACAGACGCAAGAGGGTGTAAAAGAGTAAACGCGTTCAGTCCTGGATGCCTGCTGCCTTTGCCTTGCGCGACTTGGGGTCCACGAGGGTTTCGGTGTCGCTTCGCATCGGTGCCCGCATTCTATACATGGCACAGTTTTGCCCTTGCCGCCTTGATGCACCTTGGAAGCGGTGCCGCGCTTGTTGCCGCTGGAGCTCGAAGCCCATGGGCCGCCGCGGATCGTGGGTGCGGGCGACATGGTGGGTGATAATGATATTCTGTTGATATACACGTCAGCAGGGCAAATCCTTTCCGCCGGTACGAAGCCCAACAATCGTATTCGACTGCGAATATGGTATGAAAGACAGAAGTTGGTGAGCAGAGTCCAGGGTTCCCGTTGGTTGCAAGTACGGTACCTTAGGTAAGGCAGGTGGAAGAGCTGTTTACAGCGGTCCAACCACCTTCCAAATCCCCTTTCTACCGTCAATATTCCAGCATGTTCTGTGTCTGGGTGGATGATGAGTCGTCAACCGGAGTGAAGGTAGGCTGTCAATTGCAATGCTTCCGCAGCAAGCCCTGCGTAGATATAAGAGATTGGCGTTTGGATACGAGATTACTGCTTCCACTCTCAGCAACTAGCAATTTGGCTGTCGCAATGATGTTGCAATGGTCCTTTCTGCAGCACCTAGATGTTGCCCTATTTGAGTAGGAGTAGCTCGGTTCCGAAATTGGCCCGGGCTTTTGGACCTCCCGAACCTTTCATGCTCCCGTCATTCAGGTCCACTGGATTCCGTGCCATCAGACTACAGCCATTGTTCCTACAGTCCAAGGCGTGATGAGGTCTGGTCATCCTTTCGGCGGCGAGCGCAACTTCCGGCGGATTCTTGAAGGAAACAATAGGGTAGCTGGGTGTGTCTAACCAACTCTGACGTGAACCTTGACCATTCATTCCGCGGCTCCCCTCCACCCCTGGACGAAAAAGCACCCTTTCCGATAAGAGCTTCTCCGGCTCATGTACCCATGTTTTACCTGTCTGGTTTGACTTGCAGCAAGTACGAACACGACCGCAGTCGAGCGATGAATAGCTGGACAAGCCAACTCTGACCTATCCCGTCGACCACCCCTTCCACACAGGGACGAACAAGCCCCCTTTGCAATGAGAACTTCTCCGGCCCACGGATCCAAATCTCCCCTGCCCTCTTTGACCTGGGCTCGGGTGGTAGGGAGCTAGCGTCAAGTAAGCACTTCTCCACTTTCAACCTCAACGGCTGGTAAGCCGTCTACACCTATCTGCTCACATGGAAATCAAGGGATGTACCTTCCCCCCGAAATATTCGATCGCTCAGGTCCTTACGCTGGTCGATCAGTGCAATTCCAGCAGCTGCGACTAAATTGCTGCGTCGCAAAGTGCCTTCCTCTTCTGCCTTACTGATGACGTGCTTGGTCCTTCTTGTCTTACTGCCATTCTCGATGGCAGACCATCCTTCCACTAGTTCTCAAGCACGTCGCAAAGTGCCTGATGACGTGCTTGGTCCTTCTTGTCTTACTGCCATTCTCGATGGCAGACCATCCTCCACTAGTTCTCAAGATCACGGAAAACGAAGGTGATCTGGTTGACGTTGGGATACTTCACCTGCTTCACGTCGATGCTGGCGACAGGCTTCTTGTTGAGGAAGTTGTGGTACAGGAGAGAGTACTCATGCTCGTCGGTCCAGGCGCTGAGGTCTTCCATGACGGTGCGTACCATTTTGAGTTGAGAGTTGATGTCGTCTTCAATTATCACCAGGTAATTGATCAACCCATAGCTCGACACGACTTCCCACAGCTACATTACAATCGTTATGGCCTTCCTCTGAGTCTTTATCCGAGTCGGTCGCGACGGGCGTCTTTCAGCAACCCATACACCGGCATCTTAGCCAGCTAGACGGCGGCGTTCTCGCCTCGACCAGAATCCTCCTGTTCTAGACTCAGGCCACATTCATTTGCCGACAATAGGCCCACAACATTCGAATCTTGAGGCGTCCTCGCATCGATAATCTCACACTGAGCTACCCACACGGCGGTGCAGTCACGGTCTCCTCAACCCCTTCCTCACACAACGCACAACCAATTTATCTAAGCACAAGCATGGATGGATCACATTGAGGGGCGACAGCGCGGCAGATCGGAGGAATTGTTCGATGATATGCCAGGATTGCAACGGCAGGCGAGCATCACCATTCTGCTCGTCAACAGGCGTACGACACAAGGAGGGAGATGGCAGAGGCCAGCTGCTGTTTAGGGTCAAACAGATGGGTCTCTTTGTTGCGCTGTAAATTGATCCGAGCAGCTCCTTTTTTGCTTCGACCCCTCCTGTTATCACTGACTAAGGTAAACTGGTATCAGGTAGGGTTCTGACACTGGTCGACTCTACGGATTCCGCCTCATTGGCCTACCTTGATGCTTTCTACGAGACCCTTTTCAGAATATTAAAGATTGGATTTGTGATCCTCTTGATCTCGGCCTACTTTTGTGTCGCCAGTCTCGATAACACAAGGTCGTTCAACATAAGAACCTGCGCCACAGTCGCCTTGTGAGACCTGTACTTGCGTCGGACGTAAAAGGAGCTCGGTGAGGAAGACATTGGTACTCCCCGGCTCTTCCTACCCATCCTCTGCCATACTGTATCTAGGTCGGTATACTCTCTCGCTCGCGACGGGCGATGCACAAAGGAGCTTGACGAGGAAGATATTGATGACCCATTGGCTCTTCCTACCCAGCCCCCATGATAATGTGATCCGGTCGGTACACTCACTCGGAGAGAGAGATCGTATTTGGATCTGTTTGGATCAAAGTCAAGGCGGTCGTTGAGCAGAACAGCAACATTTATGCCACCTCATCCAAATAGCTGACAGTCTCTCGATTCCTTCTCACACTCAGCAGCCTCATCTCTCACCTCTGTCTCTCCTCCTCACTTCTTCTTCATCACACACACTCACCTCCAACGCATACACACAAATGCACCACCACCACACACACACACACACACACATCGCACACACAATCGCACACGACCATTCACATCACCCAAATTGTTGAACCTCGTCATCAAACTCAAATCATTCGACTGTGCGTTCCGCGACCTCGTGTCCGACACCCAAATTCTTTCACCTGAAGGGTAAGCCACTTGTACTCGATGCTACAATCATTCCTAATTTGCTAATCTAAGCACAGCGCAGAAATGTTTGCCCACTACCGCTCTCAACACCTGGACCGTCACTATGCGCGCCTTCACTGGGACGCCGAACTAGAAGCCATGAATGGTAAGTTGCTCCGCATTTCTGACACAGCACTCATCCTGCTTGAGCACCATTTCTAACATCAGAAAATAGCCAGAGATGACGAAGCCGCTTCAGACTAGCAGTCAGGCAACGGCGATGACATCCAGTTCAATCCGACATTGTCCAACATTGTGCCTGTCTCAGATCACGACGACGACGAAAGTGCGATTCTTCGTCAGGCTGCATACTACCAGCCCCGGGTTCCCGTCAATGTCCCCTACAGAGACAGCTTTTCCGACGAAGACTCCGACAGGACATCCAACCAGCGCTATGCGCCGAGCTCCTCTTACGATCTCGAACCTCCGCCTTCGTTGTTGGTGGAGACAGTCATGGACAATGAGGAAAGCCTAACCGGCAGTCCCACGCTTGATTGGGTGTGCGGATTCATAGACAATTCTTTGAATACTATTGATTACCTGATGCCGGATCAAGTTCGGGAGGTGGTACGTTTCGTGGTTGACCATGTGTGGGCTTTCTGGTGTGGAATTGATGATAGAGAGGGTTTTTTGGTTTGAAACAAGAGAACATGGACAACAGGTGTCCCCACTGGGGGGTAATAAAACTTTTTGAGACCGGCAACGTCTCCTCGCCATTGGCATTGTCCAGCATGATAGTGTGATTATCCCATGATGTTATGGCGACAAGCTTGACCCGGTCTTCAACACCTGCCAGTGCATTAATTCTACCATGGCCTCTTGCGTGTTGTTCCAGATCTATTGCATCCGTATGCTATTTTCCTTTCTATTTGCGCTCCAAACAGTCATACCCGGCACCGGAAACACATTGTACTTGAAGATGATCTTGCACAGCTTGCTTGCTTTCAGAGGATGGACGCGACAATGGAGTGGTCAGAGCTCGTCGCGTCACGACATCCCATGGTAAGGTGTCTTGCCTCACTTTCCTGACTCCACCTCCGGTAAGACACGAGTGATGAGGAAAGCAGAGAGTGAGAGGTTCTCTGTACCTAAGGTAAGGCATAACTTCCCTTACAAGAACCTCCCGTTGGCCACCGTCTTGTTGAATTCACAAGCAAGCTAAACCACGTGCTTCCTTCATTGACCTTCATACTTGTCGGTAGTAGCATGTGTTGGACTTGCGCTACGTCACTCGAACGGATGCTCGGATAGCTTGGCCACAAGAGCGAGCTTGCGCCGCATTTTCACCATCGAAAGTGAGCAGCTGCTTCGTTTCCATTTCAGTCACGGGCATGCAATTCTCACCACAGGTCCTTCAGTTGTTCACCTAAACCTCGAGGGCTTCCTCCATCGTCCTTTTCTGCTCGACAATCTTGTCCCAGGGGGTTTGCGAGCTTCCCAAACCACGCAACATCATTTCGGGTTAGGTCATTTTGCCACTCCAATCGCATGTCACCTTCATGGCGTTGATAACATGCTTAATTTCGCTATGCGGAAGTCTCGATGGAGTACTACAAAGACACGGCCCTCGTACAACAGTATTCACCGTCTCCAAAAAAGATCGCGTCTCTTTTTCCTCGGGCGCATATGCCGCCCTTCCTTTTGGCCCTTTCTCCGGGGACCTCTGCGTCGCCATCAAAATTCAGAACCCCTGCGCTTCGCCTTTTGCACTCAGCCTTTGCGGTCAAACTTCCCGGACAGCACAACTGCGTGAGGCAACTTTGACATCTCGAGTTGCATGAGGGTTTTGCATAAGCATCATAATTTTGAGCTGCGTGTGTGTAGTCCAAGAGTATACCACGTTGTGTAAGTTCCCTAGGAAGCCTAATCCTGCTGGGGCCGATGTTTTGCAATTATGATTTGCGACCCGCGCCATTTGTGTGTGTGGCCCAGGTACGCCGTTGTGGTAGGGCTTCACCATCGCGTGGGAGACTCGGCGTACGGGAAATGCGGCAGCAAAGACCAATCTTATTTAGATCTAAACAACATGCGGACGGGCGAAAGACTGTGTCTTTTCAAAACCTGCTGAAGGACATCATGGTCAGCATTTGTGGAAAGGAGGATGAGGGTGGGTTGTTGAGGAGAAATCTGCCAGTTCTCTCACAGACAAGACGGCGATGCAAAGAAAGACGCCGACATCAATGAGCATGTGGAGGACAAGGGTCGGAAACTTGCGGCAAGCAATGGCGGAATCAAATTTGGAAAAGCATTGAGGAAAGAGATTAGAAACTGAAAGATGCTGCATACCTGTTTCCAGTGCAATCCCGCCTCAGCCCAACCATCACGACTCGTCACGGCTACCGCGCTTGTTGGCCTACTGGGACTACGTGGTGTGTTCGTCTCCGTCTCCTCCTTTCTCTCCCCAGGCGCGCCTCGTGAGGCACTCCCAGCACCTCTGGACCCGGAACCACTGGATAGCTGTTGTTGTCAATGCTATCGTTTTCGCTGCTTCATCTTCTTCTTGGTAGATGCGGACAGGACGGCTGGGAATCTCGGCCTATCTTGTCCGGGTCTTGGACTGACAATCTCGCGAGATCTGAACTTGTGAAGGCCATATCCGAGCGCAATGAGTGCTCACATTATTATCCTATCGTTGGCATCTCTCAGTCACAAGGGACGCGCGTGTAGATTCCCGTATCATGCAGACGCGAAATCGGGATTGTCATTGGGATCAAATAGCTTCGAAGCATGTCTTACTCACGAAGATAAGTACGCTCGCTTCTCTCTGTGCGTAGCTTCGTAGCGCGCGTGTAGACAAGGAGTCGGTTGTGTGATGCAGATGGGTACGACGAAATCGGGGGCTGTGTGATGGATAGATTGTCAAATATTTGGCTTCAAAGCAAAGACAGTCTTACTCACGAAGATAAGTACGCTCGGGAGTCTTCTCTCTGTGCAGCTGCCTGATGATATGGTGGGCTTTCGAATCCCGGTAGTCTGCTTCGGAGGGAGATCAGTCAAGATGATGATGCCGATTGCTGTTGGTGCACATGTCAGCAGGGCAAACATACCGTTGGAACGAAATGTAAGAAACGATCTATTGGCTCTGCAGCCTAGAGTCTCCGTTCCCCATCGAAGCCTTTTTGGTACTGTCGTTGTCCTATGGTGTTGTGAACCAGAGACCAATAGGGATCCTCGTGTTTCGAGTCTCTCTAAAGCCAGACGTTTTTCCTGGTTCTCATTATCTGTTTCCGTACTCAACGCCGATGCAAGCGGAAAGAGAATGAGTTGAGCAGTGCCTAAGAGTCCTCTACGAGAGGTAGGTAAGTGGAAGGGTCGCTTGTGTAGCCCTGACCGCCTTCCAAGCCCACCTTGTCTGCCGACTGCCCAGAGACGAGAAATGGTGATGATGGCCAAGGCGGAAATCATGACCCAGAGGTTCGTTCGAGGTGGGGCCAGAGATTCGGAGAAGGATGTTGAATTTCGAAATTCGAGAGGCCGAGGAAAGCCAGGAACCACGATTGACTCTGCATTGCTGCTGTTCACTCCGTCGGCGCACATGGAAGCTGGGAAAATGGGGTCCCGAGTCATGCTGTTGGCCAAGCTTGATGGATTTCTGTATGTGTACCGAGGACAGAAGATACAAACGGAAAGTTCGACGAAGCTGCCAGAAAGTCCTGGCCCGAGACTCCAACAGCCATGGAGAGCTTGGCCGGAAGTGGTGGGTTCGATACTCTTTGAGATGGTATGACAGACCATGACAATACCGAATGCTTCTGTTCGACTTGCATGTTCCGCAAGGCACTCATATCTACAGCGAAAGCCAGATTGCGAGTCACGGGCCAAATACAGGTCACTGAAGATGTCAGACGGCATCTACATCTATGTCAATAGGCACAAGACACACGGAAAAGATCACAGAGGCCACCGGTTGTTTGGGTCAAAGGGATGGATTACTAGAGTATGCCCCCTCCTAGATGTGTAACCCTGCGCTGTATACCTGATACATCCGAGCTGTTCCTCTATTGCTTAGAACCTTCAATTCCTTCAAATAGCCTCCAACCGGAAGAGCTCTGACAATCCATGTGTTGGTAGACCTGTCAACAGGGCGAGCCCAGAATTCCCCCGTCAGGTCCAGTGCATATGGATCGTACAAGGCGGAAAGAGGTTGTTGATTAGCTGAATGTCGATGCCGAACTTGAGAATGTCGCCCGCTGTAATCTCTTTTGCAGTACGCAGAGGTAGCCCTAGAGAGTCATGGTAGGTTCCGTGTAGCGAGCCGATGTCTTTGGCGAACAGTTCTAGTCGTGGGGTTAGCTATTGACGTAAAAAAGGTCAGAGTAGAGCATATACCTTGTGGTACCAATCGACCGCAGTTTGGTCTGCTCTCGGTTCATGACGAGGATGTCAAGGTTGCAATTGTCGGCTTTTGCTCCAAGTTGGAAATTCGGTGGCTCGCTCGCGAGTGGAAGAAAGGGCAATTTGCAACCGCCAGAGCACATTCCGCATCCCTCTTTCTACCGTTGATATAAATTGCGGGTTCGAGCTCTATCTTCCGGCAAGAAGCGTCTTTAAGGGACTGGACTTTTCTTTGACGATGATTGCCTCTTCAATGAATCTCTTCGGCAACGGCATGGCTGTTTGTGCCTTCCGCGTCGTCGACCACCTTCCACCTGGGTACGTGCACTAACAAAGGAACCTTAGGCTCTGCCGACCCACTTCTTTCCATACCATATTCGCAGGCGAATACGATGGTTCGACTTCGTACCGACCGAAAGGGTTTACCCTTCTGAGCATCGCCATCGCTCCAAGCACATACATTGCCATGATCTGCAAGTTACGAGACGTTCAATCGCTGCGCTGTTTTTGTACAGCACACTGAGGCTCCAAAGTCAGCGGAGGCACCAGAGGCTCTCGATACTTATGCTACCGCGAGCTGTAGGTGGCGTAAGTATCGAGAGCCGTGAGCTGCATCACTATGACCATCCCTCCGGCTCCTTCATCCAGCAAGCTGCCGCTGTCACTGCCACCGTCACTGAAGTTGGAAAGTGGGAGTACTACGAGCGATTTTGACAAAGCTCGTTCGGCGTCGACTTCAAGCTCGTTGAGGTCTTCATTATAGCAATCTCTCGACCTTTGAAGACATAGGATATTTTCAGTGTTGCACATGTAAGTCTGACGTGCCAGAGCTCGCTGCAAAGACACTCTGACTGACTGTTATCTGTGTGCGTACTAGCCTCTGCGCTTCATAGGCAGAGACAATTGCATCCAAATCAAACTTCTAAGCACATTGCCGACGAAGCTGCGAGCCAATTCTACGGTGCTGGAAATCAAACTCAAGCCAAAGCAGACGAGGCCGAGAGAGATTAGGAATGGCCACCGGGCAGGTCGATTAATGACGGGGGCGAGCTTTCCGTGGGGGAAAGTTACTGCTGTGAGTGTCCCCGTTGCACTTCCACCCAAAGCTATTGACATACTGACAATCAGTCTACCATGCTCAGGGATATGTTGCGAAACAGTCTGCAAAGACCGCCGCCAGTGGAAAACGCGACGATGGCCAGCAGGCGGTAAAAGAAGTTGAGACGAAGTGTGGCAAGCAGCAGAACCAGCAGAACCAGTACAAAACGCAACTTCAACCGAACCGATGGTGGGAGCTCTCAATCAACTCCGGTGTTGGAATATTGACGGCAGAAGAGGGGATTCGGGACGTGATCGGGCCATTGCAAACAAAGTAGGAGTCCCGGCAGTCACCATACTCCTCATCGTTCGTGGTCTCGAGGGAGCCCGCGTGCTGAGGACGAGGCTTGGTGACGCGACGAGGCTTCTCGTGCTGTTGCTGCTGCTGCTTCTGTGCGGTGGAAGAGCGGGCAACTTTGCTCGCAGGGCCAGCAAGTTTGCTGCGCTTGTCTTTGGCATCGGCCATCTGTAGAGTCTTCTCCTCTTTCTGCTTCTTCGTCTGATCGACAGTCTGGTTACTCTGCCCTTCACTTCCTCGCACACCTACACCCAGCGGAGAAAGTATGGGCTCTGCTCACGACGTCCTCCTCGGGCACACATACGCAGTTCAGTGCTACAATTATTGAGTCTTGCACCAACCGAAAGACCCGAGGTCACCCGGCCAAGATGGGAGAGCTCGCCGACTTTCTCGTCAAACGCGACCAAAACTTCCGCAAGTCCGTGTCTCACTCTCTTTCTCCTTCCCCTCCTCTCATTACCTCGTCTCCCAGGCCTTGAGCTCAATTGCGTACTAACGCCCTTGCCTGCGCAGAGCCCGTTTACCCGCCCTCTACTCCGACTTCCGACTTCCGCCCCAACAGACCCTCAACCCAGACAGCTTCCAAGCCAACTGTTGGCTTCTGGGCAGTCGGCAGAAAAGGTGGATCTGGAGGGCAGTCTGGGCCATGCAAACGGCCTCTCCGCTGAGATACCACCTCTGGAGGAATGCTTCTCCCACTTCCTCCTCCTTCCGCCTCCATCCTCAGCAATAAAACAACATAATACTACCCTTCGTGCCAACCTTTGATGTGTATACCAACACCAACATCGACGCCTGGCGCCATGTCCTTGCCCGTGCGGCATTTGAAAGCCGAATCGCCTCGCAGCTCTCAGCGCCGAACGTGCTGCTCGTCAACATCGACGAAAAAAGCAGGATCGGGTGGAGCAGGAGAAGCAAGAGAGGCAAGAGAGGCAGGAGAGGCAGGAGAAGCAGAAGGGGCAGAAGGAACAGCAGGAGCCTGCGACTAAGCAATGCGTTGCATTTCTCACTAAGCAGAACCAGAAAGATAACTAGAAAGGGAGCAACAGCGATCCGAACCAGAAATGCCAGGACTTATGTAAGAATGTAGTACCATCTCAGTTTGTCCGTGCCGGCGTGCTCGTATCACTCCTGATGAACCATGTTGTCAAAATGCTCCCGTACAGTCTATCCATCAGCATACCTGCGTGTCCTGCAAAATGACATTCGTTGCTGTGGGTATGAGCGGGAATGAACCATTGCAGGCCCCGGGACTTCCACATTGGGCACAAGTTAAGGTATGGCACGCAAGCCCTTGTACTGTGAAGTGTCTGGGCCTTCTCTCGGACACGCAGTCGTCAGCTGGCATTTTGTGGCATCAAGGCTTGCAAGAGGCTCCGTTGGACGATAAGAGACATATTCCTCATCCGATCAGCGTCTTATGGCGGACCAAGGTATCTTGAGGGGGCAGGCACTCGAATCCAAGGTGGTGGTAATGGCGATTACAACGCAGACAGCCATCAATTCCGTGATTGACTCAGGTATGTTCTCGTGTACATGCCTGCAGCAGATCTAGCCCCAAGAGCGGAACTGATGATCCGAGCCATGTCTCGCAGCAGGAGCCGCAACAGTTGCGGGCCGGGGTGGCTCGAGGGGAGAGAAAGTAGGCCAGAGAAGCGGGTGGAAATGGTCAGGGGGCGTCATCACGTGGATGGCGAATGGCCGTATCCCTCAGACCTTGAGAGCAAGCCTCACTTCTGTCCTTTGACGCATTGAATTTCACTGGCCATGTGCATGCCTAGGCGGTCCTTCCCTACGATAGAGGGTAAGTAAGGTAAGGTAGGTGGCCTCAGAGTGGCTTCAAATCATCAGGTGATTAAGGTAGGTACGCAAGGATAGATCACAGCACGCCACAATAAGAAGGACAATAGGTAAACACCGTAGTGCGCAGGCGCCGTACCTACTTGGTACCCTAGCAGTTTCTCCTAGATAGAAAATCAATGGCAATGGGAAAGTGCAATTCCATTGGCAGTGGGCAATTGCCGTTGGAAGCGGGCAAGTTCAATGGCAGGAACCTAGGTACGCTAGGCCCGCGTGAAATGTACCCACTTGAACTGGCACCGAACGCCCTGTGGGCAACTGCCTACTCTTAACTGCGCTTTCGACTGCGCTTCCAGTTGCGGCTTGCCCACCCTTAATCAGGATAGGTACTTCCTTCCACCTGCAATTATCCGGGCATGTAATGCTCCGCTGGGCACCTTCCAAAGAGGTAACGCATCAGAGCTTGCCTCCGAGAGGCGCCAGCTGTGGCCTATGACATCATTCAACAAGCCAGCAGGGAAGGAGTCTTGGAAATGCCCTTCCATCTCAAAGTGTCGGATTGGAGGTCCAATTCGATCCCAA
The DNA here is from genome assembly GCA_014706365.1 of Colletotrichum australisinense (nom. inval.). Taxonomy (NCBI): domain Eukaryota; kingdom Fungi; phylum Ascomycota; class Sordariomycetes; order Glomerellales; family Glomerellaceae; genus Colletotrichum; species Colletotrichum australisinense (nom. inval.). Next base: position 180,547 of record JABKAN010000019.1, read on the forward strand.
GCGACCCTCCATCCTACGGTCGGAAGCTTCTTCTTACATCACTACACAGAACCAGGCAATCTCTCCGACGTGGCTGGACTTCGGCGCCTTGAGCTGGGGAGAGCTCATTCTACGCCAAATGACCTTCTACATGATGAAACTCTGGGAGGGAGATGGGACCGCCGCTCCTGCCAAGAACATGGCTCTTGGACTTCTCGGTGGACTGAGTGCTGCAGTCTCTAAGCTTCGCTCTCACATTCGCAAGGTCACTTATTCCATGGATGGAAGCGATTCCAACGAGTTATCGCGGTACCTGTCTGAGCCTTAAGGTGATTACCTCCTCTTCATCTCATATCTCGATGGATCAGTTCCAGCTAACCAGCCCACGAAAGGTAGTTTCATCACAACCAATCCGCAATCATCTGCTAACCCGTCGCTCAAGATGTTCGCAACATTACTCACGTGCTGAACGACGACTACCCCAACAACTCGGATGACTATATCCATCTCGTATGCTCGTTCTCTGGTCTTGCGGCCCGCCGCTTAGTTTGCTCGATGTCGTCTGTAAACATCGTAAGGTATGTCAATATGTCCGACGTCCGTCTTTGGTACCTCCCTTCTTTGGATTATCTTCATACAAATGACCTGCTGACACAAAGGCAACCGTCAAGGCGACAAAGCAGGCATCGGGGGTGGCATTCCCAAGGCATAGCATCCCTGATTGAGGACTTCTCAGCCCCACATACAACACACTCTCTTTTCTCCTCATCTTCGGCCTACGAGCAGCACAGCGCGACTGCTCCGCCCTAGCACGCAGCGATTGCGCTGTAGAAAAGCAGCGCAGCCTCATGTCGCCTTCCTTCACCACGCTCGAACTCCTCCCTCGACATGACGGTCATTGAGGAGTTCAAGCGTGACCTGTACCGTATCTGTCCGAATGTGAAGCGATGGAGTGCGGAGTTTGATCGAATCATGAGGCTGCAAGTGATTAATGCTACAGAGGCTTAGGGATCGGAAGCTTGGGTGGGCTTGGATGTGGAAGATCAACCTTGATGAGATTATGTACATGATGGGGAGCCTGAAGCAGGCATGGAGTGGTGTCAAATCTGGCACAGCGTACGTCAGGACTGTGTCAATGGTTCTTCGTCAAATGGCGAGAAGGTTAGCAGCGAGAACAAACATCACGAAGAAGATCATGATATCGACGAAGAGCAGAGCGACGACGATGACGGGGCGGACGATGACGACGCGGAAGACAGTGCCGACAGTCATAGCGATGGCGATGCCAACAAGCAAGGAATGCGGAAAGGAACTGCGGTGGAGGGTAGTTTAGGCGGCCGAAGGTTGTGGGAAATGACAAGGACACAGCAGCTATCAGGCCAGAGAACTAGGCATCATAGGTGTTTATCAATATACCACCGAAGCCTCAGCATTGAATGGTCCGGCCGCCGTGACTGCCGGTGATTGTAGAAGGTGAGCCTGTTTCTCGCCCTAAGGCGTTTTGGATGCTTCGGCTAGTCAGTTGGTCATTTGTGAAGAAACGAGAGCTGATGCCGAGCGCGGCGGCCAATCTTGTGAACTTCAGGTGGCTCAACGGGTCTCGAGAGCACGCCGTACACTGCACACGAATCGGCAAGGAGCCCAATGCGAGGAATGATCTTGTGGTTCTGTTGCAATTTGGGCACAGCGAGAGATTATCGAATTCTGGCACCAGTGATTCAGTCTGACAATGTCATGGAATGCAAGCGAGGCGGGACAGCGTCGGAGTAGACCGAGATATTGCAATAGCAGTGCTTAGAGAAGCTACAACTTTTGAACAGGGCACTGGCCTGGGCGGCAGCAAAGGAATCGGGCATCCCTGAGGAAAAGATTGAGGCTCACCACCTCCGACAGGAAGGGGGGCAAGCCGGCATTAATTGCTTGGAGGTCTGCGGACAGGAGGAGCCTGACTCTTGGAGGGTGAGTCGTGACGGCACGTGGAGATGACACCTTGCGAAAATTGATGCCTTTGATTGTGCGTCGAGAAGAGTGGGCGATCTCTGTTTGCCTCTGGTCAGTAGCCGACTTCAATGTGTGAGGAATGGGTATGGGCAGAGTGGTCTTATCTCGGAGGTTGAAGTCGGGAAGTAACCCGAGTCAAGCTCGAAGAAGCATGTTTGTGACTGGTTTCCGCGTCCTGGGTATACGTGAGGAGTAAAAGATGGTGTTTCGGCTGTGCGTCACTCGATTGAAAGGGAGCACCGTCTCTCGATCATGGCCCAAGCCACCCAAGTTACCCGGGTCTTGTCTCCTTCATTCATTCCAAGCAATGTCAACAGTCCATCATCGCCGTCACCGTCGCGGTTTCGAATACCTTGACTGATCTAGGGCAGTGCATGGTCGACAAGGAAGCTGTTGGAGAGAAGCCAACGCGTAGCCGGCGAGATCTTCTTCGTCCGGAACGTTGCTCGACCGAGCCGAGAAGGTCAAGGGGAAACCCCGCCAGGGCTACCAACACCACCGATACCAATGACGATGCCCCACTTGCCATCTGACGTTACGTCATGTGGTTCTGCTCGGTTCTCTCTGATCGATGCATGTCAAATGTGCACATTTGTCGTGCATCTACCTTGGGGTAGGTACATGCGTGACGGACATGCGATACTGCGGTAGCGCCAGGAGCTAAGGTAAGGTAGTCCAGGCCGTCAGAGTACCTATACATGTCAAGTTTGGCAAATGACGCGGGGTCCTGCGGCTGCCGCCTTGGACCCGGGCAAAACCCGAGAGCACTTTTCAATTAGCACTGCAATCGCACCTGACTCTTGTGAGGTTGAAATAAGGTACGCGCTAATTGAAGAAGGTTTGGTGCCTGGTCGACTGACCCCCCCGAGGTGGAGTGTGCCCTTTGTACCTGCCTGGTTGGTACCTACTGGAAAATGAACCAACCTGGGGCGGCCAGCCACCTGCCGCCACATACAGCCATATTCCAAAATCTCCCAATATTTTGGGTGTTTTTGGCAAAATCTCCCAATCTCCAGCACAGGGCAGGAGGTTCCTCCGGCGTCCACCCGGCGCGCCTGCCGCCCTAAAAAAGTAGGTACGTACTGACAGAGCCACAACAGAAAATGAACCAAACCGGGACGGCCAGCCACCTGCCGCCACACACAGCCACATTCCAAAATCTCCCAATATTTTGGGTGTTTTTTTGCAAAATCTCAGTTGTACGGTCGGTGCTTTCTACGCCTCTTTTACCCTAGTGGAAGACTTCGAGGCAATACCAGAGACACCATGGTGTTGGATTCTGGGCAGGCGGCAGAAAGAATGGTCCTGGAAGGCGGTCTGAGGTGGGCCACACAAACGGCCCTTCCACTTACATAAGGTAAGTACCACTTCTGCAGGACAAAAGACGAATCGTGCCCTCGGCCCCTTCTTCCTATTTCCACCTCCATACACTGCAAGGAACACCATCTCCTTGAATCTTCGAGCCAATCAAGCGGCTACCGCGCTCATGTGTATATCAATACATTGAGTAGGTACGTTTTCCAGTTGACTTCCGGTTTGGATTCTCCCTGCTCCATGGACCCATCTGCCCTTTTGCACTCTGCATACCTATCCTGTTACCTTCATTTACGTCCTCCGTTGCTCATTGGCACATACTTCTTTGCTGTTGACAACAGGTGTCAAATATCAGCACCATTCTCCCGCGTCCCAAGGGGCTGCCTCATGGAGCGCCCAATGGCGTGTTCCGATTCTCGCGTCGTTGTCGTTTCTAGGTCGAAGCGTTACTTGTCACATCTGTCCCCGTTCTGACGCATCCCTCATGGACGAATGTGCATCATCAACTTGATGCCAGACTTGAGCCTCAGCTCCTTCAACAGCCTCCCATTCTCGCACGACAGCATTGACAGCCTTTTGAAGAACAACCAAGAACCCCGCAATCAGTCCAGGTCATAGCAGAGGCCACACCCAAGAAGAAGAACGAGAACAGCAGCGAGGACAGAAACGAGGATAGCAACAGGGATGCCAACGGGGATGCAAATAAGGACACCAACGACGACACTCCTATTGCCCATACTACCCAGATCATTCCCCCCCTCGAATTCTTACCACCAATTGGCCGCCAGCTTCTTTCTCTCTGCTTCCACTCGTCCTGACGCCTTCACCGTCGTCTACGTCTTTATTTCAGCAATGTCAACAATATCCTCCTCGGCAATCATGACGGCGATGATGATAGGATTGATTTGAAGGGCAGTAGCAAGCTTTCCGCCGCCGACGCCGATACCAGCCGCCATCATTACTCTCTCGCCATGGTCACCTGCGACGCTATCGCTGTTGCGTCTTTCGTCACGTCTTCGGGCGCCTCCAATTCTCGCTGTGTTCTTCTCACTGCTCTCATTCTTGTCATAATTTCTGCCCCGCGTTCGGTTCCAAGTTCCTCATCCCCATTCTATACCTCAGACCGCACGAAACCGTCACAAGAGCAAGCGCAGCAGTAATCACCCTTCCTGACCTTGCCGCTATTGTTCAGCCCTATGCAAAGTTCGTTCGGCTCCTCGACCGGCTAAAAATCACACGCTCCTCGACGCCATCCAGCGCGAAGTCTCTGAGCCCTGCCTTACCGACGTGGGCATGGGCATAAGCCATTGAGCCCGCACCATGTTACCGAGTTATGCACCTTCTCGAGAATGCCAACGCACGATTGTCGCAAATGCCGCAACGGTTCGTCGGCATTTCCACACAAAAGGTGTTGGCATCCCCGTCTGCCTTGATTGAAACACTTCTCCCCATGGCCTGCGCCGTCGACCAGCGACCGCGACAGCATCAGATGGATCATCCCGAAGGCGAAAACGGAGATGGCGACAGTGTGTGGAACCGGACAGCTGAGGCTACTTTCCATGCCGTCATCTCTCGAGTTCCAACTGGTGGGACGACCACAACTCCATCGCCACACCATCACGCACAACCATGGAGTCCTTTCTGGAGATGCGCAGTCTCGAGGACGATGTTAGTTTAACTTACAAGTCAGCTGTTGCCCGTAAAGATCTGGATACCTTTTGAGGGATCTTCGCATACCACTACATTGTATGTCTGCTTGAGAGACTGACCACGGGATTTGCTCGACGCTAGCTTTGCCCAAGAAGTACGCTGCGCCCTCGACCGACTTCTTTGATCCCTCTTTCAGCGCCGCGGTGCCCGGCTCGGTGCCCTAGAACCTACGGTAGAACGACTCAACGAAGCCGCATAATGTGTCCAGGGCCGCGGCAGAAGTCCACTTCATACCAGAAGGAGCCGCCATTCCCTCTTCATCCCAAACCAACGGTCCAACCCACGGATACCTTTCCTACCTCACCTTGCTTACTTCGCTACCTTGCTCACCTTACCTGACCGTTAACTCTGTACTTTATAGTAATCAGACTATGGGCCCGGCTTGCCTCGTTCTTTATTTCGTAACCCTCCCGCGAGCTCAAACCTTATCGTCATCGCCCGAATGAACCCGCTGTAGCCAGACGGCTCTTCCTCCACCTTCGCGGGTTTCCTCGTCTTCCATTCCGCAACCCGCCCGCGGGCTCAAAGTGTTGATCTTCAGCTCCCATCTCCACGAGGTCCGGTACATATGCTTGAGACCTTTGGCCGCTTGTTAACAGGGCCTTTGGGTGTAGTCGGCGTATTGAGCGGCGACCTTGAAGTCGTGAGTGTTGGGAAGAAGCGGGGGAATGCAAGCCGTTTGGAGGAGTCGAACGCTGCTCGAGAGACTGCGGAAGAGGCCACGAGGCCGCGGCACAAGAGGCCACGGGAACGGAGAAGGTGACATGAGCCTCAACAGGGGCAATGCCTTTGTTGGAAATTGATCAATTATTTGGCTAGTCACTGCTCCAAGGCGTTGGTACATCCGTCTTAGTCTTTCTCATTCTTTCTCTTTCTCTGTATTTCTGACATATTCATAGGCGAATATGAGGGAGACAGAAGCGGAAAGTACGCAGACATGCTTCGACGCCATCTAGCAGTTAAGAGGCGAGGTCTACTTGGATGGCGGCATACAATCGGAATTGGAAGCAATTAAGTCGCTCGCTTCTACTTCGGGTGGCTGCCAGGAAGGCCTGGATTACCTCCAGACCACGCTGTGCCTTTCGCTAAGTAGGCATCATGGAAGTGCGCATGACTGTTTTATAGTCATCACACAGCTAACCAACCAACTAGTAATGGGCGAACACTGTCCTCCTCCAACCCCTCGACTCGCTCTCCAACGACCCTCGGCTCTTCCCTCAACTCCTGACATCGGCTTCTTCAACGTGCCTTTAGACCCTGGTTCAGACTATGCCGTCGTTTTGTCCATGTACGAGGTGTACGCAAATATCCTCTGACGTCACCTAGTAGTTGATGGGTACGGCCTACCCGGCCGCAGGCATGGAAACGGCGCTGGAGGCGACCGAGTTTATCGCTTCCACTTAGAAGGCTGCCACAAATATCTGACTTTTCCCAGATCACGTCCTGACTCTCACTAAGTAAGGGCAAGCGGCACGTCAACCAGGGGAGGAACCGCCCGTGCGTAGGAAGGCAACAGGCCGTATGGCCAGTTCATGTGCTTGGATGGGGCTGAGAACATTTGCCAACTTGTATTTGAGGTGAAGTTGAGCTTTGTCGTATGATCGCAACAGGGGCATCAATGAGGATCGTGGAAGACGGTTATTGGAAGCGGGAAATGGGCACAGACCCCGCTCTGAATACAGAGGATGCAAGCGAGTGGGGACCTTGGTGATTACGTGGACAAAGGTCAGGTGGAACTTGGTGAGGACACGGATGATTGAAGCCATCACGAAAATCTTGTTATTGAGCAAAGTCACCCCGGAGCTACCTAGAGTGAAGCAGAAAAGTGTACCTGAATGGCAGACTTGTCAAGTGACAACATCTTCTGCGTCACAGAGAATGAAGCTGAGGCTAGTAGAAGCGTTCGGAATGGGCTGCCGGCAGGCAAAGTCGGCTATTTTGTTACGTTTGAAAACCGAGAAAAAATAGCTTCTGTCCTGTACGTGCTGTAATTTTCTTGGGAAGGCTGTCGCGGCATGGCCTACTCCCCCTCCGCCCCCGTCTCCAACGCTCCCTCTTACTCGTGGACAGGATTCTCATCTCACTTGACTCATTTGCATGGCCTCTCTGTGCTCCGCGCTTGAAGTGACCAGCGACGGCACGATGGTCATGTCAATGGAGAAGAAAGGGTGTGTTCATGACCCAGTTGCCCACGAGTCTGGGAGCAAACATGTCATCTCAAGGCCATTGACTGCTGAGTTACCAAGGAAAGGCCAGGACCTTCACGGTGGCAAGGCATCGGCGTTTGCTCGTTGTTGCATAGGCACAAGAGCAGCCGCGTATAGACAGGCGAATGGGTTTTAAACAGACGGAAGGGTAGGACGAAGAGGGGAAGGTGATATGCCAACCAGGGTCGTCGAGGTTGAGACGGTTAAGGACACCACGATTTCTTCGCGGAATCGGGCCTTGAGAGACCGGGAATTACCGCATCAGCGAACTTGACCACCGCCTTGGAACGGCAGAGACAGATTCAAAAGCAGACGGTAGATGTTGGTGTTCACGTCAGCAGGGCAAGTCTTTCAGCCGGTACGAAGCTCAATAATCGTGATGTCGAACTGCGAATGTGTACGGCGGGAGGATGATGGTCAACAGAGCCCACGATTCCTGTGTTGGGTGTACATGGGTGGAAGGGCCGACCGTAAGGGCTCGACCACCTACCGAGTCCCCTTCTCTGCCGTCAATGTTTCCAACAGTAGCTGCAATCCCTCCGTGAGCTCAGAAAATCAGCTACCTGGGCAGTTGGTAAGAGAAAGAAAGCAGAGAAAGCAGGCCAAAGTCAAAGGCGATAACCACTGATTCTCTTACGAACGGATAGGTATGGTCGCTCATGGGCCTCTGGGATGCATTGACATTGCTCCAGAATCACCGAGGAGGGCCGCAGTGCGGAACAGGAGGGCATCGGGCTAGAGCAGGATGCCTTGCTGCGCGAGAACGCAGGTGACGGAGAAGAGGAAACAACATGGATGAACAAATGACGATCCGTTGGGCGCTGGGTGAATGAGTCTGATAAAGCACGTAAAGAAGGATCTTGTGGTCTGATGGGTTAGCACGCTTTTCTCGCAACGCCATCAGGGAAGATTGTCTCCATCTTTCCACCATGATGACATGGCCCGCCTGCCTGGAAGACAAAGCACTCACTTTAGCAAGCACCTCATGCAATGCTTCACACAACGCCTCAAGCAGGGATAGATGAGACATGCTCAAAAAGTGAGGTGACGCTTGGCTGTCAGTTGACCCGAGGTCGACGGCTCGGGTGTAGGACACACTGCACTGCACCATCTGAAGTATGAGGTGAGTCAGGTCGATTGGGTTGTTCAACAGGGAGATGCAAATGGAAGGCAACAAGTTTCTACGGAGTAATTGAATGCGCGTGACAAGACGGCAGGGAAAGGAAAGACTGTGGCTGTAGACTTGCTGCAATTGGATACCATGAGATGGTGCGTTGGCAGTTCGGTAGTTGGAGGATGAAGAAATCTCCGTTGTAACCTGCCCCGGACAGAAGGACTTTGAATGAGGGAGAGGGTTTCCTTCCAGGTGGAGTCCTCAGCAGTACTCGTCGAGTTTAGGTGAGGTGCCCCTGAAAGTCGGCGTGTAAGGTGCCCACTGGAAACTGTCGGCACGCCTGGAACCGAATGAAAACCAGTCATGTCAGTACTACCTTATGTAAGGTAGGTACTCCACGACATACATTAGTCCAGTCACGCCGGAAGCAAGTCAGTCCATGGCACATCACGGAAGCCGTGAGGTTCAATTAAGGTTGGTACCTCACCTTACCCACATTCGGTGTGGACCAAAGGGAAGGTGACGGAGACTCCCGGAACGGTACGTGCCTCAGCACGTGCTCAAGTACCAGTCGGTACGCACACGGCAAGTGGCTCCCGCCTTTCCACCGTTGCAGCAGTCAACCACCTCAGACCAGGTCTCAACAGAGATAGGCGATGACGAATTGCAGAGAAAGAATACTTGATACTCGGTAAACGAGGAGTCTCAAACGTGCCCAATGATCATCAAAGGAGTCACCCTGTTGTCGCGGTTCGAGGTGTTGGCCGTCGCTAAAATTCGAAATTGCTTGAACAACTCGTGAATGTGGGACAATGTCATGATGTGATCAGTAGAGCTGCATCGAGCCATGCGCAGAGCGCACTTTGCACTTCCAGGTTGGAGGGTAGCACAACTTTCCAGGCTGGAGCGCCCTCGGCACCATCAAGGTTGGCGGGCATTTTAGACGAGCCGCAAAACGATCTACCTGAAGGTACCTTGTGCAGTTGACCTAGCGTGGGTGGGGCGTCGACTGCCGACTCCAAAAGCTGCCGGGCGCACGGGTGGATTTGGAGTTTGGCGGGGTTGTCTTTCAAGTTCTCACACTGTGGCACTCATCACCTCATTCATTCAATCAGACCCCCACGCCTTCTGCACTTAATTCGTACCTTATTCCAACCTCTTAAGAGTCAGGCCCGATGGAGTCTCGGTCCCGGACAAGAGCAACATCGATGGAGACTTCCCGTCTCGATGACGTGGAAGGCGCGAACCAGGGGACGCCTTCCACTGGTACCATGGTACCTACCTTACCTTCCGTTGCCTTCCATTGGTGGACAGACACCTGAACACTGCGTAAGGTAGGTACGCAAGCTGCACACTCCCTGAATGCTTTTTCGAAAGTTCCATCTCCCATCACACCTGCCCTTCATGAATTGGGCAAGTCGCCACCTCTGCCCACAACCAGACGTAAACGCAGTTCCTTCTTCATCAAGTGTTTCCGCATCTGTTCCTGCACCATGGCTTCCTGCCTCGGTTCTGCACCAGCTCTCAACAGCAACAGCATCACCGCCAATATCGCCGCCAACGGCCACCTCAATCGCGATTACTTCTCTTCTCTTGTGTTCTGGGCATGGACAGGTCCCAAGAGGCATGTTCCGGCATTGCGCCGCTCCAAGAGACAAAAGCTAACATTGGCCCACAGGTCCTCGCACCAACATCTTCGCTGCCTCACTGCCATCACTGCCAAGAACGGCCTGACCCCTCAACCTCCTCCTCCTGGAGCTAGAAAGATCGTGAACGACCGGTGGCGAGACTGTGGTGGCAAAACGTTCTCCAAAGCGTCGTGCGACATTGGATGCCAACGCCGCCGGCACTCGCTGAACACCTACTCCCTCGGATGGCGGTCTCTGCACTACCGGGATTCCACAGCTGCGTGTCGCAACTCCTCGCGAACTGTTTCGCCACTTCCGAGCATCCGCGGGCAAGCTCAAGCGGCTGCGCATATTCCAAGGCCAGCCAGGATGCGAACGAACAGCATAGAATCCCGAACTCGCACGAAGGGTCTCAGCAATCTCCTCGGGCTAGCAGCCAGGCTCCATTCATTCAGAGCCAGTCCATGTCTGCTCGTATGAACTCTCGATCACAAGCAGTCTCTGTCGAATTGGAAGTCTAGTTAGACCTCGAGGCCGCGGGCCCGCACAAGGGCCACTTACGGACCATACTTACGATAATCACGGCCTGCCCAACCTACTGTCGGAACCTCCCTTTTCCAACTCACGCAGAAGGTCATATAGTTCCAATGACCCCTTCGTCAACCCACGGTTCGAACCAATTGCCCTGTGATAGGGATACTAACAGTCTCCTTGGAGCAGTACATGATTCCTCGGCCACCAAACTCGCAGGGCAAAGCAGTACATGGTTCTCAGTCCGAAGCGGAAACCCGATTCAACCGTTCCGATACCCACTGCAGACCAAGCCACTCTAATCCAGAGAAAATTGAACTGCCCAAAGACGTATTTGTCGGCCGGGTCTTTCATGCACCATGGCCTTTTGTGTTGGTTTGCACGATCTTGTGACGCCTCCACCACCACCATTGTCATCGTCATGATTATCATCGCCGCCAATCAACATCTAGCGGTAAAGTCTTCCCTTTCGTCGTGTTTCGGCAGTCGGAGACGGAGAAGGCCCAGCCTCTCGTCAATGGCTCTGCCCACACAGAGAGCGCGCCCTTGACAAACATCAACCACTCTCAGCCTGCTGGAGCCCTCTTGTCCTAGTCAAACGAGAACATCGTCGTGGGCTGTAGCAGCAAAGCAGAAGGATCAAGTTACGGTAACAAAAACGACGATTTGTCAGATCATTCTCAACGCGCACACCTGCTAATACGCTTTTGAGGCCAGAGTTCAGTTGAGGAGTCTTCCATCAACGACATCCCGTACCCTGAATCTCGTCTGCGCGCACTCTCCCAACGGCAAGAAGACATGGGTCCGACCACCCAGCTTTTATCTAGAAGCACGTAAAGGCGCGGTGACGAGATGGTGAGAAATCAGACGCTCTACACGGCGCCTCCGACTGTGAGCATTGGCCGAGGACACCGTGTGCTTGCCATGTTACCCTAACATACAACTGGAACCAGGACCTCCTGGTCTCTGTACGCGTCGACGAGTTTTGCCTTCCCACCTTCTTCTCACTACATCACTGACTCATTGCGTAAATTGGGGTCATCATCGATTCTCGGCAACCATGTGCCGCAACAATAGGTCGACGGTATGTTGCCATTCTTTCGTAACATGAGATGACGTGTTCCACCACTGATAATTTTCTGATTATATTTAGCAAACCCTTGGCGACCTCATCGCCTAGCACGTCTCGAAGCCCAAAGAGCAACGCGACCTCCGCTGGTGTGTTCGCAGTCGTGCCATCATTCTGTATTCCCCGCACTGTCGACGATTCCTCTCCTTCGATGCCGACCGTTAGTCCACCACCTCCACCTTCACAACAAGTTGATACCCCGCGTCTAAACTGATTACAGCAACCTCGTGCATGATTCGGTCTGGGCCTTTGTCACTCTCCACTTTGACAGTCTCGTGAGCCACCGCGCAACACAGTGGGTGATAAATGCACGCCACGGGGCGCTTACTACTTGGTGCTTCGTCTCATGCTGACAATGGGACGACAACAAGACGGCGACATGGGGAAGCGGCGTCATTGATGCTGTTGAGCTGAAAATGCGCCAGGACTTCTACAAGAGTGACTCGTGGCAGAGAGGTAAGAGATTTCGCATAACGCGCTTCCATCGTTTGCGAACATTTGGCCAGCACTCACGCCTTCACTCCAAAGCATCCCAGGGAGCACCATCCGATGCTCTGGTTGACCAGGTGAGCACACTATTGCCGGAGACGGGTCTCATGGGACACCGTCAAATCCTTGAGACGATGGCTGTCGAGACAATGGTGTCGTTGAGCGGCGAGACCTTTTCGTATGTTCAACTCACCCATCATCGCAATGTGGTCATTGACCAATCCTCCATAGCTTATCCATTGGCAACACGCCCAACAGGTCCCTTCAGCAGCAGCCTCGCGTGATTACAGCATCAACCATAGCCATGTCCGCCCCAAAATACAATACCCTCTGCGCGGCGAACAAACATCGTGTGGGCAGCTTGGGCAGACGACCTAGCCTTCAACCCGGCCTTCAATTCCTGAGCCGGCGACGATGGCAACGACCCAATCGAGCCTCCGCCACAGGAGACCTCTGCAGTCTACTCAACTCCCGCAGTCTCTACACGGAATGCCGGTCTGTCAGTCGCCGCTGCCGCCCCTCATCAGCCTCAGCATCCCGGCTCCAACTCTCCAATTTTCCGACTTCTCGACTTCCCGATTCCACGATTTCCTTCTCCTCTGCAGCTCGCAACAACACCGTAGTCTCTGGACGCGGCAGTCCACTTCCACCTCGAATGGCTTGGGAGCTCCCCCTTCCTTGTCTCTTCCTCAACACCTCACCCTTCAGACACTATCGCAAAGTCCTCCGACATTGCTTTTGATTTTTGATCGTCAGGCCACCTGGCCACGACATACACTGCGCCATCCAATTTTTCTAAGACTCTGGAGGATGTACTTGAAGATTTTACTGATTCGCCATTCTCCCCATCCTTCCTGTCGTCCCCTTCCTCTTCGTCCTTTTCGTCCCTCCCGTCCTCTTCGTCCTTTTCGTCCTCTTCATCCTTCCTATCCTCCCCATTCTCTCCTTCGTGCGTACCCTCTCCGCCCTCCCCGTCCTTCCCGAAAACCCCAAGTCTAGGAGCACCACAACTACGCCAAAAACCGAGAGATCCCCTTGAAGAGCTCAAAGTAGGCCTCGTGCTGCAACATCTCATGCGTCACTCGGCGCCAAGTCAACTCTTTCGAAATCTGTTCCTTCTCCCCGCGACTCGCCCCGTACATGCCCTCCATCCTTTCCGCCCTCCCCGTCCTCTTGGGACCCAAATGTTCTGTACATCTCCCTACACGTCTACCAAAACGGACGGTTCTACCCCGGTCCGCCAGAGAATGCAGAAATACCAGATGGAGGCCTCGAGCACTGCGATACAGGACCTGGGCTGGGAAAGAACATCAATATTGGATGGCATGATCAGAGAATCACCCCGTACCACCTGAGAATCCAGAAATATCGGATGGAGGCCTCGAGCACTGCGGTACAGGACCTGGATAGGGAAAGAATTCGAATGAATGGCATGCTCAGGGAATGGGGGATGGCGAGTACACTGCCGCCTTCTAAAAACTCATCATGCCTATCGCCGAGGAGTTCAACCCCGACTTGGACGTTCCCATCCCCTCATCCTCCCCATCCTCGTGTAAGGCTTTCAAGCTATTATCTCCGATAGATTAGGACGACTTTCAACGAGTTCCACCCCCTGCACTTGAATTCTTTGTTCTGAAGGACAGAAATACAAACGTTAAACCTGGCGCAAAATTTGACTTGGGCACGGAAGCTCAAAGCGTGGCAACTGTGCTACGAGGTCCACGTCGTAAGTCCTCCTTCTCTGCCAACTGACGTCGACACTGCGTGATTTTCAATCCAACTGACTTCCCGACTTGAGCAGACACCCCAATTCCTTGTTCTCGTTTACGTATGGTCGCAGATGCCAACAAGACCAGCTAACAGACGACTTTCTGGTGCCATGCCACACCGAATGGCTTTCGAGGTCGTCCGATACGGGGCATCACGGCCTAAGATGTGGACGAGCGAGCACACAGTCGGATTGACCAGTCAACCTCCCGTCTCTGGCATCGCTCGCCAGTGATCCCATTAGGATAATTTGGGTAGGAGAGGGTCGGGAGTCTGTTTTTTCTAGCATTTCACAGCCAACAGTGGCTACGTACAATCCGCAATGGCTATAATCACCGTTCCTTTTTCGAAATGTTGCTGCGCACATGGTCAAGCAAGTCCTTCTTCAACGTAGGCCCCGATCGCTGCTTATCTCTTGTCAAAGCGGCCATTGGCCGAACACACAGTCCTCAGGCGTTTCTCTGCCTGTTAAATAATCATAATGCAGCAATCTACCCACAGGCGTGATACAGGACAGTCAAGCCCAGTGCCATTGCATGACACTTCCTCTACAGCGCCTATTGCATGAATCCTGGACTCTGCATCGCTCCGCTTAGATCCGAGAACCTGCATACTGCAGCAAAGAGCGATTACGACCAAAAGAAGGCCTTGGATTTCGGTGACCTCGCGCTTTTTTTAAGTTCTGTGTGAAGAAGGAGAACCATTTGTGTAAGCTTCCCCTGATGGACGGCTGAGGCCCGGCTCAATAAACCACCCAAGGAAAAGGCTGGAATGGCGAAGAGAGAAGGACACATGGATGTTATCGGACTTGGTCGAGTCACTGGCAGGCCCAAGCAAAACATCGGGGGAACGTATCGATCTTTGTACTGTATCGAATTCCACTGGACTGGTTGTCAACTGAAGGATGGATTTGGTGACACCGTCCAAGTAAACAGCCCGAGTGTATGTTATCCTGATTTCCAAGCTGGCCCTTCTGGCTAATTCACTCTTCTCTGCTTCTATCCATAGCGGCTTGACGATCCGGATACTGGCGTTCTGCCTCGCCTGCGTGTCTCGGACAGGCCCCACCCATCCCGGTTCTCACGACGGACGTCAAGTCCAAGGGCTAGAGGTCCCTGAAATTTCGCTAGAAACCTCGACGAGCTTTGTATAGTAATGGACTTCATCGAGATCCACATCGCCAAACGCAAATTTTGCCAGCCGTTGACTCTGAGGCGATTGAGATTTCGATCCCAGGAGCAAACCCTATATGGCCCCGTGGGACAGTAAACATCTTTGCGACAACGCATGCAGCCGTTGATTGCGTTTTATGAAAGCTTCGAGAAAATCATTAGGGCAGATTTTGAGAGAGCTTATCTCGGTCAGCATCGTACTTTAATATCCACAAGTCCCTTGATCATTTCCATTTCAGGTTCACACAAAGACAATGCTGGGTCCTCTAGTGCGGGCAAGATAGGAGTCAGAGAAAACATTAGTGATCATTCAAGCTCCCAGCTTTGCGTCCAACCCTTCCTGGCGAATTCACGTAACACACTCATCAGCTCGGGCCACCAATCATGAGGGATAGACCTTGCGCTTCGTTTACATTGCCCTCCACCATCTCCATCGTTGTGCCTCATCTCTAGCTACCAAAGTTTCAAATTCTTACTCCCTTAGGACGGGTTTACGTCGATTACGGTCTACCTATGTTCATGTCCGATCTAAAAGGCCCGTTTATCCCAGTGATGACGGGCTAGGTGAAGACTGGAGACGAAAACGAGGACACCTACTTACTGATAGTTGGACGCCATCTGTTGAGCCACTGGCCTTCCAATTCCAATAGAGCTCGGTCAATCTCTGTGATCCCAAAGGCGACTATCCTTTCGAGAGGTGTGATGTCAGTAAAGAAAGCAACGGGAACGTATTTCCCACGGCTGGGTCTTGTGCTTCTCATCAGCCTTCTTGGTGTTTCACCTCACAGGTTCTCTCGCATCATAGATGCTGGCCAAAGGCCTGAATATCCTAAACAGGCTAGATTCTCGGTGCTTTCTGTGAATTTGAAGCACCTCGTTTGCTAATTTCTCGTCATGAATCGAGAGATTTGCAGTAAGATACCTGAAGGTAGCCGTGGACCTGAGTGTCAAACTGTAAGCTGTCGTCGTCGTAACCAGGTGTAAGTTTGGTATACTTATCGTTGGCGGGAGTCTGAGATACCCTTCTGTTGTAGGAAACATGTGGCATCCTGAACTGGTAGACAGAAGATTCATTTTGAATGCAAGTGATTGTCTACGAAGGTTGCGGCTGTTCAAGTGGCTGTAAGCGACTTGGAATATCCTTTCAACGCGACTGAACGTCCGCTCAAGGTGCTTATGGTGTTTATTTGCTGATGTCCGAAGTGAGATGGGTGTTGCATCCGAGGATGGACTCAAATCGATTTGTCAAATGGCCACGGCTTAAAGTGAGATCATTGAGGGGGATGAACGGGTGTAGAAAGGGCGGTTGTTCTTCATTCATGTGAGCTCCAAAAGATACGAACAGGGACAAAACCTGAATTGGTACGAGTGAAGCCGAGAAAAATGATCCTCTAGGATTGGACTGGATATTTGATCCTGTGCCGCATAACTCCACAGAGCTCGCGATCCAAATTCAAAAATCTAGAAACAGTGTTGAATCTTTCGTCTAGACGATACTCCCAATTCCCGGTTCTTCGTAATCCGAAACAACACGAATTGAACACGCCCGGAAACAGGAGACCAGCTCTAGTTGACCTCGCAGAGCAATCAATGCCTTCAATGTCCCCAAGCATTTAAATGAAGGGCAATTAGAGACTCATTGACATGTATCATTCTGCGGCTGACGCTTGGACTGTTGCTGTGATGGTTGATCAACGACGACATGTTGCTCTGTTGCTGTCGTTGGTATACACGTCAGCAGGGCAAATCCTCCCGATAGTTAGGAAACCAAACACTCGTATATCGAACTGTGTATGTATACGGGAAGAGAAAGCTGTTAGGCAGAGTCCACGATTCTTCCGTTGCGTGTAATTAGGTGGGAGAACCGTTTGTCCCGGCCCTACCATCTTCGAAATCTCCCTTTTCTGCCGGTTGTATTGGAACATTCATTGCTGTCCCCTTGTAAAATATTTTGTGACGCGAGACTTCAGCTTTTACTGTGTATTGTGTCTGTCTTGAGCCGAAGGTTGGGTTTCTCGTTGTTCGCGAGGCTCACAAGAGCGAGCTCTACCTTGATCCGTCGGCGAAGTTGGCTTTGTCGCGCATACTAGATGTCGTAGTTTACCTTCGTTGCCTCAAAAAGGGACCTCATGTGGCAAAAGAGTTGCGCGAGAGCGCGTATATATGTGCGGCCAATACTGACTGCGTCCATCGCGGCGGCAGCAGCAGCAACGAGAGGTGGTGTTGGGGCTGAGCGTGGCCAAGGGTAATACCTGCGAAGTTGCGGCGCTGGATCAGACAGGAGAATCCCCACCATCTTGGAAAACTATGACCGAGGCATTCCCTTGTTGTCTAATCACTTAAATTAGCGAGACATCTTTCTGAATGCGAGTCTAAGCAAAGGTTCTGAGTTCTTATATTGTGGGAGTTCTCTCGACCTGAAGGTGATTGAGCCTATTTCACAGAACCGGCTACCTTTTCCCGGTGGGGTGCTAAGGAAGCTCAACTGGGGTAGTTTCAAGCGTGGGTATCAAGATTACGACCAAGATTCTGACGTACAATGCTATGGTAAGTTCCACGCAACCCTGGCTCTAGGTTCATCAGGCACTAGAACCGAGACTTTCCGGTGTCCCCCTCATGAGGCAAAGCGCGGCCTAGAGATCTGTTCTGAAAGCTGGCCTCGACTATATGCTTCTACCTTTGATAGCACACGCAACCATACGTGACCTTGTTTGATGAGGTGGGAAGAGAGGCCCTGTCATCATCTAGAAGCAGAGTGCCCCAGCGCAGACATCAGATCCCATTTGTTCTTAAAACAAATTGGGCCCGACCCAGTCCTTGACCTCGACTTCTTCACGGAGACCTACATCCACCAACCGCACATTTGCACCGTCTTGCTAGCTTCTTGTGAGACTGGTATTTTCTTTTGGGATACGCACAGAGCAATCAATCGTGGGTTTCGGACCGATACATACCTCGAGCAGCAGATACCTTGAACACGCTGCATGAAGAATACTCTCGGAGAACAAACGACTTGGCACGAGATTCGACAATGCGTCTGCTCCTAAGACTTTCTCTTGGTAGATGACTTGACTTTTGTAATACATGAACACTGTCATCTTAATGACGAAAGCTAGCCTAGAGTGCCATGCAAATGAGAAAGAAGAGCAGAATCATCGCTGTCTCTGATGCCCCCGATCGCCCACTTGCAAACACCCAAACCTCTACGCTACTCGAGCAACCAATCTCCCCATTCGTTCTCGCTCAGTGATGATAAGCGCGTTCATTTCTGGCTGACGAAATCATCTGTAATGAATGCCACGGAGATGTGAAGATCACGGTTCCGTCGGTAGATTCTTGAGGGGAAAAGTTCACTGCTATCAATGACTTACCCGAAGTTGTGCCAGCCGCCACTCATTATCTGCATGGCTCTTTCTACGGCAGCAATAACTTCGAGGTAACTTCAATTCATGGAAGAAGTCTTTTACCGTCCTTTCAGAACTAGAACCCTCCCAGATCCAGATGGAGAAGTTGTCGGATACTTGATGGTGGTAAGTTGATGTCATGAGAACGAGTCATTTTCGGAACATTTCCAGCAGCAGTTGGTGTCTGTCTGCGTCATGGTGTCAATAGGCGTACGACGCAGGGAAGAAGCTCACAGAGGCCAAATGCTGTTAGGGTCTCAAAGATGAATTACTGAAATCTGCCCTTCCCTCGAGGCGTACTCTCTGCGCTCTATATATGCTCGAGCTGCTCCTTTGTTGCTCAGACCTCCCCTATCAATCCTATACTAACCCCCATCCGGGCAGAACCTGACACATGGTGACTTAATTTCCGCATGTCGTGTATGAGAGGTTTCAGGTCATGATTCTGAGCATGATTATGAAGCAGAAGACAATAGGCAGCATCTTGACGACTCGAAGATTCAATAGCCGTCTTACGGAGGACTTTAATGTAACACCTGTCATACGCCAGATTCAAGTCCTCGATATGGACACGGTGATCAACTCTGGTAGCTGGGAAGGAAGATCTTTGTTCCATTGAGCGCAGAATGGCGTTTTTTCAAGTGTACGTTCCCGAATTACAGTGGGAAATCAAAGGTTAACCCGTATTCGTTTCTGTTGGAATTTTGACGGCAGAAAAGCGAATCTGAAAGGGGACTGGACCGGTGCAAACAGCCCTTCCAACCAGATACTTGCATACGGAGGAGAAATCGCGGAGACTCTTCCCCTAAGTTCCTTCTTTCATAAGCAGACGCAGTTCAATACCAGACATTGAGCCTGGTACCGGCCGATCTTCTTGATCTGCTACCGTGTATACCAGCAGTTCCAAGAAAGAAAATGGCAAAATGGGGCACGTTTTTGGCCATGCTTGCTTGAGTACGAATGGCCCCTTGTAGGCCTGTCCAGTACTCGGTTTCGATCCAAAGTTTCTGAGACTATTCGACAAGGTCACGAGCGTACTGCCAACATGAGGAGGCTCGACAAACAAACAGAAGAATGAACCAAATTGCTGGTCTGGTCGACCCCCACCAGGGAGGGCATCTACCAAATCTCATCAGTAACACACTTACTAGCCACTAGAGAAGTTCAGTGAGGCCGAATGCTGCTGTCGCCTGATGGTGCGGTCAGATCGTCCAAAGTGTCCCAGAGGGTGATGAGACAAACTGCAGGTTGATTGACGGCCTTGGCCCACTCATGGCCGCTGGTATTGGTTTCAATTGATAGTCTCATAGACCAAAGGAGAAGGCTGGAGTAGTCAGGACGACTCATTCGTTTTGCGAGAGAGCCACGAGGATTCTTGCTTGACATAGAGGCAGTAGCCTGTGTTCGTGTCATGGTGGACGAACTCATCGGGTCTCGTGTAGCTAGAATGAATTCGTTCCAAAGTGCTCCTTGAGGTCAGTCGAACCCGAGCCCTGGAGCGACATCCGTAAGGGGTATCTTACCAATCGTACTGCTAAACGGAGAACTGAGTAGTGTCATTAGTGATGTATTAATTTGGCCTCACAAGAGATCTGGATGTAGGCAAAAGCCCATATGTTGATTTCAATGCTCGAGAGCCGCTTTCATCCATTGTTGGGTCGTTCATTCCGACATGTACCCGGCCGTGGCTCAAAGGTGTTACAACAAATGATGTAGCAGCGGTCAATGAACTGCGCTATTCTATTGACTCACCTCGCGCCGGACTGTCTCTACATCATTGGCTCCTACTCAGCTCACTTCGATCTTGTCAATTTAGGGGCTGGACCGAGCTCGTCACGGCATGGAAGGATTTCAATGGATGGCAGTAATCTTGGTCCCGCGTTGGCTGGGCCTTGAGCTAATGTATCGTTCCGGATCCAATAGCACTGGCGGCTTGAACCCACGCTGGAGCGAAGATGCGCCAGTCTGCATGGGTCTCTTCAGTGATGGTTTCCGTAAAAGTGTGGGTAAGTGCCACACCATTCGAGGGTCACGAACCTGTTTACTACGTGAAACTCACCCAGCACCTCCCTCCATAGTCCTGCTGCAGTTGAGGATATGGTTGAACGGATGCTGACCATCGAATCGACCGTCGAAGCTCATTCCGGAGATATAAAACTCAACGGCCATGCAATTCGAGTCATTCCGTGGACTGGATTCTCATTTCAATTTGATCTCTTGACCGTTGGGAAGTGTTTCTGAAACGAAATCTGGCTGAAACGGAGGAATATGGAATCTTGCTGGTTTTGGAATAGACAACCCGGCGATTACGAGCGGCATGAAGGAGGCACCAAATCCAAACCCTTTGAGTCGGCTCGAAGTTGACTTTGGTGACATTGGCATCGGGGTTTGGTGTTGATTGGATTGCCAAGCTGAGATGAGAGGTGAAACCCTCTTGTTCGGAGATGTTAATGGCACCATAACGCAGATCTGTCTTTGAGAGGGCCTTAAGAGCGGCATCGGAAGATGGTCAGGAGTCGTGGACGCTGAGTTTTGCTTTCGTTCGTGGTTGTTACTGCAAGGCTGCCCTGGCAGGGATAAAGAAAGAGGCGTAGCATCGGTAGCTACACTTAGTGTCGATGCGGACAGCCAATTGAGGATGAGACTGTTCTCAAGCTTAAGCGACAGTTGGCGGCGGCGATTCACAGTTCGATGCAGAACGAGTCGAGTGCTGCTGAGAGGTGGTATACATATCAGGCGTGGTATGAGCTGGACAAGAAACGTTTCGGAACAAGATGCTTCCTCCCGCATGACAATCAGAGTGCCAACGAGAGAGCTGCAAAATTGCTTGGCATGAGGACCGGCTACGACACGTCAAGCACATCAAATGCTCCCATCGTTATATACAACTTTTGTCAGAAGTGAACTTGAGGAACTCGGCTGCGCATCAATCGATCCACTCTGTTAGTCTCGGTCATGTGGCACCTTTTGAATGGACATCTCTTTTTTGTATGTTTGAATTAGAATCCGCTTTGGCCGCCTCTTGGATGCGGCTGGATTGGTGAGCGATTTGGCTGTGCGTGGTCATCTCGGGGTACCAGCTTACATCAGAGAGAAGATGAGTGATTTTATCCAGCAGCCACAGCGTCATCACTCAAGTTTGAGCTCCTTCAGGGTTTCAGAAGAGACTCAAGCAGGGCCTTACGCTACAGAGAATTAATGGTCGTTCTCAACGTTGTAATCACTCGTCGGGTCATCCACACAAGCCACAGTGAGATTGACAAAAGTATTCAGATGTTCGACAGCCTCACGAGAGTGCTTCAGAGAATATTTGTGAAACAAGAGGTACCATTCAATGACTTCCCTTGTTTCTCATGCTTGCATCTATGATCTCATACTTGTATCCCATGCGTGTACTCAGTAGGTTGGGAGTCCATACATATGAGCTTCGTTCCGTCACATAAGTAACAGGGGCGGTTGTCGGAAATTCAGAAGTTTGGAACTTTTCTTATGCTCCGCTGGAAGACACGGTTCAATCATGATACGCTTGGACAAAGCGGAACATCACGAGATAGCAGAAGGAGAGATATTTTGAGGTGATGCCGGCTCTAGGATGAAGTGTCTCGGGAACGTACGTATTTATCAGGACGTCTCTAAGTGTCATCATTATCCTGATAAGCCAGCAAAGTTCAGCCACTACCAATGCCTAAATGCTAACGTTGTGAAAGATCAAGGTGTCTTGAAAGACACCGAGAAGACTAAGACCGAGTATTACGTCAAATATCTTATCTATGCCCAGGGGCCCTGATGATACCACTATCTCCGATCTTGTTGAGTCTATCGTACAGACGAGTCAAATTTGCCGCAGCTCTGAGACACGAATTGCAGCATGACCCCAGTCTAGGTGTATCCAAGACAGATCGTACAAGAGCGTCCTGGGCTCCTTTTACTCCCCCAGGCTGATTGGACGCGACTGTAACAAGACGCGGCCTCGTGAGGTGCAGGTGTCTCTAAGATTCTGGGTGCGGAGAGAGATGGGAACGTTGGGCAGATCAGTCGCAAGACCGAATGCCTGCGTGGCTGGAAGGAAACCCGCAACAGATGCTCAAGATCGGATTCAATGGAGCGGTGGCATGGTCATAGTCGTTGAAGCCATCGGTGCCCCGAGAGCTTCCAGTCACCATGATGATATTGAGCTTGGTGGCCTCTGCACTGTGTCGGCATTCCCAGTACTTTTGTATCTCCCGCATAAGGGTGACCCGGTATCAGCAAACTTAGGTCTTCCTTCATACACACCTGGTCAAACGCTTCAGCTAGTACGAACCTTGACCATCGGCCGTCTCCTACGAGACTCTGTGGATGTCACAACAACAGAGAAAGATAATGTGGCACAGCTCTTCAATTTCACTAAATACACCCTGTTAGAGATCGGTTTGCGCCGCCTCTCATGTTGTTCATTTCTTTCTCTTGCGCTATAACTCGGTATAACATATAGTCTTTGCGGTTATTCTTTCTTCATTCCAACAGGATGGGGGTGACAGTGAATAAAACCATCAAGTCTCCAGCTTTGGGTATAGATGCTCGGTTAGCTAGACTTGTATCGAATAAGGTGGCTCCCTTGCGGAAATTGACTTCATAACAACTTTTCACCTACATAGATAATTCATTCACGGACGCGGGATCAAGAGATCGAACATTGCGGGTGGTCTCAAGTCTCATTAAACGAAACTCAACAAAGATGGACCTTTCGGTCGGGGATACCCAAACATATCAGCAATCCTACACATACTAGAGCAGAAACCACAATGCAGAGGGCGATTCCAAATGCAACCAAAGACGAATCCAGGAAGACAACAATGCATTCGAGTAAGATCGATGAACTTAGGGGCACGGATACATCCCGCCGTAGGTCCCGTTGTATCAACGCGACCTGGCTCCTGGTGAAAAACTTGTACTGACGAACCGCTTGATTCAGGATTGGGTTCTTGAGACCTGGTGAGAGGGATTCCAGCTCTTCGTCTTCGCCTCTTTTGATCCTCCAGCTCAGTGGAGCGACTGTTTGGAAAATAGTTCACTGTTTGGAAGGCGTCATTGCCACCCACTAGAACAACTCAGCTCCTGTGAGTGACAACACTTGAACGTACTCTATTCAACTTAATCTCTGTGATCTTTGTGATGTTTCCACTCATCGGAGCCTTGCACTAGGACGCAAGCAAGTGACCTGCTAGAAGATTTACGGTAATCTGACGTTTCCATTCAGACTGATATACAGTTGGAAGTGGCGTGGCACTCCACCCTGATGGCACAGGTCAAGACAGCGGGTATAGAGACTTCGTATTTGACCGGACCCCTCCGTTCATGCCAGGCATCGCGTGACTGAGAGGTTTTGGTCATGCCATCTGATCAGTAACGGCTCTTCATCATGCTACGGCCTTAAGCTGTGTAATCATGGTAGTTTGGACCACAGCCCTGAGCTGGTAGATGAATCCTGATCAGCCTGACTGGAGCATATTGTGAACAAGTAAGGCAAGGGCAGAGAGAATACTGCTGAATTCCTCTTTGGCCATGATCTTCGTCGAGATTAAGATTGAGTAGCTGTGAGTGTTTATTAGACTTGCCCAAGCAGCTCCTCCTGCTGCCTCTTAGGAGAGATTTAACAACCTTTCTCCGCACAGTTTTAGTAGACATGAGTGACCATAACCGATGCCAAAGCTCCACAGAGTTGAAGTATTGTTTACAGAGATGTCATGATTCGAATTTAGACCTAGCTAGGGAATCTGTGCGCGAGAGCTCAGATGTGAGAGTATGATGCGATGCTCTTGCTCATTTATGTAATCATGGGACGCACTTGAGATACTCAGCCTGATGAAGTGCAAGTATCATCATTGCCATGGAAGTTGGGACGCATCTTCCCTGACAGTCTAGGGGATGACATCATCGACGACTTCAGCGGAACTGTCTCTACTGCGTTCAGCATGGTCACCAAAGGCTCTTGCAGTGCAAGTGCCAAGCTATCCCTATTGCTGGGCTGCGCCTCAGAGACCGTCGACTTGCCGCTGAGAGAACATCGTGCTGGAAGATCTACTATTAGCTCCTTTCCTTAGACATAAACATACAATGATAGAATAGATGTTAGCTCTTACGATGAGTGAAATACGATTATGCACAGGAACACCATTGCCCGTTCTGTAAACCGATATGATTCGTTTTCTGACTCAACCCAAATCATTCATCGTTTTGGAATTTCTCAATAAATAGATGTGAGATCCACCATGTGATATGGAGAGGTCAGGGGCCAGCCAGGGGCCGGTCAGGGGTTGACCAGGTGGTGGAAGCAGGGGCAGGGCATACAAAAGGGGCTCTCACGAGAGCTTCCCTTTTCCCTTTTCCAAAGACCGATTAGACCACATTTGAGGGCCCAATTTCCATGTGTTGTTCTATATGCCGATTACGTGATATGATCAGACAGAGCTCCCTGTGTTGCTGATTACCTCTCATGCTGTTTTGACCTCGGTCCGTCCTGCAAGTTGGTTTGATGATCTTTAGTTTCATCAGGAGCCACTTGTTTTGCTGGCGATTCGTCTTGTTGTTAGCTGTTCCTCAATTCCCAACGTCATTGTTGGAGAAAGACATCCAAACCAGGAGTGGAAAGTGAGAAGCAACGCGCATGATTTGGGATAAAGCGACATTCCTAGCGTTGCGGTCACAATGAGTATAATGACAGGGACCCGTCTAGAAAAAGAAATGATGTCTCTGAGACCATCCAGCCTGTGGAACTCAACCACGAAATGTGCATACCATGATGTCAATCCCTGGCGTATGTAGTACCCAGGCTCTGGTGGTTTTGGTGGTATATGACCAGAGCCTGGCGACTTTCATCACATAAAAGCGTCAACCGCAAGATTATATTCGTATATGAAGCTGATTAGGGTTCTTTGCTCATATCTCACAAGGTCTGCCGTTTACCGGGGCCGGCGGGGGGGTGGAGCCTATCGCATTTCATCGACTATGAGGGATACAGGGACAACGAGATCTTTGATACATGTAACTCGAAGCTTTGGGTTACCCGGCTAGTCAGGGCGTCTTAATACAGCCAAAAGGATTTACCTCCTCGACACTTTACATAGCTACTTGATTAAGAGTTGGTGCTGTTCTGCAGAACCATTCCTGAGAAGTTTCCCAAGCTCGAAGCTGGAAGTCAAATCCCCTCTACCTCCAGTGTCATGCCCATTGTTGCTCTGCATCATCAATCATGCGCTATGGACCCGCTTGTCTAGCTGTCAAGTGTTCTAATGCTGATCCCACTGCTGACGAGGAAACTACAATGACTTCTGTGCATCTGTGAAAACACCACCTACCTGTTGGACGCTTACATCCGTTCATGGGATAGTTGAAAACCCCAAGCAAAGCCAGCGCTTGACGAAAGAAAGTCATAAAGGACTTGAAACTTCAGCTCAGACTCGGTGTCAAGTCGCCTTTCGAGCTGACAGTGTTTCCGATGGAAAGCCCAGTCCATCCCTGACCACATCCAACTGTCAGATGTCGGCGAAACCAGTCCGATAAGGCTCACAAAATGACCAGAAAACCCTCTCAATAAGTAATGTCATTTCTAGCAGCGCTCTGCATCTAATTGTCACTTTGCTCACTTGGGTATTGGAACATATCCCCTGTGTTCTAGCATGTTCTTCCCTCTCTCTGCAAGGGCATACAAGTCGAGAAGACACACTTTTCGGTCGCGGCGAGGTCAACAGCTGTGTATTAGCCTATTACACAAAGGGGAGGGAGGAAGTTGATGAACAGAACCCAGGATGTCTCTGTGAGTGTAGGTAGATAGAAGGATCCGTCCACACAGGCCCAAACCCGCCATTTGCCTTAACCTCCTACCTCATCCTTGCTTGCCTCCAGCCTTAGTGATCCGACGCTCTCCATCTCCGAAGTCGACAGACTCCAGCGACTTGTAGGTCCTGTCTAGAAGCATGGACAACACAAACCCTGTTCTCCGATCTTTGATCTCCAAGGCAACAGCTCAAGAGGTTTTGTTTGCGCTCCAGGGCCGAGTCTTTGTGATCGTCTCCTACGAAAACCTTCTCTCCACGACACAATATGTATCTTACTCTCACGAAGGTTGTACTGGTGTTCCTGTGACGGAGCTTGACAAAGTAGGCGATGATTCTTTGACTAGGAGACTGCGTCGGCTTCTCGGAGCACTGTCTGAGATTTGAAGACGGTGTCGATGTAACGGAGGGGAAACACAGGTATTGATGGGCCTCGGTACCCACTCTCGCTGGCAGATGGACTTGTGTTGGCTGTTGTGGCATGTGTGGAAGAAACAGAAATTGACCAGGTCTCGCTGTGTAGACAGGTTAGCCAGACTTGCAGGTTCTAGTGAATTTTGTATTTGCGTGCAAAGCAGCTCGAGCATTGGCTTCGAATGACAAGGTGTGACAAGGTATGAGGCATTGAATGGTCCAACAAACAGCGGGTTCGGCTTGTGTTGAGAGGGGGATCGTGGGTGTTCTGTTAATTCCTGTCATCAGCACGTCAGCGGCCTTCCTGTACCGGCTTTTCAGGATAATCTGCCCGGAAGATGGATTGGTTAAAGCTCCCTACCTACTCAATTATTCCCTTCATAGCCCAATCGACAAGTGCAAAGATCGGAGTCTTCCTGGGGACGGTGCATTCCTTGCGCAGTATCGTCCAACTCACGGACAAGAGAGAGCTCGGAGAGGCGATTTGAAAATAGACAGAGATCAGTTACACTGGGACGGTGTTGTGGGCGAGGAGCGGTGGGTTGGTGCGGCTCGGCGGTGCTGTCTGTGATGCAAGTGCCAGAAGCTGCAGTCACGTCACGGACATGGTGGAAGCAATCTGCTACTGGAACTGACGACGCACGAATGGCATGACAGAATTGGAAAAGAAGATAATGCCCCAATCTGGCTTCCGCAAGAGGTGCTGCAATATACTCTGCTGTTGGTGAGAGCATTGGATCGCATTTGGACGTTGGGGTGCTGAAGCTTTCCCATTGCCCCACTGCTCCAGCCACAGTTGCCTTGGAACTGCCACAACCACACACGCCATCACTCACCACCCGGCACTCTTACATGGTGTTCTCATCTCATTGCTGTTGTCCCAAAAACTCGTGACCTATGTCAGATGGCGAAAAGCCCACGCCCCGGTCAGTCTGTTAGGCATTTCCCAGTTGTGGGCAATTGGCATCGCCGTGAAATTGTGACTGGTGCGATGTGAATGCGCCTGCATTATGTAAGCGTGGTGGGTAGTGGCTGGGGTGGGTGTGGCGGGCCGAGTACCTATGGGCGTTCATTCAATTCAAGGCTTTTCCTTTTCCTTTTCCTTTTTCCTCTCTCTGTTGGATTCTGAGCAATTGGCAGAAAAGGTCTGGTGAATCTGGAAGGCGGTCGGGCCCACACAAAATGGCCCTCCCGGGCACCTCTGATCAGGTCACACCCCACCCACACGGGCCGGGGACGTCAGGTCAGCCACACGTACTAGGTATGATCCGAGTCCTATGCTCCTTCCAACTCCATAAGGTCCTCCGTGCGCAGCAATGAACACCACCTTATTGACGCTTCATGCCAAACGCACAGTTGGCTGCTGGCGTGTGTACCAATGTGTTTTTTCCTTTCATTTTTTCGTCACTGGTGTTTTCCATTGCCCGCGTTTCCCTAGAAGCTTATTCGACTCTGGTACCAGTTTTCCACTCCTTCACAATCCGGACCGACCAAATTCTCTCCTGCCCCGGGCCGAGCCTCAGTGGGCGAGGCACTCGCCGTTCAGAGCCAAGGATGGACGAAGACCCACTCCACTGTTGGCCAACCGCGACCACCATTCATTCCATTCACCCAAAATGACGGAAGTCATGCCACATGATATTTCCAATTCAATTTTCCTCGCTGTCGCAATTGACCTAGAGCCTAGGCAGACAGACAATGAATTGTTTGGGAAGCACTCCTGTCGAGCTGCTGGATCGTCCTCAGATTCCGAAGAAGACCGTCTGGGATACCGCAGCTACCAGATCATGTCTTGCGTCAAGACTGTCTGATCATGAACGATGATTTTCGCCTTTCCATACTTGCTGATCATCCTGCCCGCCAAGTGACGTCCCTGGTACACGATGGGTCTATTTCACACCGAATCGTGCCAAGAGATGTGGTTCCAATGCGAGTTCCCAGCGCCCTGCTGCTCGCCTTGCCAACTCCACATTCCTGCAGTTGCATTTTGTTCATCCGTCCGTATCCATGCCTTTCCAGGTTTTCTCTGGTCCAGGACTCGGAGGAAGCATCTTATTGTCTGTCACCCAAGCCCAAGTGATGAACAATCCCAACGCCAGGTTCCGAGAAGACTTCTCCCCTCTTGATCACGACATTCTCGAGGCCTACTAGACCGGTGATGGCGGCAGTACCTTATTCAAGAGGCTTATATTCTGCGTCGGCAATTGCACTGCTCAGATGTATCAAGCTAGGAATCAGTGGAGTCACGAGTGTCTCTGCGCTGACGTGCCAATCAGTAGGTAAGGCAAGGTGGCTACGGGAAAATGCACGCTGGGGCAGTGCATTCTCCATTGTGCCGAGGCTGCATTCTCTGGGCCGTTGTATCTGGAAAGAGATTGGCTGGATATGATGTTTTGTGGCCCTGGTCATGGTGTGTCTCAAGACTGGGGCTGTGTGGGTTAAGTGGAAGCTCAGGGTAGCTTTGGGGAACAACGACCTGACGCACCTCCAAAAGTTGAGATAGGCAACCCCGGTCTTGCCAGTTGGGGAGTGGAGCGAGGCATGCTAAATGAAGAAGGTCCAAGGTTAGACAAGGTAGCGGGTAAGAGGCAGAAGTGGCAGGTGCTAGTCGAGTTGAGTGGCCGGAAAGTGCAGGAAGGTGACTTCTCTGAAGAGCCACCAGTCCCTTTCCACAGACCGCAACAACGAAGTTCCGCACGCCGCCGGACGCATGAGAAGACAAACAATTACTCACAAGCAACCAGTAAGAGGCTAGAGAAATACATAGTAGGAAAGAAGAAACATGTATCAACAAATCTCTACAAATGCTCCAATCACTCCGACGATACCAAATTTCTCGAGAGACAGCTGAACTCCCCCACCCCAAGAAGGGACAGTCTTGAGGTGACAGATGCCAGTCAAGGGACTTACGCACGAGGCCACTCATTCCTCCTGCGCATAGAAAGGTACGTCTTCCAAGTACCTGTCAAATTTCAGCTCAAGGAAGGTGGTTTCCTCAAGATCGATTGCGAGATAAGGTCGGGAGGTGGCAGGTGAATGCCCGGTGCGCGGGTCGGGTGCCTTCCATTCCTTCTACTTTCTTGCAGTCAAAGTATTTTGAGGTGGCAGGCGCCAGTGAAGGAACTATCGGTAATACAATGCCACCCGTTCCTGTGTGGGAAGTTCTGCCTTCCGAGGAGTAACCCGCAGCTACCTTCCATGGTTTCTCAACCTAAGAACGGTCGCAAGGTAAGGTACCTTACACACATTTAAGGTAGGGAGCAGGTGCAAGTGGAGTCACCGTCGTCCAGTCCAACACAACATGCCGGATACCTTCCTCCCGCTTTCTTGCAGCCATACCTACCTCATTCCTCAATCAGGTCGATTCCCGAGGTAGGTAAGAAAGGCAAGGTCTCTTGGTCATTGCTTCCTTCACCAATTCCTTTCACTTTTTGTTCTCTTCCCCCGTTTCCTTAGATGTAGATCCCTCAATCCATCCACCAACAACCACGCGTCTGGCCAGCCGTTCGAGACCCACGGCATCCATCACGTCACCACACTGGATTTCTTCACTTCCTTTGCACATCAGCAGGGCGACCGTACGGTTAGCACAAGGGGCAACACCAACAAACCTCTACAACCGCTCCAATCACTCTGGCGACACCACCGTTCCGAGAGAGAAAGAGAGAGCCCATCGCTGCCAGTTTATTGCTACGTTAAAGGGCCATTCGTACGTATGTCTCGACCCCCTTCTAGACTCACCTCTTCTAACGACTGCCCAGCACCCAACAGCAAGGTCTCTTGATCATTTGTTACCTGTAGCAAGTCTGGTCAGTTTCTGTTCTCTCCATCGTTTCCCTCGCCCCTCCATCTCTCCACTAACAAGCACGTCTCCGAATAGCCCTTCGGCCACCACACCATTCCATGCATCATCCCACCGAATCTCCTCTCTTCTTGTCGGTATGCACGTCAGCAGGGTAGCCGTACGGTTAGCACAAAGGTTCAGTACAGTGGTGTTTATTGCTGCGTCTGAAGATGGAAGGGCTGTTTGTATGGCCCAATCCGCCTTCCACATCCACCAGACCTTTTCTAACCGCTGCCCAGAGTCCAACACTTCTAGCACCGATACCTCTTCTACATCTCTCTTGGGGCGGAGTATACCATGCAGAATATCAGGGTGACAACAAGCCAAGGCCAAGAGATCAAGCTACGGCATTGACGACGCTGTAAGCTCCCAGGACACCGACAACTTCGACAACGACTACGCATCACTCAGCCTCGTCGCACTCAACATCCAGTCCCTCGTCACAGCCGAGGAGCCTCAGCTCATTCAGCAACCCATACAATGGACCACCCTTTAGTCCATCACTACGCGCGAAAAGTAGGTCAAAGCGAAGGGGTCAAGTCATTCAATGAGTACACATGCTAACTTCCGAAACAGCCCTTGGGCTGCCGTCGAATTGAATCCTTCAGATGATCCTGTTGAGGATCTATTCTTAGCCAGCATGAACCCCGAGCAAATGCACCGTCTGCACCGACGGATTATGTTGGTGTACACGTCAACAGGGCAGACCTTTTGGTCGCGACGAGGTCAATAGTTCTCTATTGGTCTCTTGCGCGTAGTGGAAGGAGAAAGTTCGTGGGCAGAGCCTGCGATTTCTCAGTGGAAGTAGGTGGAAGGGTCCGTCTGCCCGGGTCCAAACCGTTTTCCAGATCCATCTCTTCTGACGACTGACCAGAATCCAACAGCACGCGTCTGCACCGACGGATTACCTTCTTCAAAGCGAAGGAGTAGCACCACTTCGGGCTTCATGGGAACGGATTGTGAGGCAAGAAGTTCAGGTCACTGCCAAGATACCCCGAGTCTGCCGGTGAGGGTCATCCCGACAAGATCGCCGATCAGCTCTCCAGTGCCTTTTCTCGACTCCTGCTCCTGAGACAATACGTTGGCTACAACATTATGTCTCCTGGTCAAGTCGCGCAATTCGAGCGTGTCGCCAAGGAGTACCAATACGAGCGCAAATACCGCAAGTCGCACACAACACCATCCGAAGTTGACCTCAAGCAGTTCGAATTCGAGGGCGAGCGAACATCGAGACCACATAAAGGCATGATTTAGAACGCAATGCATTTCAAGGGATTGTACAACCACAACAGCCTCAGTCAAGATCCGGACAGAAGCTTGCCCTGGGAAGTCTCCAATGGTAGATGGATCACGGAGGACAGTCTGGTGGTGATTGGTGGCGGAGACGGTGC
The DNA here is from genome assembly GCA_014706365.1 of Colletotrichum australisinense (nom. inval.). Taxonomy (NCBI): domain Eukaryota; kingdom Fungi; phylum Ascomycota; class Sordariomycetes; order Glomerellales; family Glomerellaceae; genus Colletotrichum; species Colletotrichum australisinense (nom. inval.). Next base: position 212,455 of record JABKAN010000019.1, read on the forward strand.
CAGATGGGAGAAGTTTGTTTGTCTATTGTTTGTTTATTGTTTTGTTGTTTTATTATTTTGTTTTTTTTATTGTTTTGTTGTTTTTCTGTTTTTTTTCTTCCTTGTTTTTTCTTTGTTTTCATTATCTTGTTTCATTGTTTATGGTTCAACGCGATGGGAGAAGTTGCGGTACTTGCGCTCGTGCTGCCAAGGAGTGCCAGTACGAGCGCAAGTACCGCAAGCCGCATACAAATGCATCCGAAGTCGACCTGAAGCAGGTCGGGTTCCAAGACGAGCAGCCCATTCCTCCCGCAACTGGTTTCTTTTTGTTGGTCCGCACGTCAGCAGTATAACCGTTTGGTCGGCACGAAGAGTCAACTAAGTGGTGTTTATTGCTGCGTATGGAGGTGGAAGGAGGAGGAAGTGAACAGGGCCCACGATCCCTCCGTTGGGTGTGGCTGGTGTCGGGCATCAAAGAGGCACGCTTCCGTACAACAAAAAGTACGCACGCGACCAGAAGCAAGAGACAAATAGCTGCACACTTCCAACAGGTCCCATATTCTTCTCGTCAGTTTTCTTGTCCAAGGCATTGTGGAGGTCTATACTTGGATGAATACACAAGAAGTGAACTGGGGACGCAACAGCAGGGACAGCAGCAGTTGTAACAATAAGGACGTAGTGCGGGATGATTAACATTGATCTCCCCATCCGGTTGTCTAGGTATCTTGTGGGAAGGTCAAATTATGATACTCCATCTTGCTTTCCGAATACCGAGCGCCCCTAACTCCTTTACGTATGTTCCCTCCCACGACATCGCCTTCTCTAAGATGAACAGTTCACAAATCCGTTGAGTACCCGTACCAAGAATGGAACCCAACCCAGAGGGGCTCGCGTAGTTTACGTGTGATTGTCTCCCGCATGGAAATGAGTTGACCGCCAGGATCGTTGGGTCGAAGCAAGTCCTGACTTTCGGCTCATGCCAGCAAGTGAGGTGCACTGCGAATTTCCCTGCTCCAACTACCCGTCTTTCAAGGTCGCGATTATCACAATTGGGAATCCGCAATGCATTCCATCTGCTCATCTGTGGAAGCCCAGGCTGATTGCTGATCCTTGACAGGCTTCAGCTGCTCGTCCTTGGTAGTTCGTGTCGGGCTCATGATTGCATATTCTTGTTTGCATTAACCAGGCGCAAATAGCCTCTAGCAGGGTTGGTTTGATTGATCATAGGTGTGGAGTAATCACTGCTCCACATGGTTCCGACCTCAATGCACATGACCTTCGCCGTCCCCGCATCACAACCTTTCGTCGTCCCCATCAATGCGGGGCGTGGGATCTCAATTAAGGCCAAGACGAGTGTCGCCATCCTCGAGCTTCAACTGGTCGAAAGAGCACGCAAGTTCACAACATGAATGGCTTACTGCGATTCACGACCTGACAATCATCGACTTACACGTGTCGAAACAGGCTTCAGGACCTGAGAGCAAGGACCAATGCGTCAGTGACCGGATTGTCCCAATGCCAGCCAAACTTTTGGATAGCTCTCACTTGTTACTGGCGACGACGGGGCTACGAATCCAACACTGCGGACGCTGTCAAAGGCCTCGATATGAACTTGGACATGGCAGGAACCAGTCGTTGATCCATCTGTAACTGGCGATGTTGGTCACGATTTGCCCGCGCAACAAGGTCGCGTGCCCATGTTCATATGCCGGCATGATCGAGGCCCAACCCCAACGAGCCACAAGTCATTCGTACACTGTGATTAATCGTGTCAAGATGCTTGACGTCAAAACACACTAACGAGGCGGACGCGCTAAACCTGCTGGAATATTGATGGCAGAAAAGAAGATTCGGATGGTGGTCGAGCCACTGCTAACAGCTCTTCCACACCTACTTACGCCCCATGGCGGAGTGGTGGGATTGCCCTCCAACTTCCTTCTTCCATACACCTCTCGCAGTTCAATACGATCGTTGGACTTCGTATCGGCCGAAATGGCTTGTTCTGCTGACATTTACACCAACAGAGACCTTGACCAAGCCCCCACCCGAGTAGAGGACTCTCTGGCGCGTTTGGCCATTTGCATATCCGTAGCCGGAGTCTCTACACTGCAACCATGGCGCTCTCGTATGTAGAATTACTTGAATTAAAGGAGGGTCGTCCTGAACGATCGCTTGCGGACAAGGCACGACTTCGTCTTGTTTCGAAGGCGTAAAAGATTGCATGGGCTAGAATGTGGTCTTGGACAGATGTTCTCGAGAGAGCCACTGCTCTTGTAGCTGGTTTAAGGCAGCCAAGCCCCTGTACGAGATGGTGCAAGCATGTAGATGCTGAGTCGTTCGTTCACTCTGTCCCAGAGCATGTACATGACGAAGTTTTGTGAGGCTGAGTCCATGTGTGCCCTGGTCGTCATCTAGGCCATAGTGTGGAGGATCAAAACGGGGAAGAAGAAGATCGATAAGATGATTACGACAATAAGACGTGTTCTTTGAGAGCCCATTCCATCCTCGTGGTCTCCCAAGGACCCCTCGGTGACCTCGTCAATCATTCTGGCCTTCTTAGCATATAGTCACACCTCCGCTATGGTCCAGACTGCCATCTAACGGTTTTTAAAATGACTCGTGTCGATCAATACACGAGGAGGCGCACCCTCACGCGTGAAAGCTGTGCAAGATGCTTCCATGACTTGAACAAACACTCGTGTTTTCCGCAGTCTCCTTATTCAAGCTCAGTGGGGCTATCCTTGCGCACTGCTTCATCTCAGCATGTCAAACCTCTTCTTTTCTATGTTACCATGCGACTCAATTGTCTCTTATTTACTCATCCTGTCGCTGGACACGCTCTCACAGAGCCATCCAGCAAGTGCTCCTTCGTATCAACCTGACGAGGCCCCCTTTTCCGATCGAGTATGACGGCCTACGACTCAAGCGGCTCATCGTGTTGCCAATGGAAATCCTACTTGTCGCTATCATCGTCCGATTGGTATGGAAAGTATGTGCCTCTTTATAGATAAACTCTGACTCGAAGATAGAGCTCACAGGGTCGTGTTCTCATATCTCTTTCACAAGACAGTTATGTCACCTTGGCTTTTCATTGGAACATTCCGATATTCTTATCCACTAGATAGCTGTGATTACTATAGCATGCTCATGATTCTGCAAAGCGCTTGTGGTCAAGGTCAGCAGCAAGCAGGATGTTTTCTTGGAAGGTTTGAGCCTGGCAACGCCGCAGACGGCTCACGTTGAACTCAAAGCGTGACTCTTAACCATCCTCATGAGACTTCATGTTTTTCCTCAGAATTTACTCAACCGAAAGTGTTTCCAGACTTCATTAAACCTCGGTCTTGAGGTTAGTCTTCCTAGACTTTTCCTCGTTATCTGTCTGATTGCCGTCTCTCTGCTCTCAGACCGATATGCTACAAGCCGTTTGCTCGATCTGTATTCATTGATCCATGGCGTTGACATACACTCCCTGATGATCTTGGGAGCGAGAAGTGCTTCTTCTCATGACAGAATCACACTAGCTTGTCTGAATTCTAGTCATCTTCCACCGTTCTTGCATCTAGAGCTGGCTGTCACGAACAGTGTTCCCCGCCACGGACATGATCGAGGATGTGGCTAGCGATCTCATGTAAAAAGTAAATCACGTTTGTGTTCCTTGCTCTCACTTTCAATTTTGCATTCATAATCACAGTGGCGGCTACGAGAGCCCCATGAGTCAACCCAAGCTTTGGTAGCCATGGAGAAACCTCGAGATATTAATGAAAGCACAAGACTTCTCTACTTGGTGAATGATTTCGTGAAAATATTGGACCGCGCGGTCTGGTTTGCTTTCTGTCTTTGAGCTGGGCCACTTTTGGCTAATATTTGCAGAATTGTGAGCCCATATTTATATGAACTTTAGGATTGATGATGAAGTTTGTGATAGTGAGCGTTGGGAACTCGCAATGAAGCTTCACATCGGGTTAGATTATGTTAGCTAATGACGAAGGATAGTGACGATGTGGTCCGAGACTACATCAGAGTATGAGCTTGTTCTTCCACGGAACTCAGATAGCAGCATGTAGTACTTCTATACACTGATCGAGATTGGATGAGGTGAACGCGACAGTCGTCTCGGCTTGTGACGAGGAACCTTGCAGCTCCGATGCCGAGTTGGACGCGCTGAATGCTTCAAGTTGCCAGGCCAAAGTTTGTTGGCAGTCAGTCGGACAGCTAATTTCCACTGGAAGGGAAACCGGAGACCGTTCAGAAGCCACGTTTTCGGTTCAGCTACCCTCTCTTTGCAACTCTGATCCGGGTTCAAAAGTACTCGGATACACTATATCAAGATATCCTGACGCTGACAGAGCGTGGAGACGCGACACCAACGGCGCATGAGGCTGAGAATGGGGTGAACATATGCCACGCTGATGGACTTCACTTAGATGCAACTGCTTCCCAGGAGTTTACTTACATCTCGGCGTGCACGGAATCATCGTCATTCCTCGTTCATCAAAGGCATTCGACAAGTAATCGACACTTCCTCTTCCAGTTCATTAGCTCTATTCTGAGCATGAGATTAAGATCCCTTCATGGTGCCCCTGAGATAGCCTTCCATTAGTATTTGTACCGTATGCTTCCTCGCGCAGCCTTGACGCCTCGTGACTAAGTTTCCGAACAACTTGATGACAAAAAGAAACTCTGGCCTCATAAGTGAAACCCTTTGAGATAGCAAGGAAGCAACATCACCAAAGGATTGGCGCAGACAGCAGGAACTTGCGCAATCTTTGAATCTCTTCACCTGGTTGGATCTTGCCCGATGGTGAAAGTGATAGAGCCAGGTACTTCCGACGGTGATAAATAAGTTTTCCATCAACTCACATGCTTCCTTATGCCCGCAGTAAGTTGTAATACTAGGAGTACCGGCAACGGAGCTCATGGAATCAGTGGATGTCTCCATGTTCCCCATCTCTGGCAAGATTGAGATGGCTGACAAGGTCTACCTAACCACAGACAAGGCTGTCTTTCTTACAGATCGATCCAACAACTCAATTAGCGGCTTACACACCCAAGGCCTGATCAGTATTTGAACAATCCCCAGCGCCTTCGCCCACCTCTACAACCCGTTCATAACACGTCAGAAAAGCCCAGTCACGTCGATCAAGAGTAGAGAGGTGGCGGACATGGTTCATATCTTCAGCGTCAAGGTCCTCCGAAAGGATGGCAAGGACAAGAAATGGAAGATTTGGTGTTACCCACTTTCCCAGATGATTTGATTCCTCGACTGCAATCAAAATTTGAAGGTGACGCACCGGCAAGTGCCCCTCGTCGTTTCGAGGATCTTCAACTTCGGACCTAGACTTTCAGACTCCCAAATGATTTTGATTCCCTCGAGTGCAACAAAAAGACGATCAGCACTCTTCATAGATCTGTCAGCTCTGACTAGAAGAATATTAGTACTGCCTTTGGTGCTGTAAGTCGCAGGCTTATGGTCAATTGGAACCGGCGTTAAACAATTCATCATCATCATCATCATCATCATCATCATCATCATCATCATCATCATCATCATCATCATCATCATCATCATCATCATCATCATCATCATCATCATCATCATCATCATCATCATCATCATCATCATCATCATCATCATGGAGGGTCTCAACTGTTTTAGCAATCAAAATTGCAGGAGAGTCTATTTCGGCCGAGGAAAAGCCCAACTGCATCGCATTGAACGGGGCCACCGTACCGAGATACATCTGCTTTAGATTCTCGTTCTTTGGTAGGAGGGAACCCGTTTGGCTTGGTGATGTTTCATGGGCAAGCAAATCTTCGTTCATAACACTTTGAATTCAGCATAGGCCTACCATCGTTCAATCTGGAGGCCCCCAAGTTTGAGTTGACAGGTAATGAGCCGTTTTTAGGGCTCCACTGACCCGGCATATCAAGATCCTTCCCATGCTCATTATGCCAGAAGATCTGATCACGAAATGCTAGAAATCCCAGCAAATCAACTACTCATCACCCTATCTGGCACTGAATCCCTCTTTTGATGCGGAAGCAGAGAACCACGGCGAGCAATTGAAGGCGAATCAACAAATATTTGAATAATGTCCAGAGTTGGTCAAGTCATACAATAAGGGCGTATTGGGATATTTACAGTGCCGGAGGCCACTGGTACACCTCAGCTTCCACTAACGCGAGATCGCACAACTAAGAACTTAATGATAAACTCTGGGAGATGATTTCTCCACTATTCCTATGGAAAGAAGGCTTGCAGAAAAGTCTTTGCGCATGTGTGATTACCTCTTTAGCCAACTTTCGTTGTGCCATGTTTCTTTAAGAGACGCATCGAGATGTGGTCTCCCTATTCCTTATCACCTTCTACGATGCTCATCGACCATTTATTACGTTAAATCTGCTCGGTGATCTTTTCCGGATCGTCCGCGAAGCCGCGCTCACCGACTGTGCCCTTAGATAAAATTAGTTCCCGCGATCGCGTAAATCCATATCTCACACGGACCAAAGCATCTTGATTGGCCAGAAAAGAATCACCGTGCTGGCTGTCAAAGCCTTTTGCAACGAAGAGAAGCATTTGTCTTATGGTTTTGAGCACATGAGCGGCCGCTCGCAAGTCGATAAATGCATGGATCAACATCGATCGTCATGAGTGAGTTATATGACGAAGAAGAACGTAGCCTCAGGAACACGATGATGAACTTCAAGTCGCATCAGCGTTTCCGCGTGTTTTCCAGGCGTTGATCATGATGTCCTGCGAGTATGATGCTTTAGCCGGCTCCTTATGAGCTAGTGCTTGTATGTCGTCAGTGTTGAGTGAGGTTACTTGATATATTCATTGTGCCTCATTTACTCTGATACCTTGCTCGACTTCATGACTCTGACGGAGTCAGTAGACTCGTTGACGCTGAAGGACTTCTACATTACAATCGCTTTCTTTCCGTCCAAACCTTCCTCTCAATAAGTAGAACAGCTTTCGAGGATCTATGAGTCCCCCGGAATCACTTGGTCTTGCTTATTCTTGCTTGAATTAGTCCCACAAAATAAAACTCTGATCCTGCCCGAGTTATGTTGACAGAAGATGTAAGCAAGGCGAAATGCGATGGAGAAGTAGGAATATTCGGAATCACTGGTGAGCTTACTCGAGGCATACGAGCCCATGAAATCCAAGTGAGGGTAAGCCGTCATCATGTGTAGCTGCACGCTTCGATGAACGACAAGAAGGATTGGTAGCATATCTGAAACGCAGCCTGGGGCAATATACCTGGCCACGTCCAGAAAGTGCTACACCTGGCCTTTTCTGCCTTTCAAAGTAGGATTGTGACAGCAGCCTCGCACCGCTCCTGGAGTTCGTCATATTGTTCAGTTCTGTCCGCTTGACTTGAAAGATCTCGGTTTTGTTGCTTTTGCTGGACTTTTTACAGCCCTTCGTTAAGCGAGAGCCGGAATTCTCCCAATGAGGATATGTCGGTGACACCTACAATGTGTAAGATTGATCTCGCGCCGCTCTCACAAGAGTGTTCAATCTAGCGACAGTATCACCAGCGCAAGGCTGAAGCCGTTCACATCGTACTCTAGTTGACTGGTTTGTCGACAGCGCTAACAGTAAGTGCCTGATGAAGGCAGCATCGTGTACGGGACTATTTGACTTCTATTCACGCCGGCCTGGTTATTAGAGTCAAATTTCCAAAGTCGAGTGACCAACGGCATCATATCATTCGTCATGAATACTTTGATTAGCTTAACGCCGTGAAGAGCTCCGAGTCAATGCTGCTGCTGATACGATGTGGAAACTTGAAGCTCAACATGGAGAAGCAGTAGAACCACGCAGAACCCTCACGAACTTGCTGAGAAATGCCTACCGAAGCTGGAACGACATTCAAGACCGTCCTCCTAGAAGAAAGTGGAAATTTCTTGTCATTCAAGATCCGTTTCAATTCAAGATCCACTGCGTAAACGCACATGACATTAGGGCACATTGAGTAGTATCGTTTGGCAGTTGCGGCAACAGTCCAGTTCTATAGCTAATTAGAGCTCTTATGAGGAACTTTCAATCCTACATCCTCACTGTTACACCCGCCACAGGCGACCAAGCTCACTTGCCTACCAGCGGTCACGTACTTCTGTATATGTCAGGGCCTGGGCCACAACCTCCCACTCATGGCAACTACATCATATATTCCGCTGTTGCGTGTGGGGTACTGTTGCCCAGCGTCCATCTCAGACCGTGGTGTACGTAGGGGAGGAGTGTGCCCTGAGGAACAAAAGAAGGGAGAGGCTCATTTAGGAGTGCGCAAAAGACTAAGGTAGTCAGGTGTGGGTCGCGATAAAGGAGCAAAACCAAAAACATACAACACCAGGTATTCGCTGGTCGTCACCGACCCAACTACTAATCCGGCCCTCACTGGCTTATCTATGGGAGAGTGGACGGGATCCCGAGTTTTCCAATGGGTATGGTCGTATGTGATGATTTGGTGATGCTAGCTTGAACTTGAATGACAAGAGCGAAGCTGGGAGTTCATTATCTCAACCTTCGCAGGCCACATCGCATCGGATAGGCCACGGCCACTGCTCAAACGCGCGAGTCAGCTTTCTTATTTTGGAACTTTGGAGCGTCGCTATGGACGGTCCCACTGATTGCCTGAAATCTTCTTGGTCATGGGATGATACTATCAGCAAGCCTGCCGTAGCCCGGCGTCAGCTAATCGATAGCACTCGACCTCTGCAGTCGCGGCTGTGTGAAGAGAAAACTAACAGCAGCCACCGAACAAGCTCATTGGACCCATTCCATGCTATTAAAATGTAGGTATCGAGATATGCAATCATTGTAATGCAGATCTGCTGTCAAGCAGGAGTACGAGTAGGAACGAGACTCGCACTAAGGGGCGGGTGCGAGCGAATATGATTCTTAGCGCAGCCACTGTATAATGATATGACCGAAGTCATATGGCGACAGTAAGGTTACAGATGGTTGAAGCCATTCCGCCATTATGAGAAGTGATGTTACCCATCGATAGAACGCAACTCGAGTAGTTGAAAAGAGGATATTTCCGCTCTTATTGACGATAATCTCCAATGACCGATAACCAAAGACGTTTAAGTTAAGTCCAATGCTAGCTATTCTGGTCAATCCAGAGAATCGAAATCCGTTTTTAGTTCAGACTTCTCTGCTCGGTTCATGCAGTGCTCATCCTAGATGGTTTATGGCCTTTGATTGTAGGAAATTGCTGATGAGGCAGTTCAAGTTCATGGTAGGCATTTGGACTAGAACGTGCGGATGTTAGACTGTATGCGGCAACCAGTGAACTGACCCATTGTTTAGTCGGTGACGAATATGGGGTTTGAGCATGATGTAAAACCATCCGCCAGACTGCGAAACAAGTGGCGGGTGCTCGCCAGTATCTCGACATCTGTTCTGAAGCTGAGGTTCACGTGAAGGAGATCACCGGCACCAATGATGGGTACGCAACCAGAGATGTTCATCGTGAAACTCTTGGTATATAGCCCTTTCAATCAACTCGATGCAGTGGCAGAGATTGTGTTTAAATGATTCTGAGGAAAAGAGGAGGATATGGATGGCGGGATGGCCCCACGTCAAGGGCCCTGCCGAGCTTCACCTACATACATCCAACGAAGGAATTGGGAGCTCTGCTCGGCAAGCATCTCCCTCCAAATTCTCATCACACAGTCAATATACGATTATTGGACTTCCCACTAGCCACAAAGCTGCTTTGCTGACGCGTGTACCAACAGGTCGATAGTGTCAGGGCCTCGAAGGCTAATCGAGGTCTTGGTTTTGTCGGAGCCCCGGAGCCGCTATTTCGTTGCAACTCACTACCACGCCGGGGCATGCAGGACCACAACCGTAAGAGCATCTTCCTAATCCTCCTTTCCCTTCTCGGCCTGACTATTGTCAGATGATGACACCCCTACATTGATAAGGCCTAGGACCAGCTTCTTATGCTTGGAGGAAGATGTAAAGCTGGCTTTTGCTCATCATACATGGCCTCCTGCTTGTCACAGAACTGATTTCGTAGGTCGCTATCGGTAACTGAGAAAGGGCTGGCTGTGATCAAGAAATGTATGCCTGCCTCCGCTTGGATGGGATCTCATCACCAGTCTGTATTGACAGGCGTCTCGAAAGAAGTCTATCAGTTCTTTGTGGCTTCTCAGCTTTTTACTACAACTTTAAGGTTCCACTGGTCTAGGGATGAATGATTTGAAATCCGCTGCTGACGCCTTAAGCTTCTGCACGGCCGATTCAACCTTTTGAACAATGCTGAGTGGGCCGAGGGTCTTTGACCGGTCTATACAATTTGCTTGGAAGAAGACGAGTCTTGCATCCTGTGATTCCTTGTCTCTCATCTCTACCCAGAAGACGCAAGAGTAAAAATGGGAGACAGTAGATGCAGGTCGACAGCAAGTCCTTGGAAATGAGTACTGCTGAGACGTTCGGTTTACACAGCCCACGCCGGGGTATCTGTGTGAGAGAGAAAGAGTCGTTGGCGACCTCAAGAAGATCGTTTGGTCCTGGTTTGCAGCCCTATGGGGCAGGGTTTGTTAAGACGCCTTACTTTGAAATAAGAAATCTTTAGCCGTATGCCATATGAAGTAAATGACGCCAATTCAAAGAGTCAGAAAATAATCACGGGGTTGACTATTCAATCATTCCTGCTGATCGAGGTCACTGGCTGACTAAATAAGCGCCTTCCTTTCGCCGGAGGTGATCGGCCAGCATACACCAGAGTCTCCAAGGAAACAAAGGCAAATATCAAAGCGACAGCAACCGTCACTGACGCAAGCATGGCTTGGCGCAACTCACTGCTAAAGGACCCCCTGAGACGTGTGCAAAACGCAAAATACAATCCCCACACTATTGGCTGTGCGAGAGTCAGTCAAATCAACATGAGGGTTTTCTTTTCGTAACAAACAACAAGAAAGACTTGAAGAGCTGGGATATCTATACAGGCGAAGGGGTAGGCGTGCCGCCTACACCTTTTCCTCGGTCTTCCGTACCACACACCGGCGAATATCACAGTCGGCGAGGCCGTTGAAGTCTTCAGAGAAAGCTGGTAATATAGTGCAATCTGTGGTCACTTTGAAAAAGATTCGAGGTCTTCTTAGAGAACAAAACAACGAGATCCAGTCTGGAATAGAGTTTTTATTCTGATGTTTGATTTCATACCACTTATAGCGAGGTTCCTTGAGTTTCAGACTTGGAGATACCTAGCAATACTTTTAGGGTTTTCAGAAGATCGGGTTTGATTCGGCTTCATTTGAACATTGAGAGATGTTCAAACAATCACTCGTCATCTGGGTTACTCGGGGGTTTCCTTTTCTTGATGTCACTAGAATGGTTCGGTGCGCACACTCCCCATGGCGAACGAAGCAGCCAGACTGGACTAGATTGCCTCGAGGTTAGTGCGACGTACGATCTGCTTATTTGAACGAGGTACTCGCAGGAAGTCTTAGACCGTAAGACTTTGGCGACTTGGGAATGCGTTAATGTTCCTTCTGGGGACTCGGTGTCAGTTCCTGTTTGCATGCACGTCAGAATTGCAGGCTCTCGACCGGTATGAAGCTCGAGATCTAGTTGTATTGAAATGCGTATGTATATGGAATGAAGGAAGTTGGTGAGTAGAGCCTTCGAATCCTCCGTTGAGTGGAAGTGGGTGGGAGGGCCGTTCGCATCCGTCAATATCCCAATAGTCTCTTTGACAGATCTCCTTGTCATGCATCAGAGCTAGGTGTCATCGTCATATTTCTCCTGGTGTTCTAGAGAGCACGAATTAGTCTATCGCAGCGACTCATTTCTTCCGGTTACAACCGGCCCTGCGATTCGCCGACGGAGAATTGAGCAAATAATTGTACTGGGATTCGTGGTACAAAAGGCTCAAAATGATTAAATGCTTGATCTAGATCATAACATTTCCAGACGCCGCTGGCCTCATTGCTGATCTTTTGGAAGGCGTGGCAGGTGAACCGGTGTCCTTGACCTTGACGGCACAGAGAGCAAGATCGGATTGCCTTCATCAACAGCGGTCTTGATTATCAAGCACCCATGTCATGGTTTCGCTAGCTGCATCCTGGCGGGGTGATAGAGATGCGCGGGGACAACAGAACAAGCTGTGAGTTTCATTGCAAAAGCTTCGTGGCTATCACTTACTCTTATCGAAACATCAGACACTGTAACAAAAACGAAATTTAGCTCTCTAATGATGAACGGGGCATCAAAGGCTGTACCCATGAGGTGATGACATCTGTTCGCATCTTTCCACCTGTTCAGCCCCGACAGACTACCCTCCCAAGCCGCGCCAATGTACAAGACCATACACTACATCACCAAGCTGCAGCTAAGAATGATACAGGCGAGTGAGGTGGTTCTGTAGGAGCACCTCCCAGTATTGAGGATCCACGCTCGCCAACGCGCTGTGCTGCATCTGCAGTCAGACTTTCTCCTAACCTGCACTGATCTCCAGATTTGGAAGTAATCGCCAATCGTCGATTGCCCTTCAGCGAAAGACCTCTTGTAAAAGGGATAAGGGCGAAATGTCAAGCATGAAGGTAAAGTGTGCCGCTAGTTCGGAGTCCGCAGGCATAGACCTGTGCTAGAATGTGATGGATCGTGTCCAGCCATGTAAAATGCAGCAAATCGAATTTTCGATCGAGACAGAAATGTACCGAATTCTTTGATAAGTTGATTCAAGTATGAGTGATATGGTCAACATTCCTAGGGACCATGTTTTGTTAGCGAAGAGGAGCACAGAAATGCTGGAGCATGACGGATGAGGGTAACAGAGTGCAATACACGAGAGCACCTTGTGTTCAAACCTGCCAGGAATGCCAACACTGCAACACTGAAGGTTGGTTGGTACAGAGCATCACGATTCCGGGGATAATTGCGCCGTGTTCTCTGGAAACTCGACAGCCAAAGCCCTTGATCGCCGCTGACCGGGCTAGCTGAGACGCCCAGCGATTGCCAGAACTGCTTCATCCACCAGCGCAATCTTCCAGCAATATGTATTTGACCAGCAGGGATGGAAACACAGCGCTGCTGCTTGAGGATTGAGAGCAGATCGCAAGAGACGTTTTGGTGTCGTTGAAGATGGGGAGAGATGCAGCTTGCCGACCTGGGGACTAACAAGGCAAGCTTGGCAGGATGTGGGGATAGGGTGGAAGTGTATGGCCCATCTTTGCCAGAGGTGAAGTCTGGGCGCGGGAAAAGTGGCAAAGTAGTGTGCAAAAGTAGAGGAGCAGTGCTGATACCTCGAGGCGATGTGAAGAATCGTCTGCAGACCAGCTTCATACACGACAAGGGACCATAGAGAAGGAAATTTCGCCTCGCTGGATTGCTTGTTCGATAGATTGATGATACGCGCCAGAGCCATGCAGATGCGGCATATAAATAAATCCAGGTGGTTCAATGGACAGTTGGTGTGAGAAGCTTGTCGCGATCGCTTCATTGCGAACCATTGATAATCGTAGGCAGGGGTGGTTTCATATCGCGAGCTGCCGTAGCTAGTGGCCAGTCCTCGCAAATAACGACAGATAGCATGTTGAAGAAGGCAATTATCCATTTGGGCTCCTTGAACTACCATCATCTGGGGGGTGGCAGATTCGGCAGAGGATGGGGCAGTGGTGGTGGTGGTGATGGTGGAGGCGGAGGACGGTTCTTCGGCGGCGGCGATGGTGGCGGCCGAAAGGAGATGGTGGCGTGTTTGGATCATGGTCGAACAGGCCCAGTGCTCGACCGCGAATGCAGGAGCGGATTGATGTCCTTTGTCTTGTTAGCCTGTTTTCTTCAATCGAGAGTGTTTGATGGTCAATCAGGTCTCCCTTCCCGCATTCCTTGTACCATAATTTACTGGAAATCGTCACAGTGACCTTGATTTCGTATGGCAGGCGTGGGAGGGTCTCCGTTGTTTGCTGCAAGGACAGACCATGATGATTGTGACAATGAGAATAGAGAAAACAAAAGTGACAAGGGCGGCTCAAGTCCTCAACAGCGTCGGCCAAGCATGGCTCGTCACTAGGTATGCCACGCCATTCTCAACTACGACGATATCCTTCGTGGTTGGTGACTGGAATGGCATGCTTGCCACCACAGTCATATAAGAAGTCGAAGAATGATGATGGCAATGATGACTAGAGGCATGAGCAGGAAAAGACACACAAGAGTGAAGACACAAAAGCCGGCTGCGTTGGATGAGTACGTGACTGTGTGCCACAGTCGGCAGCCGGCACAGGCGCTTATGTAATCGCGACCAGCAGTGAGCGCTGTCCATTGCAATACCAAGCGCAGTGATGACTTTTACCATCGCGATTGACTATTTTGGTGATTGCAATTGACGGTTTCCTGCAGTGGGAATCGACTGGGCGATTTCGGGTGAAAGTGGATGGCAGTGGTGCAGTCAAAATAAGGTAGCCGAGTTCTTAGTAATGGATGGCTGCAATTTTGTATGCATTCTGGCGCGTTGTGATTCGGTGAAGGATGGACCCGCCCGTGGCACGGCCGGTGCAACCTGACTACTGCTGGACGCGGACTGACAGGGAAATTGAGAGACAACCCCGCCAAACTCCAAATTCAACCGTGGCCGTGGTACCTTAGGTTTTGGAGTCGGCAGTCGACACCCCACCCACGCCAGGTGCTGTACATAGACCTGCGGGTACTGCCCGCAGTGCCCGCCCTCGCGTTTCGCTCTGTTGTGGCGCGATGGAAGAAGGGATAAATTTGACGTGTGTGGCGTGGCACCATTAGCCGCGTGCACCTCAAGAGGTGACGCTCGCAAGTGACGGTTGCAAAAACTAGGGTGAAGTGCTCTTTGCATCTGGGCGACCGTAGGTACGTGCCTTCCATTGGAGTAAGAGGTGTGAGGGTGCCGATGTGTGGTGCCCGTGCTGTGGTGCTTTTTTTTTTCCGCCTTTACCTCCACAGAAGAAAAAGCAAAGAAACAATCAACCACCACGGCAAGGACACCACATGGATGTAGTATCTAAGCCTTTCCATTGACGTGTGTGATGCAAGAATTTGGCTGCACAGCCACATATGGCCGTGCACGGTCGACCCGACCCGGGCTGCTAAGAAAGGAAATGCCAAAAGTCGAGCGCCCTCGCTTCCCCTGCCCGGTGAACTCGCACGACCGGCCACTCATGTTCCATTCCCCCCCGTGGATCCATCGAGTCTCTCTTTTCAGACACCAACTATACCGCGCGAGGGAACGTTTTCCAATGCACTTGTCCAGTGCGTGGCTCGCGGACTTAGCTGGTTTTGTGATGCTGGATGATGTCTGCTACTCAAGTCAAGTGCAACTTCTTTTTGCTTTCCATCACGTATGCCCCGCTCCTAGCCCGAGACTGCGGGACGAGGCGACTGCCACTCTCGCTGTCTCGTCAGGGCGTTGTGGTCGGGCATCCTTGGTTCCTCTGCTGGCATTCGTTTAGCAGCAACACTTCTTAGATTTCACAGCAGCAGACTTGACAGCAGTAGTCCTGCTACTCAATCGGGCAATTGCCCAAACACCCTTGCTTTCCCCGGCGCACAATACCAGGCGACCAGACCGAAGAGAAGAATGCGGTTACCTTACTTTGACTGCGCCCTTGCCACGAGCGGCTCGGTGCGATTATGTAAGTCACTTCGCTTCCGGTCGCAATATGTCAGATTGGCCAGCCACGTTTGACTGATCCGGGCGCCTCTATGGCGCTCTCAAGCCACCTGAGTAAGCGCCATGAGCTCGCTGCAGGCCCCGCGGTCAAACACCGCAGCGAAATTCCCACCGCCGTAGAAGCTCGATGATCAACACACGTCAATGACACACATTACGCCGAATCGCGCCGTTCAATGGCGACCGTAGGCGTACTTCAATTGTGCAGTCGTGAATCTTGCAATCCCGCTCACTAAATCACCGATTTCGCCCGGTCAATTCCGCTGGAAGGTGCCAATCTCGGCCAGACGGGATCACGTAAGCTCGCTCGACAGCCGCTGGCAGTGGTACACAGTCAAGATAGCCCACACTCGAAAAGGGAGGCACGTAATGTGCACTGCCCATACTTTTTGTGACTTTTGAGCGAAAGAGCAGCCACCCGCATGAGAGCTGTCTGTTTCTTCCACAATCAATATCCACAAACCTCGACGCAGGCACAGGCATCTCACACACATCTCTTAGCATGTGCAGTGGCCTGAAAGATAAGATGGAGCCCGACATTCAAGGTCCCCCGTATCAAATCGACTTCCTAGTCTTCCAGCTACGGGTACCCAGGACCAAGAATGAAGATTTTGACAAGTGGCTGAATCCATCTGCATGTGCAGAGGAAAACCCGACAGGTCTGCATGCTTTCCAACGCGTCCGTGATATATGTTCGATCTCACGGTGCGTGTACCAGTGCCCGAGAAGGGAATTTTTGTTCAAGACACCCACATCCACGTTCCCACGTGAGACTCGAGCACTAATTGTGATGTGAGTTGTTCCTTCAACATCGGCTTTGTAAAATGTACTCACTGCGGTCCTCATCGTCTGGACGTAATTCAAATTGCCCGTGAGCCTGAGTTCAGCCAAGCTGTCATCGTAGTCTCAAATGAACTTCATACAGTGATCAATATTTCATGCAAGCTCTAGCAGCTACCTTTCTACCTCTGGAAATTACTAGCAGAATTCATTGACGCTGTAAAGTCTAGTCTCTCTCTACCTCGGCAGAGCAGCTGGGCAAGCTCATTTCGTGAGGCTGGAATGGTATGCCTATAGACCCCTCATCGTCTGTCCTGGCATAGCAGGTCCTTTGGGCAGAATGAAAATTCCCTTTCTGACCAGTCACTGATCCCCGTCATTATTACACCGACGAAAGATCACCAAAGTTCATCGTTTGATATAACGTCGTACGATTCCCATTGAACTCGTCGGTCACGCATTCAGTCACCCAGTGCCGATCAAATGAGATGACCGAGCTCTCTCGCCCTTGCGATGATGACTCATTTCACATGTCAGGTGAGTCATCTGCTGGATATGAATTGAAAGAGCCGGGATCATAAGTGAACTCATAATCCTTCTGTCTTGACGCTGCGAAATATCGTCATGTCTACTGTCATCGATGCATTCCTTATTTCAGCGGTAGCGGCACATTCGGACACTGTGGCTGACGCAGTTGGTGGGCTTTTTGAAGCGATCGCCACCAGAGAACCAGATAAAGTGATTCAGGATCGGTGCCGAAGAGTCCTTATTATCATAGACTCATGCCTGAAGCTTATCTGTAATAAGACCAGAGGCGGAGTACCAGTCACCCCACGGGTGCTTCGTCACAACCTCTGATGCCCACAAACTTTGTGAGATCGCGGTGTGACATTCCATTCATGAATCCACATTAGCAGGCACTACCTTATAACTAGGGGGTGGTGTTTTTTTGCTCACAGCGTTCGTTTTGCCTTCGATGCCCTATAGATGGGATACCGGCTCGTTCGAATCGTCATCAACCTCGCCATCATTCAGAGGGTCACAAGAGTCTGGAAAAGTCCCGAGGAGTCAGATGAGCAGTAGCAGCAGCCTCCACATAGCTCTCCTCCGCAAGTGCCAGACGGATACTTGGGTGGATCAGCGCTCTTAAACCACTCGGTCATTTCCTCGCCGTCTGTACTAGCTCTTGTACATACGATATTCACCTCATTTTAATCTTGTCATTGGCGGGGCATGCACCATCGTCATAATCGCTCAGCCAGGTTTGCTCTCTTGCATTGACCATTGCGCCAATATTTCACGTGCCGCCGAAAGGCCCCGACAGAGCATTCATAGCTGGACACATCACTTGGCTAATGTTCTGGTTGGCAATTACTTACATCAAGATATTTCAAAGAAACCCATCCGGAGGGTCAATAACTGAGTCGCTCGGTGCTAGAGTGGTTTGTCACTCTTTGATATGCGAATCGCGGTTTACTCTTGCAAATTTCTGTCCTCTGTCGGTGATGTTTTGCAGCAAGATAAGACTGCCCGTGGTTCTGTGCGACTGTGCTGGATCGCACACTTTCTCGAAATCGGTTTGCCAAATAAGCTAGGGTGGGTTTTTGTTCAATCTTCTGAGAAATTGTTATCCAAAGGAGTAGATCGTGCCACTTGACTCTGATTGCCACTTGGATCTGGCTGCCACTTTCCCTCACTCTCCCTCTGATGTGTAGTAATCTCTAGCCGCACACTTTCACTACCTGAGCCTCGTTCTCATGCTGCGTGCAGTCAGTCGAATAAGCTCGCCTAACCTGTAAACCACGCTGGGGTCCTCGAACTCTGAAGAGAGTCGCCATGTTGTGCTGATCTCTTCGCGGCTCCTATCCAGAATGTTGCTAGTTGCCATCATAGGGTCTACCAAGATCTGGTTTTCCCCGACATTGGGGAATGCACTCGTCAATGACAATACAATGCCTTGAGCAAGTAAGAAGGGCTGTTCCAACAATCAATGCGACCGCATAGAATCACTGGTTCCTCCAGATAAATTGT
The DNA here is from genome assembly GCA_014706365.1 of Colletotrichum australisinense (nom. inval.). Taxonomy (NCBI): domain Eukaryota; kingdom Fungi; phylum Ascomycota; class Sordariomycetes; order Glomerellales; family Glomerellaceae; genus Colletotrichum; species Colletotrichum australisinense (nom. inval.). The sequence goes on from JABKAN010000019.1 coordinate 230,907, forward strand.
CTCGCGCAGCGCAAACCCCAGTCTGCCTCAACATAATGATTTGGCCCTCAGTCCCAGAAAGCTCTCAACACCTGTGGCTTCGCATTATGGGTTACACACATGACTGTGCTCACTCAACGGCTTTCATCAGATCTGGATTCCCAGCGACTTTCCTATATTGACCAGTACCGATGTCCAGATCGCAGTTGCACATCCCGACTTCTTCAGAATTGATCCCGGTCGTATCGGGAGGCACGGGGACATCACGAAGCGCTCAGTAGCGATTTTCTCTTTTAATGAAAGTCGCACCTATTGAGGATTCGAAAGCTAATTGTGCTGCTTAGGACCGCTGATACAAAAGTAAGGCATGCACCATATGTTACAGAATAGGAAAGTTCTATGTCATTGCTGACGTGCTCATTCATCCGGGGTCCATGTTTGCCCTCGAAAGTCTATGCAATGTTGAGCTCGTCAATCTTGACCAAACAGCGAGAAAAGTTTGGGAAAGAATAGTTGAATCGTGGTCTCACCGTTCGCTTCTACAGCGTTATCCGCCGAGATTTCAGCAAATGTTTCTCCTATCTGCCTGATCTCTTCCGGAATATTGATTAAATTGTTGCTCAGCCGGGGTCCGAGCTCTTCTTTGCCTGTGTCTCAAACATTGTCATCCATTTCTCCAAAACCCTGCACTCTTGATTCTACCTTTGTCAGCTTAGATAGCGGGCAGCGCGCAGAGGCGTGTTTGCGTCCTGTAGTCCGTCTCTCACCCATTCAGATAGCATTCATGAAAAGTATAGCATCTAGATCATATATAAATGACCCTTGTCGTTTCTGTGGGCTTACCGATCATTGGGGAGATGATGGGAGCAGCCGAACGCGAAGATGCTGAGTCTATGTCATACCTCGCCTTGTCCGCAAACGTCGTCTTTCTATTGTTGCCGACCGTGGCTGACGGTCGTGTTGACATTGAGGGCAAGTTTCTCCAAGAATAGTTGGCCGGGATGCGACGGAGACGGGCTCAGGGTCAGAAACGTTGGTGAACGCCTTGGAGAATCTGACTGGAAAGTCGGTGTCGCAGGAAGTCGCTCATCGTAGTGCTTTTGCGGCCGCCAGGTTCTGGAATCATATCAAACCACTAAAACTGAGTCATGGTACGTGTGGCTGTTGCGCCCTCGCCGTCTGGGATAGGAACAAAAAGGGGTTGAAACCTGGTTCTTGGGGTGATTTACAGAATGTTCCTCGACTAGCTAGATGTAGAACTAAAGTTGAAGGAAGCAATGCTGCTGATGGTAATGGGAGATTCTGTGACTTGTGTCGTCATTGCCTTGGCCACGGCCCTTTCGCCGTGGATCGATGCAAATTGTGCTACTTTCTCCGCAATGAAGGGATTGCGTATACTTGCCAGTTTCGATAGTTGTTTGCAAACGGTGGGAGCCTAGGGGGAACACAAGGAGAACAGTAAGCTGGCATGATGCGCTGCCCTGATCGGACCTTTGCACGTCTGGAATCAAATGCGCTCTATCAGCGGAAGGTTCTCAAATCCTTCGCCCTGGACACCAATGGCTCAGCTTGATGCTCCTCCGAAGTTGAGATTCTTGAAGTCTCTCATCTGACAATACTTGGCCAACTTGATCATACAAGTAACCAATTCAGTCCCTTTTAATCATACGAGGTAACCAGGGTAGTCTTGCTATTGTTCCAACTTTTGATCGCGCTCTCGCCAAGGGCTTTGTTGATCTTGAGTCTGCATCCTGGCCAGACTTATCCGTAGAAAGGTTTCTATCGCAAGAGAAATGGCATCTTTGGGTATGTTGATGGTAAGAGATTTGTGAGTTCTAATGTAGTCAATGCGAGAACGCAATTATTGTCCTGTGGTGCAATGAAGACTGGCCCGTTTGCTTCCTAACATCCCATCGGCCTCATCTATCCGACGTAAGTGTGAACGCAAGATATCCCAAGGTTCGAGGCTTGTTGCGCAAGTTATACGTCATTTAGACGATATTACCCTGGATAAAAGGCATCTTATTTTGACAAGAAAGCCCTACAGATACCGAAACGAGGCCGGAACCGCGGTCGAAAGGGGCTTGTTCTAGCGGATTTTCTCTCGCACGAGTTTGAGGAATTCGTACTTGGCAGTTATCTATGTCCTCTTCTCGTTCACGCCCCGAACCAACGATATCTTTAGCTACTAGACATGATACTCCAAGTCCGCTTCGAGAGTTTCAAGTCTATGGCCTACCGCGGAGTCAATAGTGCAATTTGCAAAGGTCAGTCTGTTTTCTGGCAACGTGACCTTGCGCAGGAGATCCGAATCAGCACCTTCATTGGGAAAGACCCATCCTCCAAACGTGGTATTCTTCTTTGCATAGATCCCGGCGTCGAGAACGGCGTCCTACTGCACTTTCTGATGCCCCGGGAAGAAAAACATCCGAATCGGCAGCAATATCGCCAAAGTCGAATGTCCGATACACGTTGTCAATGTACAATACGTGCATGTGTATGCGAGCTCACTCTTCGTTCTCACTCTCAGAAGAGCAACCCTTCTTATATCAGGACGTTCCAGCCTCTATATTGAGTAATATCCACCCTCAACTAGATACTACCCCGTTCTCTTCAGACTTGGGGATGGTTGTCACCCCTGGCTCCGACTTTGAGAAAACGTAGAAGTGCTCTGCAGTATTGCCATGTTGACAACATACATTGCTCAAGAAACCTAGGTGGAATCTGCTGAGATCTTCCGCGTCTGTCAGACTCTTCCCGGATAAGGGCTAGCATAGGATCAATAGGGGCGGTCTGAGCAACAAAGGAGCAGCTCGAGCATATATAGAGCGCAGAGAGTACCCCTCGAGGTAGGGGCAGATTTCAGTCATTCATCCTTTTGGCCCTAACAGCAGTTGATCTCTGTGAGCTTCTTCTCTGCGTCGTACACTTATTTACAGCGTCCTAGAAGCCTTATCGGGATTTACTGTCTGGACCCTTTGGGACGCTCAAGATGTCGGACACTGTAGCTGGTGGAGGCGGTCAGCTAGTATTAGCCCATATTTGCTGCGATACCTTGAGACCTTTGCAGCCATGCCATCCTCACGTCTTGGCGTTGGGCTTCTCAAGTCCTATCTATGCCATGCGTAATTTCCATCACCTGGCAATCTTTGCCGCTCTGAACGTTGTCGGACGCACGGATTCCGCCAGTCTCCATTTGGGCTTGATGTCAGACAGCGTCTTAGCGGAGCAGCATATCGGTTGTACTGTGAAATGACCAGCAGAAAGCGTCTTCCATAAGCACAGTGCCGTACATGGCCGGGATCGCAGGCATAATTGCCCTCATTGTAAGGCTTGACAATGTCTTGGCCAGCCACGAAGTTACATCCAGCATCGGCTACAACGCCAAAGATGTTGCTAGTTGCACGGCCTATCCTCACCTTCCGAAGTGCTTCACAGAGCTTTGATACATACTGTGCCATCTTGTGGTAGATCCCGGCGTGGAAGCTCCAGAAGGGCCACAACAATCTTTCGCTTGTCTATTCTGCACTGGTTCACGAATAGAAGCTAGACAGTGCATCGCAAACTTATGGGAAACTAAATTGTTATTGCAGTTCGCCTTCCTTTGCTGTCTGAGGGATACCCTGCAGGACTAGCGATGGCAATATGAAATCTGTATGAGAATCGTACCTAGCTGAGGGGATCATCGCCACCAACCCTAAATAGGTGTACCGTGATATCGGATGGCCTTACAGCGCCGACACTATATATTTGAGGTTTTAATTCATTGAGACATAAAGTACGAAACGATTGCGGCGTCCTGTAAAGAGGTGAAGAGAGATTCTATCACAGCTGTAATCCAGCAGAATCTCCTTGTAATCAGCGGGCTGTTCAAGTTCAGAATCATATCAATGCGGCTTCTTGAGATAATCTTGGCACTGAAGAAAGTGAAAACTAGGGAAATGAGCATAGCATCGAGATAAAAGCTCGACCTTCATTAGAGGTCACTCAGGATGGGAGGTCAGCTTTGCCCGTGTGGTATATGGACATTCTCTTACTCGAAACTTTAAAGCCTAGACGATTCCTATGCTTTGGCTGGTGGCTCGTGTTGAGAGGTAATTGATCGTGAAGTGCCTACCTACAACGGTGCCTAGAATTTCATGCAATCCACTGGCCTGACCACTATGAATTAACGACTTGATCAAGCCTTGTACCCTAGATGTCGAATTTCTTGAGCAGGATTGCGGCACGGTACAGCTGTCTCTTGAGTTCGTAAGAAGTCATCCCCAGATCTTAGGCGTTGACCCGTCCCTGCGAGACCCTGTGAGATGATATTGAGCTGACAAAGGATCACGACACAGCTTCGTATTCACTATAACCAGATCTTAGTGCGTGGGGCGGGACAGTAGCCGAGGTCTGAAGTGAAGGATATACCGAACATGGCGAACGATCCGAGCCATTGAAGCCCGGTTAGCTGACAGTGTGAAACGTCAGATCACTGAAGTTTTGTGGATAGTCTATGGATTATATGGATCAAACTTGAACTCACTCGCAGGGCGTGACTTGAAAATGACTTGGGGGTGTTTCCACTGGTCTTAAAGTACGGGAACGGATAGACCTTGGCAAGATGGTATGGACACTGGCCCACAAATCAGTGCCATGGTCATGGGACCTGTAGTGAAGCCCACATTGTGAGCCAAGGCAAGACTCAATTGGAATGAGTTTTTGCATGAATCTCGGATGGCCATTTCATCACTGACACGTTGAACAAGTTCAGAAGGTCACTTACCTTGGTCTGCGAAGGCCTCAACCTGGTGAGAGACGAATGGGATGCTCAAGGTGAAGGTGATTGACTTCCGGCACAGGTATCTCTCAGGAAGCCCTCTATCGCTTCCACATCAGACACCGGCTGACTATGCTCGAAGAGGCTTGGTAATGAGAGGGAGGGGTCAGTAATCAAAGGTTAATTCAGGGTGAACTCGGAGCAGTCTTTGGGGACCGGATGTCTGCACCCCATCAAGATGTTTCCAAAGGCTGCAATCGTAGCGCCGAAGTAAAAACAGAAGTCCGTTACTATGAGCTCTGTCTTTCAAGCCTGTCTGGAAAATGAGACTTCGGCTCAAGGAATTGTGACCAGTACTCCCAAACACACGTCACTAACTATCGCGGCGCTTCTGTCCGCCTCGAGAGTGCAAGGCATTCCGATCTCCGATTCCACTGCTTTTGAGGACGGCAATATTCGTTGATTTGAAACTCAATTCCAGCATAACACATAATAAGAACGCGAATTGCACTGGGTGGTGGAATGACGGCGGATCTGTTGGTGGAAAGACATGTCATGTCACCTTGGTGGTGGTTAGGGTGGCAGAAAAGGTATCTGTAAGGCGGTCAGGGTCATCCGTACCTTCCACTTACACGCCACCTCTGGAGGAATCGCAGGTTCTGTCCACTTCCTCCTCCTTCCGACTCCTTCCATCTCCTTCCATCTCCATACACAGTACCAATGAACCAGTTGTTGCACTTCGCGTCAAAATCACGGTTGCCCTGATGACGTGTACACCAACGCATCTGGACGAGGGATCAGCATGCACTGTCGCCATTTGAGATGGGTATGTTTGGCTCTGCCCGACGAACGGCAAAGCGCTACTAATATTATTCGTGTAGATATCAATCTGTTGCTTCAAAACGTAGCGAATTCATCATTTGACCGGCCTCGATGTGTCCAAGGTTCGTCTCCGGAGCCCCCAGCTAGAACATCTTCCCTGAACAGTGCAGACGTCAGCCGCTCGCATTGCTTATGATCCCGAGCGCGGATTTCACAGGTGAGATCGCAGGGCTCGGCTTGGCTGTGGATGTCTCCAATGGCGGGTAACCGCTCTACTACTGCCCGGGCGCCGGCATGATGGGCGGGACGCTGCGAGATGCCGCTGCGTCCGAGTATTGCGCTTTGCTGGCCAAGTGCTGCCAGCGGACGCCGAATGCCGTGTCTCTCGTCGACGCAGCCTGCCTGCCGACTTCTTACGAGACGGCGCTTCTAATGACGACAACCCACGGCCGCAATCTCTACCGGCGAGAAGCTGCTTGCTGCAATATTAACGGCAGGAAAAGGGATGCAGCAGGTGGTCGGGCCGCTGCAAACGGCCCTTCCACTTATATACCACTTCCTCCTTCTTCCACCTCCATACGCAGCAATTTGACCGAGTTCGACGAGCAAGTCGACATCTTCGGTGACAGTCTCTTTGACCGTCACGTCAACATCTTTTCCCGCCCTGTGCCAACGGGCCCTTCCACCTACTTACACCCAACAGAGGAATTCTCGTCCCTGCCCACCAACTTCCTTCCATACCACATTCGCAGTCGAATACGATTGCTGGACTTCATGCCGGTCGGAAGGGACTTCCCTGCTGACTTTTATAACCCCAGGATATCAACATCACTGACCATGACGCCCGCGCCCGCGATCCACGGTGGCCCATGGGCTTCTAGCTACGACAAAATGGGGGAATGCATGGTTGAGTGGCCCTGGGCCAGTGGGCTAAATACATGCTCTGCTCAAGGAAAAGACTCATTTGAGGGTGGGCGGTGATTTCCATGGCAGCTTCTTACGCCAGCGCCACCTCGGCGACGCGCGCAAACACCACCTGAAGACGGTCGATCCGACGATCCCGCGTGACAGGGCTAGCACTTTTCATCAACTTTCCTATGGAGCGGCAACTCGTTGCGGGCCTCCGATACCATCTGCGCCTAGATAACCAGATTGACAGGCTGTTGCCGGCCATTTGCGCCGAGTAGAAGACCATCTCCAAGTACCTGCGCTCAACCGTCGGTACCGTCACCGGGATTCATGACTACATGTGCTTGCTCCGGGCGTGGGTCCAAGTGCCATACTTGCCCGCGACCGGGCTACTGATTGAGAGCTAGATCATCAAGTAGATTGTGGTCCGAATCGCCACGTTCCCGGCGAAGATGTGGTTGTGCCTACTGGTGCCAGTCATGAGCGACCGCAAGGGCGAGTATGAGAGTGAGATTGTTGATTTCCAGGAGAAGGGCTTCTAGCGTCTCAAGGTCGACGGCGCCTGCCATCCCGTTGGCGAGGTGCCACGCTGGACCAGAAGTTCAAGCATGACAGTGACATGGTGATTGGCCCTGGCATGGTGGCCCGTCTTGCCGACTTGCTCAAGACTACGCTCGACATGGCCGACAACATTGCGGTGGTAGAGTTCATAGACCGCGTCAAAGGCAAACATGAGCCGCGCCGCATCATCGTGCCGGCCAGCAGCGCGGGTATTCAAGCTCAGCAACTCCTAAACGCCGACGGGCCCGTGAAGCCGCGTCACGCGAGGTGCGGCAGTATCTCGAGATTCATCTGGTTCTCAGGCGGAACGAACATTAGTGGTTACCGCGGGCCAAACAGGTCTTCAACTTCCTTCCCAGTGTCGCACCTTCGATTACGAGCCCCTCGGTTCTCATACAGCCAATGACCCCGGCTCTACGCCTGCCAGCCTGGGTCGGCAATTCGGTCCCCGCCGTCCATCTGGCCGTGTCCGGCATCATCGCTAGGATCGGCCCGATCTGTGAGTCGATGCCTAAGGTATTTTACCTCAAGATACGACAGGCGGACATGGCCATCGGCTGTCTGGGCATCGACGCCGGCAATCTCCAGCCCTCTAAACAAGAATATCTAGACTAGATCGGTCGAAGCAGCTGCATTGCGTCAACTCAACTCCCATCCGCAGTCACGCTTCTCGGCTACGAGCGTTCGTGGCGTCTTTGCGAAGCCGTCTGCGGACGGCCGATCTGTGAAGTCGTAACCCTCGATCCGGACGACCAAGATCGCAAGATCCTCCAGCGAGAATGTGCTATCCCGTCAATTGCGACTTGACGACAGTACAAACACTTCCAGTTTTCTCCAACCTGGGCACTTTTTGGTCGGGTGCATCGGTCGGAACTAAGACGGGTTCTCTATGCATAATAGTTGGATAATACGTGATTTTCTGCTTCCTCATAGAAAGTACGTGCTGATGTACTGACGTTAGCTCACATTCGATGGAATAAACACGGGACGGCGTCGTGTCAGGGTCACAGCAGAGCAGGACACAGAGATCGAGGCTATCAAAGACGGCCGACAGGAGCGTGAGATTGTTAAAGCGCACGTCCGCCGGCCTGAGTCGGGCGAGTGCGAAGCCGTCTAGCGCAAGGCCGAGCAGATCGGCGTCTGCCAAGGGCACGTCGGGCCTGCCAATCGCCTCAGCCCTGACCTGAGGGGAATTGGCCGAAGCTTTCCGTCCACTATCAGAAGTCCGGCCCAAGATAGTTATAATCAGCCGCACCTCGACCTTTGACGCGCCCGGCCCAATAATGCTGACCCTGACCCCGATACTATGCGAGCGCACGCTACGCTCTGTCGACTACTAAGCCCAGCATAATTTCGTCCAGTGCGGCTCCGAAGCCGGCTTCACAGCCTGACCCGCAACTACGGCTGGGCTGTTTGCAAGATGGTCGTGATATCGGACATTACACTGACGCTAACGGCCGCGACCTTTGTAATCACCGGTCTTCTCTCTACTGCGATATACCGAAAGGCTTCTTTTCAACGGAGGATAACGGCCTCATTACCTCGATAACCATCGGACCGGCCGACGCCTCTTCTGGTGTCATGTTGCCCCAGATCGTGCTCTGGCCGAGGTGGTCCTTGCGGACCCCAACGTTGTTGCCGTGATGTTGACGGTTGGGTTCATCGCTCGTCGTAAAGAAAGGCCGGCCCGCTGATGCTGACATGGAGACGCTCATCCGCGTGGAGCCGGATCCTGGAATATGTCTGGCACGTGTTCTGGGCAAGATGGTGCGCCGTACGTTGTCGTCGAGAGACTGGCTGACGAGTTGATAGGCCCAAGCGGTACCGGGGCGTTACGGATTCCCGGAGCGACCCCTTTCGCGTAGACATTGGTCACGACGACGACAGCCGGCCCCTTGCGGTGCCATTGGCAGTGCTGACCGTCCAGGAACCGTATGCTGCGTCGACACCGGTCGAAAGCGCCCAGCTTCAGCTTGAAGACCTCATCATTGAGGAAGACCTGTCTACACTCTTGCATCGTTCTCGGGCGTCACTAACACCTGCGCGCCGATCGGCGTCTTGTTCGAGGCGAAGCGCACCATCGCGATGAAGAACTCTTCTTCAGGCTCTTTCAACACCACGGCAAAGTCGGGCACTGCTTCGGTGAGCAGTTTGAGGACGTCTATGTCTATAAAATCGAATGTGGAGCATGTTTGTAATGTGTAATGAAACTTAATGACTCCAAGTCGACAACTACCTGCTAGGGCATGGGTGACTGCAGTACGTTCTTCCTGACCAATCTCTGGAAGTGGAATCCGCCATTTGGCTTCATTTGCGAAAGTCCGTGGCTGGACACTATTGTCTATTTGAGGGTGATGAGATCCAGCAATACAAAGCCAAGTACGATGAGAAGCCAAAAGCTTATGACTGCAGCGGTCACTCCAGCGGTCAACGGAGCCAAGACGCCTACCCCAAGCCGGACCAACATGGTCAAGATTCATGATAAGTTCCCCCTCGTTCGCAGAATGACTATCTGCAAGGGAATCGCTGGCAACGACCAGATCACAACTACCGCGTTTCTCGAGCAGAACCAACCATCGGCCCAGGCTGCGAGTGCTCATGGTTCGTAATAAATGCCTGTGTTGGTGTCATCGGCAGCACCCACCAAGACCATCACCAAGGCCGCGACAACTACAACCAGAGCTACTAGCAATAGTCTCTCGTTTCCGACTCCCGCTCATCCTGGCATAGTCACAACCTTCGACGAGTCTCACTCCATCAAGACCACAACCATGTGTCTAGGAGATTTGACCCATGACAGCATCACTACAGCCCAGTTCATCGAGCGCATTCCCGGAGCAAAGAGTTGACTTCACAGGTATACAAGCCAGCAGATAAGGTTGCGTCAACGGTTTTGGCATGATTCTATATCCAGTCCAATCTGACTGGCCCTCGGCATTGTCACCCACACTTCGACGCAGGCGGGGATACTTAGAAGGTGCTTCCAGTTCCATCAGGTCAAGGCAACAATCACCTACCAAGACAATTTGGAGTACACCGCAACCACTCTGGACTGATTCTTACTAACCAACACTTCAGCCTTGACTTGTACGAAACCACTGCCAACTTCATAGGCTCCAAGTCCTCGATAACCCCTGCTATCTCCAGTGCTCTTTCGAGTTCCACAGACACAGCAGACAGCCGAGGAGGGGTCGAGTGCTTAGAGAACCTTGAATAGTAGGTCCCCGTCGAGCAAATCTGGCAAGTCTGCCTAGTTGAACCGGAAACTTGTCGCGGCGCTTAGTTTTGAGGGCTAGCTTTTGCTTCATGGCCCGGAGAAGGACTGAATACTGTTAGTGACATGTAACCACCTGGCGTTTGCGCAGAGCATAACCCTGTAACTTCCACGTCATGTACAACTCGAGCGGGACGTCCTCTCCCCGAGATAGGTTGAATTTATAGGCGCCTGGTGTCTTTAATTGTGAATCTAATGATGGGTTCCCCGAAAGCAAAATTTGCTAGGCTTTCTCGATGCGGATATGTTGTATTCCTTTTGACGATCTCGAGGACAAAAGCGTCACCAAAGGCGATGATGACCATGTGAACGGTCATGTTTAATGAAGGAGTGAAACCGACAGAAGACTCATCAGATGGACGAGTCGAGCAATGGCTTCCTTACGTTTCACACCTCGGAAATGGCATCCTATCAGTGCCCCTCCTTCATGTAGGATCGACAAGAAGTACGCTGTCTGTTCTGACACCTGAGCTTGCGTCAACGGCTTTTGATTGACAAGACGATTGTGCGACGTACTGCACTTGGAGTTCAATGATTAAACGCGGGGCGTGGTGCTTTCGCCTGTCTGAAAGACGGCTGCAGGCATTTCCCAAATTTTTTGAGGGTGAAAAGACGAGGTGTTCGATAGCAACATGAGTTGATGTGAGATGCATGTGTGTCGCACGTAAATGAAGCATCTAACAGCTGCAGTGAAGCACATGAACGTTTCTCCCAACGCACATTAATGCTGCTGCAGGACACGTAACTGCTGTTATTGAAGCACTTGGTTGCTCATGTTAAGTGCTTTGATGCTTTATTGCCGCGGTTGATGTTGAGAGCATGCTAGTCAACGGGGTAGCTCGGGACATTAGAAGTCTGATAGCCGGATCAGGAGCATTGGCTATTGACTACTTTAGTTGTCGGACGAGTCGTGGTGGTTTCTGTCTATTCTCAGAGCAGGCCTTCTGAGACATTCAAAGTACAAGGCGGCATTGAAAAGATGGCGGCCGTCATTGTCCTGGCGAATGGCCCACATGGTGAGGCCGACAAGATTCTCACTCTTGGCGCGCTTGATTGCCGAAGTCAACCGGTGAACGAGCGCGAATAATGATGATGAGGATGATGATCATGATGAAGAGCAAAGGGGAAATCCTTTTGCTTGGTCGCTGTCGGTACAGGAGAGAATGGGGGAGTAAATGGAGTAAGAGAACTAGAGATTTGAGGGAAGAGAATAGGAAAGGGACGAAGAGTGGTAATGGGTGAGAAAGAGATCGAGTTCAACTCAAGACATATGACCGATCATATGATTTTACCTGTAAATTTGCCAGAGTCTGGTTCTTAATGATACTCATCGAGGCTAGTCTGACTCAACTATTTCTCAGATGGATGCCTCGAAGTTACCAGCATTAAGACTTTTAAACGACATCATTTCTTACCTACACATGATGTTTGACTTGAGCAAGCTGGGCTCCAGAGAGTCTTGAACGGTCATCACCATGCACCGGTTGAATACATTAAAAGCCGAGCGGCTGTATACGAGTCATCAGTCATTATATTCCAGATGCTGACGCCAACAAGAGCCCATAACTCGTGAAGATTAAAGACATTTCTGAATTTGACTGGGGCTCCAGAGCTGAATCACTCTTTTCCATCAAAAGCGTGGGACAAACGCCGTAGAGGACCTGAGCATTTTATCCAGCATTTCTCGGGAATCAATCATTTTGGCAAGTCAGTACCATTGGGCCTTTGCGGTTGCATACCGGTTATTTCTGAGGCCCAAGACTTGGCTCTTCTGGGTACTGGAGTGCAAGCACTCGGGTCGTTGATTTACTCTGCGTAAGGTACCTTATTTCAAGAAATTCCGGGGGGGGCTCAGAATGTGAAGGAACTCGAGCACTTCAAGCGAAAGTGTAGCTGAAAGTAAGGTCATTTATGGTGGTTGAATCGAGCATTTCAGTCGTGACATCGCCAGTATCTTATTCAACGGGGCTGTAGTCTTGCTATTGCCCAAGAACAGCTTGGATATGAGAGTTCTCACGATCAGAACTTTAGCGACCACGATCTCACTAGATGAACCAATCGTCTTCTCTGTCCAAAGCAAGGTACCTTGCTGACGGAAGCGGATACACTCTCACTTCCTTAGTGGCAACAGTCCCACGGTCTCAGTATCGCATATCGATTCCTAAGTATGGAACTTGTGTATGCGAAAGAGATCACGGATTGCTGTCGGAGCCGTCCTCAAGCACTTTCTGACATACCGATAGGGATTCTTAGACTTCGACTTCATCCAGACATGTCCTACTTCACTCTCGTTTTTCAGTACTTCGCTCTTCGAAAACAGGAACATTTCATATATTCAGTCTTTCGCAATAGTTAACACGGAACAAAAGGAAAGCAATGGTGGTCAGTTGGTCATTCCTGTTAGCCACCGTCTAGGCTATCGTTTCATTCCACCAGATCCCAGCTGGCGTCTGCCTCCCGATCGTACATCGAGACACGGAGAGTCTCACTGATATCTACACCATGGTTCTGATCAAACGCGCAACTTTGATGTCTCTCTGATATGGACGGAATATGCCAGTAATGTTACTACAAATCTGCCATTGACTTGCTTCGAACATACAACAGCAGAGTGTCTGTCGATGGGTGCATGCGACAGGTAAACCCCGTCTATGAACCAGGCCTCTATTTTAGCTCCGACAGCCTCAGCTACCACACCAATTACAATGCCCAGCAGGCATGGGGGAAGTTCAACCTGCCTTTTATCTAATGCGTAAACCAAGTCTCCAGAACGATTCTTCTGAGAATTTGCTTGAAGATGTGATTGATGATGGCGAGAATCGTAGACTGCTCTCAGTAAGCTGACCGTCATTGACCTCGAGAACGAATAGCAATCGCTGCGGCTGCCCCGGGTCTTATCTATGATGAGTGCGCTTAATCCGCCTTTGAGACTCCGATCAAGATGCCCCTGGTATTCGACACCGATCGCCCCGATTCTTTCAGTCGGAGAGCGCCATCTTGTAAAGCGGAAGTGATCATCACTCCGCCTCAGCCAGCGAGCTCACCCTAGGCACGGCCGCAACTCCTGCACTTGCTAGGAATATTTTCATGCTCCAGGATGGAGTCATGTGTCAGTCTGTTGCGGAGAAGCAGCACATTAATACCCTCTAGCTCCTGATGGTGAACAACTAGATAGCTGAAGGCTCCAACTTACTCACCGCTCCCGGCACCGCGCTGTGCATGCTCTTGACTTTCACTTGCGATCTGTATGTTGTTATGAACAGGTTGACACCTTACAGTTGTCGCACACGTTTCAAAACCACTTGAGACTAGATCGTGTCCTGCGACACGGGCTTTTCGGTGACCCCGCCCGAATGTTGGACGCTACGGTGACGTCTAAGTCTGCATCTCGAACCTCTGAAAGTACCCAAGCATCATTGCTTGTGCCCACTGTGCCGGGCAAGGTGACGACAATGAAATTTTCAATGTGCAAAAGAAACCGTCCGGCCTTTGAATGCCTTGTTCATATTTTCTAGGATGGGTGCAAGCGACCTTTTCGGCCTTGATGTAAGTTGAATGACGTCTTTTCTCTTTCGTGTCTATAGCAAAGTGTTTTTTTTTTCAATGATAGCAATCTCAATAGACAAGAAACATAAGACCGTCATCACCCCTGACTTATGGATGTGGAATGGCGAGGAGAACCTGGGAAACTTCTTCTTCTTCAGCATAGACACCTCATGAGGAGTATGAAAGTGGAAGACTTTGTTCAGGCCCGAAGAGATGTTAGCCAAATACCAACATTTGGTTTTGAGAGAAACTTCATTGTCAATTGTTCAATGCCCGAGCCTAGTAAATTTAGTGGTGGCTTCGCTGATAGCTAGCTCAGAAAGACTAACATCAATCAAGGGCATCAGAAAACTCACACACCAAGACAGGAACGAACGTCTCGAGATTAGTACTCACTCATACTCTTAGAAATTACGCATGGATATCCCGAGCGCTCAGTCTTCTATCAAACATCACCGGGTGCATCAGCCAAGAATGAACCACGTAAAGAGCAATGAACACGTCATGAGTGATGAGGGACTCATGTTTATATATGGGTCCTCAACATTCACACCCACATCTACATCCACACCAATACCCACTCCTAGTCTCGGCCCACCAAGCCTAAGGCCCTGCAATCATACTTTTGACCAACCATCTAATCCGATATGGTGTAGTGGCCAACATGATGCCCTCTCATTTTCTCGAGAGGTTAGGCATAGCCCCGAGTTCGATTCTCGGTTTCGGAATATCAAGCATAGCGTTGACTTCAGACGTCTCCTTTTTTTGTACTCAATACCTACTACGTTCTTTCATAGTAGACATTTCGTGAACGGCCCCATCAATGACCTCCCCCACGCAAGGATACAGTGGCTGCGAGGGTATCCTTCCCGCTAATAAAAGTCGTTTCGGTTGCCTTGAACAAAATAATAGAATGTGCAAGTGTCGTTGATTTCAGAGACATATGAGTTGAAAGTACGCCTTGTGATGAAAACATTTCACTTACAATAGAACCGAGTAGTGCGATGCCAGTCTGCCTTTGTCTCTAACCTCAATTTACAATATACGCGGTCTCCTCTCCCCTACGTTATCATTGCGACTCTCGGAGAAGACAATCAGAGACGCTCAAATCGTTGCCGTCTTAGTATCAGCTACGACGAATAGTAAACAACAGCAGATTTAGAAGCAGCATCAAGGTTCTTGATAACAACGTGTTTCACGGCAGTAATGCTTTTGTTGAAGTTTCCGTCCAGCCGCGACTCCCCATACGAAAGTAGCACATCTGACAGAGGTGAAAGAAAGATGTAAAGGCCTCCTGTTGTCTCTTTGGTCAGACGCCAGACCTGGGCACCTGTGGCTAGACTCGCCGAGGCAGAGGCTTCAACCGCTCTTGCGTGCGAGAGCCACCAGGTCACCATCGCACGTAAAAAGCAGTTCACCAACCACCTATAAGTCTGTAGAGAACTGCTACTGCTTTTACATGTTCACTTTTTGTTGCGACGCCCCAAAAGCTAGTAAATTTGCGAGTGACCAGGAGAGCAAGCGCGTTGATGCCGTCTCACACGGCGATTGTAACCACGTCCTCTAAGACATTTCCGCAAGACTCGAGTATAGTGCGTACGCGACAAGCGGCCCAGACCACGGCACCTACCAGGGATACAACGAGATTAACTTCTAGAATTCATACTGTTAGAATATTGAGGCAGAAAAGGTATTCGGATGGTGTTCGCACCGTTGCAAACGAACCTTCCACCTACTTACACCTAACGAAGGATTCGTGGGCTCTGCAACTTCTTCCTTCCATATGTATACGCAACTCAATAACATGATTTTTGAGCTTCGTATCGGCCGGAAGGCCTGCTTTGGTGATGTATACACCACTGTTACGGTCAAGACGCACCGCTCGCACTGGGTAGTCTAGTGTCAATGACTTTGTGGAAAGCAGCATGTAGGTATATGGACCGGCAAAGACATGTCCGTTGAGTAACACTGCCATCACGTCATTCTCTCTAGGTCACAGATTGCAATGCTATCGAGTAGATCTGCTGCCTGGGCATCGGCTGGGCCATGTTCGTCAATCACACAAAACAACCCACGCCCTACGCAGATTTCAACGTGCTGGAGAAATCAGAACGCGCCGATGGCGCAGGTTGGCTTCTTGCAGCCTAGCCTTCACACGGAAAAGCAGGCGTAAGACGCCAAGAAAGGTGCCATGGACGAGGCCAAATCGCCTGCGGAGAGCACCTCGGCAGACAAAGGCTCGTCAAGACGGGGGATGATATCGGACCCCGAGAGTGAGCTTTTTTCTTTAAAGAAGTGGGCAAGTTTTCACTGGAGGCCTTCTAATTAAGACAATGGTGCACAACATGAGAAGTGTAAGATAGTCTGAAGCGTGCGTATCGTCATTCAGGTAGCGAGTAGCCTGCTTCCGCTGGCGCGGAGAGCGCAGACGCTACGCTACTACTTCACAAGCCCTAGGTCTGCTCCAAATTCCATCAGTAGTGAAATCAGCTTGCTAAACACGCTGAAGGTCACGATTAGCATCGTCTTCAGCGACAGATCAATTCCCGATACTGCTATTAGTAAATATTCATAAATTTGCACCGCGGCTGAAGAACTTGGATCATTGGAACCATTCTGGTGTCATCTTGCTATATTGGACTTGGCATTGAGTGTATTGTGAGTCTATGCGGCTCAGCTTATTGTATCATACACGTCAATACGGCCTGAAAGTGTTGTTATTAACGGTCAAGCCGAGGTCTTTGTTGAGGTGCTGCCGTTGTAAGTGTCTTTGACTCTCTGTGGTTCTCCGAACTAAACGTGGGAGCAAAACTAGGCACTCCTGTCTACTAAGCCTCATGTTCTGACTCTTTTCGCAGCAAATTATTGGGGTTGAATTTGAATGAACGCTGCGATAATGAGGGCACCGGAGCGGCATGTCATCGTGTTTTCCTTCCGTCTCATACGGTGTCAAAGTTTTCCTTTCCACGCCAGTAATGACAATATTCTCTGCGAGCAGTTTCTCATGTCTGACAATATTTGCACTTCTGCGCCTCTGTCACTCTCAAGAACACCCATCCGAGCAAGCGTACGGCCAGACTGGCCAGAAGGAAACCCTCGCTAAAGCTCCGGTCTATCCAGCAGAGTTGGCGTCGACGACGGAGGCTTCAAACGTCACCGACTGTCCAACATGCGGCCAGAAGACACATGATTATATATCGCGATACGTCAAGAGAAGGTGCGGAGTTTATTAGAAGGTCGACGACAGTCAAGTTGGGCTAGGCTATACAATAGGACCGTTTCACCTGCTAACACGTCTACCAACACTAATCAGTGGCCGAATTACGCAATCTTTCTCATCATAGGGTAGCTAAGGCCTGGCCAATATAGCAGACGGTCTCGATCGACCGAGCTGGCCATTCCAAGACATTGATAATTCCTGCTATCCAGCTGGAGATAAACGACCAATACCGAGCTATCTCAATCTCTCCTCCTTCAAGGCTGGCCGACTGCCAGTCTCAGGCCGCCGATAGAGCGTCCCATCACGCAGACCTTCTTCCGCCAGCTCACCATAGGAGTCGCTCCGACAGGTGCCTCAGCCGCCAGACCGCTGGGCGCTGAAAAAACTGCGTCCCAATACGCCCACAAGACCAGTTCCTTCCGCCAGAAGTCCACTGCGGAAAGGCTTCCTTCGGAAAACTGTTTTTCTGCCAGAATTATTCCCTGCGGAAACAGCTCTCGGCGAGTTCCTGAGACTGTTGACCGTTGAGAAAACGTCAGTCTACCTTACGGCCTCGTTCCGCCAGAAATGCACCGCGGCGGAATCATCTCGACAACTCCTTCTCCGGTGATCCCTTTGGGCTTCCTTCTACCAGAATCCGACGTCGCTACAGAAGGGCCACATCAACTAGCATCTTCCTGCCAGAATCTCCCATGAAAGGATCTTGGTCGACAAGCTCTCAGCCGCCAGATCAATCGCCAGACCACTGGCCGCTGAGAGACGGCGCTCCAGAAGTGTTGGAATATTCACGGCATAAGAGGGATTTGAAATGTGATCAAGCCATTTCGAATTGCCCTTCCGCCTCCTTCGACCTCCTTGCGCGAGAACCTCGCCGCGGAAAGGCTCACTTCAACAAGCCTTCTTTCCACTAGATATCCGCCGTAGAAGGATCACTTCGACAGGACCTCCTTGAGCGGCCGTCACACTGATTGCTTCTCCTGATCGCCGCGGAAGAAAGCCATCTTGACCGCCTTTGGTTGCCAAGGGTCAACCTCGCCGCGGAATGATCACTTCTACAATCTTTCTTCTTGCGAGAACTCCTTGCAGAAAGAGCTCCTGTGACAAGCGCCCCGCAACCAGACCGCTGGTTCAGACCGCTGGCCGCTGGGACAGGGCTTCGCCGAACCCATACCTCGATTCCTTCGTCCAGAAACTCGCTGCGGAAGTGCCTCATCCTTCTACAACACCGCCGAAATCCAGCAGCCAACAACTATTGGAATTTCCAAGTTTCACCAAGTCTCTCTTGGGGTAGCCCTTCGTTTCGACAAAGTCTCTGTTAATAGAGAGCGCATCCCCTGTTTTCTGCGCAATTGGCGGTAAGCCTACATCCCTCCATTTTCCCTGACCATTTTTCTCCTTCGTCAACAGAACTACAGGTCCAAAAAGTAGAACCAGGTAGCTTGATAAACAGAAAAGTGCCGGGATTTTGCATCAGTACGGCGAGTTGCCGAACATTTCCACCTGCTCAATTGTTTGAGATATCACGACAGATTCAGCAAAAAAACATACAACACCAGGTATTCGCTGGTCGTCACCGACCCAACTACTAATCCGGCCCTCATTCGCTTGTCTATGGGAGAGCGGACGGGATCCCGAATTTTCCAATGGGTATGGTCGTATGTGATGGTTGAGGCAGGAAGCATAGACTAAGACGGCATCTCCGTGCTGAGTCCCTTCGACGGCGGGCCAGCATTCACCAGCACTTTCATCGAGTCACTTCCACCTACTGCAGCCATCTCAACGTCCCTTTAGCACTGACTTCAGTCAACTCCACCCCCAGCCAGTTCGTCGGCAACCCCTCTGGCCACTTCCACGGCAAATTGCCTCCTTCAATCACCGCGACGGCACTTCCTCTAGCTACTTGGATGGCAAATTACCTCCATTAACCACCTCGACGGCAAGCCTTCTCCATAAGCCCCTTGACAGCAAGGGCAAGTCAAGAGCCACAGAGCCACTCATATGCGTGCTTCATATAGCAGCATACCGCAGGTGGTAAGTCGCCCAGGCAACGTATACGCCTCGCAGGTTTCGGCTTAGAGAGAAACGCACGTGTTCGGGGCGCAGCCAGACCGACAGAAAGCTCCAACTACGATGGAGTCCTCGACTTCCGAAGATTTTGGGCAATGGAAACATACAAGGTGGAGGATGGAGATAATTTGGGCAAGATCAGGACAATGGCACTTTCAAATTTTGGTAAGGTAATTACAGCAGAAGCTATGCCCAATTTCTGCGATTGGGTTTTGGTGATTCAGGCCAGGGGATGTAACTGAATTCGACGGCCGTACGGGGTCGCGAAGTCAGCCCAATTCCACACTCTTCTGCCCATATTGTCAGACACTGCCAGTGTTGAAACATTGACGGCAGGAAAGGGTATTCGGAAGGTGGCCGGTCTAGGCCCATGCGGACGACTCTTCCACCGACTTACACCCAACGGAGAAGATCCGTGGCAATAGTACTCGTGGACTCTGCCCCTTGAACTTTTTCCTTTCCTATCCCCATCAGTACGCAGTCAATGACCATAAGGCTACCCTGCTGACGTGTATACCAGCAGGTCCTCACACGAGAGTACATGCGCATATCCCGCGCTGAGCAACGAGTCCGACACGCCTGGCGCCTCTTTGGATATCTCCGACCTTTCCCCTCGATCCCACAATGACGCATTACAGTCGTTGTTCTCTTGGACCTTGAAAAGGACACTTGAGATAGACTTGAACACCGGTGGGATGACTCTCGACTTTCAGCCGAATGCGCCCTGTTCAGATGCCGAGAGAAAATGAGAAGGCCGCTGTATCCTCGGTTGTATTACCGCCATCAAGACCGAGCCCCAGTGCAACGACGATAATCATCTGGTGGCCAGAGCCGAATGAAATGCGGCGGTCGAAGTAAGCGGGTTCGAGCCAAACTACTGTACGAGCCACAGATGCCGGGGAAAATTCGCAACTGGCTCGGCAGGGCTTCAGGCACTAGTATGAGCGCCTGCGTGATGGAAGAGCCGCACTATAAGGTCCGAACCCGGGCGGCTTCTTCCTGAGCTTGGAGGCTTGGACCAGACAGGTCTGAGCAGTGAGCAAAGCCCAATGTAGATTGCCGTTCCCGATGCCTTCGTGTTGCGATTTTGTCGTTCGAAGAATCAGAAAGAAGACAACCCCATCAACGAGAGAGAACATTGACTCCAACATCACCTTGGTGCAGTCGCCCTGGTGCGGTGGAGAGCCATTGATCCGGCACATGATGGCTATCTTCACCGACTTCAGATTCGTGCCGCCTGGTTCGGTGACGGGACTGAAGTATACCAAAACTAATGCCACTTAGACCAAGAATGTGTGTGTCTACACCTAGATTGACTCTGTATTTTGATGATCCGACCGGCGGTTTACCGCGCCCGGGGGTTAGCAGGCGTGACGTAGAGCTTCTGTGAACAACGACGCCGGGCATCTCTCGTTGCGCGCCTTGTACGTACACTTCGCCGATAAGACTTTGGCTGGGGTCGAGACGAAAGTGGCAAGCGTTTATATCTAAACCATGCCTTGGCGGAAGCGATATACCTTGTCAAAAACGGGCTGCTTGACGTCCATGGCATGCACCAATGTGTTGATCCGACTACTGGCCCTGCTCAATAGGACTCTGTCTTCCGGGAGCTGAGGTTCGGCTGAGGTGCGGCTGCGGTGGCTCAATTCCACTGGCAGGCTCAGTCAATGGCTAATCTGTTCATGGCATCACGGGTCAATTGAATCCGACGGCGAACGGGGCAGGCAGCCTTTGAATGGTCTACCACCCATCGTATATGGTTGGAGAAGTAGTTTTGCTTCCATCTTGTCCGCTCTGGGTCTGGAACGATATCCTCAAAACTTCTTTCTCGGCGTCAGTGGACACATTGTTGAGCGGTATAACTCGATTTGATGATCCGTGGTTGTGAACTTTGCAGGAGGGAAAGTTAAAAAAGGTGGAAGAAAACCATAAAAAATAGTCTAACGAGACAGTGGGAGTATCCACTGATACTGTGTATTAATACAGTGTAACCTATATCGAGAACCGCCCGAGCGATTCGCAGAGGTAGAACATAAAACAAATAACTCGATTTGATGACTGCCCGATCAAGGGAAAGTTGTCACGGCCAAACCAGCGACCCCCTTCTTACCTCACCTTAACGACCATACCAACCTTACATCTCTTACCTCATATTACCTGATCTGGCCTGGCCTGACCATTAACTCTGTACTTCATCGCCATCAGAGTCAGGGCCCGGCTTGCCTCCTTTGTCACGGAGTTTTGTTCTCTGGGTAATGGCCCACTTTTCCAGCCGGCCGGAAGAAGTTCGGCAGGATGATGCAGGGGCCGCCTTGCCACAGACGCCAGCCTACCCAAGCCACATACGGCAATTGCGAACAGTCGCGATCGCCCACAACCGCGCTTGCCATATGGACCGTATCAGAGGTAACTAATTACCTAGACCAATGGATGGAAACTTGAAGGAGCAATTGAATGGTCAAACATACGGGCAATCGATCAGCCATGTGGCTGTCCGCCTTACGTAAGTGCTGCATTACGGCGGATACGTGTGGCCCGTGTGCATGCGCGGCTGTGGTTGCGGGCTCTTATGGCAGGCTATAGAGGTCACTGTTGCAAAACCCCAAATTCGGTGCAAAATTCTGAATTAGGTTAGTGTGCTGATCGACCAGCCCGCAGTACATCAACCTTTGTACCTCAGCTTGGTTTTCGCGACGAAGATAACACCTTTTGACAGAAGCGAGTCCGCTGCGAACCAGCAAAGCTTAACTGAATTCAATACGAAATCTTAGAACACAGCATTGGGGGGCAGACAATGCATCAGGAACAGACTTTATTCAATTATTCTCATCTTCTTGTTCCCCCTCTTCGTCGTCATCTTCCTCTGCCTGGTTTAGTTGCTACTACTGTATCAACATTCGCATTCGCATTTCTGAACTGTCCATACTTACAACCCAGAGCCGAGCAGCCAAGGCGATGGTTTCCAAAGCTATCGTTCTTCTCTCCTCAAGGCTCCGCTCAGCAATTTCACCGAAAGAAGCCAGAGAAGCCACTGGAAGTGACAAAGCAGGAGAAGCTCCGATGTTTCCGCAGGCTCGCAGTTGCTGTAACGCTCTCTGTCCAGCAGCGCGCCAGGCCTCGTCCGGGTCCCCATCCTCGTTGCTGAGTTGCTGGTTCAATGCCCAGAAAGCCCGTACAGCAGCTTGGGCTTCGGCTGGAACCTAGTGACGTGACAGGTCAGCAGCTCATCAGTTCATGGGGCGCGAAGATCTCTTACTGGTCGGCAAGTGTGGCCGGTCTTTGCGCAGTCCCAGCATGCAGCACCCGTGTCTACGCCGTTAAAATCATCGTGACAACATTCGCGCATGGTCAGACAGAGTCTACATACTATCTTGAGAGGCACACTCATGACCGGGGGCCTTGGTGGCGCGTGTAACGCATTGCCGGCAGGGGAAATGGCGTACTGAGCCACGAGGCGGAGCTTTCTTCGACTGTTTTTTCTTCTGTCAGATGGGCAGGTTAACAGTCCTGAATTCGAAAGCTGACCTGCTGAACATACGGTGATCTTAGCTGTGGACTTGCGCGTGGCGGATTGAGTCAACCGGCCACCCTTCTTGATTGCGGCGTTGCGACTACGAGAGCTTCCGCCCACTGCGTCGAGGGCCTCAGCGACAACTGCGCGATCGCTTCCAGGCATGTGACCCTTGATAGTTGTGATCTCTCACTAAATTGTAGTGGATTGAGAGGGAAGGTAGATGTAAAGTTTGAAGGGATCCAGGTTTTGTAACTATCGATCCAGCCCTGAATTTGTCGGAATTCCACCAATAATCAACGAGTCGCTGGAACGCGCCGAACGAGCCACCGCTGCGGGTCGCTAGCATTCGCGCAGCGGATCCGCGCGGCACACTGCCTACGCCGTTTTACTCTTTCATCCAGGCACTGAGAGAATTCTCATCATCTTCTTTCACTTCATCAGGCCCAAAATGACACGTCCTCTCAATGCAATTGACTTACATCGCGACTACGTGAGCCAGCTTTATCTGCAAGGCGTTTCGCGACGAAAGATCAATACAAACTTCGAAAACATCACCATGTCGCCGTGGATCTCAGCACGATATCTCGCCGGATCTCAAGCTGGGATCTCCCACGCCAGCAGGCTCGTACTAAAGAAAGCCCAGAGCTAGTCGAGGCCATTCGCGACCTGGTTTTCCGTGTGGGGCTCAGCGAAAAGCAAACATTGAGTGTTTTACAGAGACGAGGCTTGCCCATCACAAAACGAGGCCTGAAGCGCATCAGGCTTCATCCAGATCGCCGTTGGGTACGCAGGCTCAACAGCGATGAAGAGCGTCTTGCCTTGCTCGAGCAGACGGAGCAGGTCATAATCGAGATGTCACAGCGATCGAACGCCGTTTCAGGATACGGCAAGAGCCTCCTGCAACCTTTTCTTCGTCAACAGAGACAGCTCTGGGTGCCTAGAGATCCCTCTTTGCCCTGTACAAAGTTATGTTCCCGAATGAAGTTGAAATGCGGAAAAGAATGTTCCGAAGGAAGAAAGGACAGTTTTTGGTACCGGGTCCAAATTACCAGTGGTGCATAGATGGCCATGACAAGCTCAAGCCGTATGGGTTCGAGATTTACGCCGCCATCGACGCCTACTCAAGGAACATCATCTGGTTTTATGTTGGCCACTCCGCTACGACTGCCCTGAGCGTCCTAAAGCAATATCTGACGGCTTGCGACGCCTACGGTTTCCGGCCTTGGTTTTTACAGGCAGATCGAGGCAGCGAAACGCCATTGATTGCGGCAGCCCATTGGAACTTTGCACTAGCCGCAGACGGAAGGGTAGAGTGGAACGGAAGGTCTTTGAGCAGGGCAAACGGCTGAGAGATTCATACAAGGCTGCGCCAAGCACAAAGAACGTCAAGATCGAGAAGTGGTGGGAAAGCATGCTGCATGTCTCTTCACGGCAGTGGGTGGATTATTTTGGGGAGCTCGCCAGAGACGGCGACTTTGACGGCGCCATGTTGGAGGACCAAGTTGCCATTTACGCCGTTTTCGAGGACGTACTGCGTCGAGAACTGTTCGACTTTGTGGAAACTTGGAACCTTCATCGCATTCGCCTACAAAAGAATCGACCCCACGTCGTCCACGGACAACCTTGGATGAACTATCACTACCCGGATCCGTCGAAGGCATGCAATTGGGGCATCCCGATCGACCGCGCTGTTCTACAGCAACTACAGCGGCCGTTAGTGGGTATCGACATCAGCACCTGCTTGGAGCCCGAGACAAAGAATTGGTGCCGTCGTATCCTTACGGAGTTGGGTTATGAAGGCGCTGTCTCTGGGGCTTGCCGAGAAGTCGACAAATTGCGGCCTCTTAAACATTTCTATCTTGCACTTCGAGACAAGATCATTCAGCATATTGAAAGCGGCGAACAGCCTAACCTAGCATACCGTAAAGCGCCAACAGGGGGCGTTTCTGAATTTGTGAGCTTTGCCACTTGAGCATTTGACAACCAGACTAAGCGTTTATAGGAAGCACTACACAGGCGAGCAACCCAGGTTTTTCATGATGAAATGGGAGACACAGAGCCTGCAGAAGAGCCTCTCGTTGAATTGGATTGTGTGGACGAAGAAGGAAACGATCTAGAAGGGATAAGTGACGATGAAGATGATAACCACAGCGAACTATCCAATGATAACCTAGAGTGATTGGTCCGTTTTACTGTGTCGAACAGCAAAGGTTTCGGGAACTTTCAATCCTTTGAAGCGCGTGGACCGAGCTGGTGGTTGAGTCTCGTCCATACCAAAGACAAGACATTCGGCTTGGTCGCCCGAGCTCTGGTTTATGCACTCTCTGTTTAGCTAACATTGTTAGCATCTGTCAATTCATCGATGTGATATGATTTCTTACGAACTCGGTGTCGACAGTCTTCCCATCTTCATCTTCGTCGGCGTTGTCTCCATCACGTACCAGACCTCCCATCTCGCCGTGGCCGGCCATTCCGTCAAGCGGTACCTGTTCAAGCGGATCTCTCAGTCCACAAAGTCTTCTACGGCTTCGCGTACGATGATCTCCTCCATGATTTCCTCACGCTCATCATCGTCCATTGAACCCTGGTGGCAGATGCTATAGATGGGGCCCTCGGTTTTGGGCTTGACATCCGCCAACTCCAGTTCCTCAGGATCGGTCCCTCTTTTTACAGTATCACTGTTGCTCTCGTCCTCGTGCTTCACCCGCTTCTGACGTTGAGGTGCAGGGCTCATGTCCTCTTTCTTGACCCTCCGTTTCTTTTCTTCTTTGACTGGCGTTGGGTACTCATCCGGCCTCAGTGGCGTCACTGGTTCTTGCTTGTCGATTACGTCTGTGGATGTAAGGACAAGAAGCACCTTCAATTGTCCTGCTTGGTTGTTGCCGAAATGCCCAGAGGCCAGCATTGCTGACGGGGTCGGGTATTTGTCTGTGTTGGGGACCGTAACGATCTTCTTGCCAGAAAAGCTCGAGGCGTAAGAAATGTTCCAAAGTTCCTTGTTTGTGAGATCGACTGCGGATGGGAGCGGACGTAGATGATCGAACAAGGTCGCGGTGAACGAAGGCCAGGTCAGTAGATCTGTCGAAGAGAACTTGATGACCGTATCCTTGAGCGGCAGCACCGTCTCTGGGACTTCGACTGCTAGCCCATTAAGGTATCTGACTTCCAAGCTCACAAGCAAAAGACTGATATGTACCCACTGATATCCTGTTCGCTGCCTTGTCGGCTTTCTGGTACTGGCTTTCGTACTTTGGATAGCCCGACTGGCTGCTGTTGCAACTGTAATAAAAGGAGGATCCCCTGACGCCTCAGGGGGCTTGATACGTGCTCGCGTGTGCACCGCGCCAGAGATGGACAATTCGTTGGGTAAAATCTGAGCCGGCCGTCCAAAGCCGATGAGCGAAACGGGCTTTGGTTTGTCACGGAATAGTTGGCTTGCTGGGCTGACTGGCCTAACTGGCCGAGGAGGGAGTCATCAACCTCCACTACTTCGTCATGCGGACCCGGAAGGGCCGGAGTTCTGGATCTGGCTCGATGCTCAGACCGGAACGGGTTGGCAAGGCCACATCGACCACAATAATTCGCTCCAAGATATATCGTAGTGAAGAGTTCATGGTGCTTTTTCCGGTCTGGATGCAGTAGACATGCTCTGAAGGGATTTTTGGAGGCTCATCTTGATGCAAGAAAATATGTTGGTTTTACGAAGAGAAGAAATCAAAGAGTCTGCTCTTCCGGCTGAATTGTTGTAAACGAAAGATATTGCCAGCCACGGTGTCAAGTAAACTCGCTAGGCTGAATCAAGCAGGAGCGGACTAAGCGAGTTCGCTGCGGATCCGCAGCGTAATTACTGCAGGGGCGACTGTTGCTCACCAAACCGCGCCTCACCGTGCACTGATGATTCAGAGCATATTTCCCAAGAATACCATAGTAAAATAATTACGAGAGAGAGAGAGAGAGAGAGAGAGAGGGAAAAAACTTATTCATGGTCTATACTGTTAGGAGCGTGCTCTGGTCACTTGGTGGCTAGCATTCATGTGGCAATATCAACCACCTAGCCAGCCCATCATTGCACAGCTGAAGTACATCGCATGAGATTTGCTGGCAACCCATCCCATGCGATCCCGCTGCTAGCCCGCAGTACATGAATTATTGCGTCTCCAAGTACCGCATGACTAAGACTGGTATGATCTAAACCCAAAACGAAATGGCCAAGGGGTTTTGCAACAGTGCTCCCTATCGCCCACCATAGGCTCTCATTGGACAGGGAAGTGGGTGCTCCACCGGATAGCCAAACTCTTGTTATGGAAGCGGCGGCCTTCTCCAGGTCAGCGAACGATGGCTCCCAAGAGATGCCACCTCAACATCGTCACCGTAGCCATCCGCCTTCAACTTGTTGATAGCTGAGGTCATCCACACGAGTGCTTATCACCCATGAAGCTCTCAGGAAGGGATCTGTTGGTGAAAACGTCAGCAGGGCAACCTTTCAGCGGCTGGAAGAGGTGGGGTTTGTGGCTGCATATGGAGGTGGAACCTGGAGAAAACGGGCAGAGCCCATGATGTCTCAGAAGTGGCATGTAAGTGGAAGAGCCGTTTGTATGGCCCAAATCTCCTTTCAAGCTCACCTTGCCTGCCGACTGCCGAGAATCCAACCCAACAGGACCGCAAGACTGTCTCAGCTTTGTCGGTCATGACCAGACGAACGGCTTCGAATCCTCCCGTTCGTAGTGACGGATGTATGCGTTGACACGTTCGTCGTCTGAGGTCACCTTCGGCAGGGGAAACGTAATGATCTCGGTCTGATCTGAGCCGCGGTGCGACTTGCTGAAGCGGCGGGGATGCTCGGTGCCCTCGAACAAGGCACGCGTGAGCCGAACACTGCGAGCAGGGCGCGGCGTGCTTCGGAAAGCAGGACGGAGCGGTTGGAGCTTCCGTTTCGACAGTCATCTCCGTTTTATCATATACTCCAATGGCCGAGGCACTGTTGTGGCTGAGTGCGGGTTGAAAGACTGTATTTTTGTCGGATTCGAAGTCCAAATTCGACTGCCAGTCAAGGGCAGCGCAGAGACCGGTTCGACCATCCAACCTGCGGTTAGAACATTTCTCCTACATTCTTACGCAGAATCAATTCATGGACAGAGTTTCATCCTTTGTCACCCACAGAACCGTATGGGAACTAATACCCTGTGATAGGGATACTAATACTTTTGTCTCGGTACTAGAGACGATTGCAAACTCTCCTCCTCCTCCTCCTCCTCCTGCTCCTCCTCCTCCTCCTCCTCCTCCTCCTCCTCCTCCTCCTCCTCTTCCACTCCCTCTTCTTCTTGCTCTTTGTATGCGTACCAAGGTCGATTCCTTTGTCAAGAGGCGTACGACGTAGGGAAGAAGCTCACAGAGGCCAACTGCTATTAGGGTCAAAGAGATGAATCACTGAAATCTTCCCCTGCATAGACGTGTACTCACTATGAGGAGTATATATCTGAGCTGCTCCTTTGTTGCTCAGACCCCTCCTTTCATCCCTAACTAACCTGTATCCGGAAGGGCTCTGAGATCGTTCACCAACTATCGCGGCAAGCGGCGCGCCTCCAAATCAAGCATATTGTTCTAGTCGAGATGCGAGTGTGACATGCGAAAGATCTGGTTTGTTGCTGATGTTTTCGTCATGGTTTTGATCCAAGTTATTAATGGTCGGTGGCTTGAGATCATGTTTCACGTGGCGAGGAAAGATGTTGTTAGTCTAATCAGTTAATCCGTTCTTGTCTGACCATCCATGAAAACCAACTTGCGTCTATATGGTGGGAAGAGAAACAGAACACCGCCCCATCGCATTGAATTCCAGGAATTGCCATGGCCGCCTCCAAATCATGCTCTTCATATTGTGGTAAGCTATAGTCACCATAGCATCGTTATCTGACATCTTCTGTGCCTTGATACATCAGAGATTGCGCTAGAAACTCGGACGACTCGGGGCTTGCATCTCAATGACACCATATCCACCGACTCTCCTTCCATTCCTTGAGTTGCCTTTTGCTGTAACAAATCCCTCGTAAGTTGCAAAAGCGCCGCCGCCATCACTGTGCAACTCTTGATCGTCTCTGATAGTGGAAATATTGAATTCTGTTCCATCGGCCAACTTCACGTACTAATTCATGGCATATGCATATCCGGTATAGGGTGAAGTCCAGTTCCTGTGTCCGGGGATCATAGACTGAACAGAGATGGTCTGTGTCGAAGCACCGAGTTTGACGGTTGCGAATGCCCCCGTACCATCCGGGGTGCTGTCCCACACCAAGATTGAATAGAGAGTATCTGGGAATCCTGGTTCCTCGTTTGGAACATGTAACTGGAACCAGGTCCACCACTGAGGTGCTTTGCCCCATTGCCTGTCATACCAAGTCAGAGACTTCTCCGAGTCAATGGTAACATTGACTCCACCGAGAGACACCCATCCGTTCGTTCTTCCCGCTGGCATAACCCAATCATATGTCGAATAATTGCCGACCTGGAAGATACCTAGACCACCGTAAAGAAGAGCGGGCGCGGACAACTCGAACGTGATGTCGAACTCTGCTCCATCATGTCTACTAAGAGTTCGCATAAAGCTTTGATTGAGGGAGGCAAACTCAAAGTCTGCATAGCTGGCATTGTAATTCCCGTTGTCTGCCCAGACGCTGGGAACGGGCGAGACGACGGTGAACTGAGCATGGCGAGACGAATCAGTGATGTCAAGGATTGATCCTCGATACATTGTCGTTTCGTTCGGTAGCCCCATGACGGAATGGGAAATAACGAGATAATCGTGACCATCAGACGCATGCGCAAAAACGGATGCCCAGAATGAGCCGCCAGTTGGGACATCGCTCTCGGTCTGGGATCCCAAGATGTCAAATGTAGGCAAAGTATCCTTCGAAGTAATGTCAGCTCCAGACCAATACAGATTCCAGATCAACTCACAGCCAGATTCAGGAAAAGGCCGCCGGTCTCCGGTCGGAAATAATGTCCAAAAACCTGCGTTCCAAGACATGCCAGGATACATAGAACCAATCGCAGCGACGCGGCGCCCATATTTTCAGTACACGAGATTCCCACTGTTTTCGTAATAAATCAGAATTCTATTGGAATGAAAGAGACAGTGATCTTGATGTCCTTGCCTTTTGTAAATGGGAGTAGTCGCCGAACGAAGCTTTCTATATAAGCCAGATGATGGCATCTGCACAAATTTGGGAGACGTTTGGTAAATTCATCGGCCTTTCTAAGACCCGAGAGCCTGCGCAATGTATCTAGCTTGGACAACACTTCAAGAGACAGCTGAAGCCCAGCAATAGCATCGGCCTTCGGTTTTCAACAAAACCGCCAAACTAGACCTTGCTGTAGTTCATAGTCACAATATCCCTCTAGTGTCACCTTTCAGAGTTTTGGGTTTGCCCTGCCACGTGCAATTTGGCGTCCCGCTTTGTTTTCCCGGTATCTCCCCAGCCTTACCATTTCCGAACTCCAATCAAGCGATTTGCTCACCAGCGGGTCGATCATCTGAGCCTTGGCGTTTGGCAATTTGAGAAGCCTGAACCCGAGATTGCCGTCATGGAAAAGTTGGCAGCACTATGGATGGGAGAATGGCTCGACCGAGTTGGTTTAGCGTATCACCGAGTCTCGGGTGAAAGTTACCGCGTTGAGAGGCACACCCCGAATACGGTCCACTCCTCATAGACTCAGCCACGCCCGAATCTAGAGCTCCACTGCAGGATCGCCGGCGTCGACAACGCTCTTCAAAGTATTCACAATCCCTTGCTCATCATCGGAATCTCGGGTCTTAGTTCCAGCCATGGGTTTGCTATCAATTTTACATTCTAAGCTCCGAGAGGAACTGAAGTTCCAAGACGGATCATGACTCCGCTTGGTTCATCATAAGCGCATTGATGGGTATTAGCAAAATTGCGACAACTTTCATGCCAAGCTGAAATTAAGGGCCTACGATCAGGCCATTTGCAACATCCTCGCTCTCAAAGAATATCATTGTGACGCCGACGCGGCACCGCAGAGACGTAAACAAGTTTGACTTAAAGACCAAGTTCCAGCTGTATTTGCAAGATTACGTTGATCAGATACAATTATGGCCGGTTCACAGAACACGTCGCAATTTCAGACGCGCTGCGATACTACCTCAGACACGTCCACTACCTGACCGAGTAATAGTTCCATTCTTGAGATAGGAGACGGTAAAACATTAGAAAGGAAGCTGGCGGCAATGGTAATTTGCCAGAAACAACTACTACCCAGTGTTTTGCGGTGAATGAAGGGACAGGCTCGGAGGATACTATAGGCAAAGACATTAAGGAAAGCGAATTACCCAAGTACCTATATCAGCGGGCACCATCTCAGCGATAAACTGTTTCCTAGACTTTGTCTCAGTTGATTGAGCGTTGGGATCGATCTACGACTTCAGTCTTGACATCTTAGATCCTCAGCTGGAACTGGAGCTGGAAAGTATCTATCTGGACCACTCTAGCAACTTTAGGACCATGCCTGAGAAGCATCATTCGCATCGAACAACTCCTTCTAGACCCCTCAAGGTAGCAAAAGCAAGAGAAAGCTCAGCTACTCGGGAGAAGCGGCCGCCTCAAGCTTGCGGGAGAGAGTTCTGGGGGTAAAACTATGTTCGTTGACAATCCTCTCGCCTGCGAAAGCGTTTGTGGTGCTGAGCCCGCACACATCTTTTAGTT
The DNA here is from genome assembly GCA_014706365.1 of Colletotrichum australisinense (nom. inval.). Taxonomy (NCBI): domain Eukaryota; kingdom Fungi; phylum Ascomycota; class Sordariomycetes; order Glomerellales; family Glomerellaceae; genus Colletotrichum; species Colletotrichum australisinense (nom. inval.). The sequence goes on from JABKAN010000019.1 coordinate 262,278, forward strand.
GACTGATGATCATATGATTTCATCTCATTGAGGCAATGAGCAAATCCAATGTTGAACCTGGACGCATATTATGATCGTGGGTGATAAGCTCAAATGAGAATTGAAATTACGGTGATCGTTATTCTTTTCTCTACCGAGGGCTCTTGCTACTCAATCGTCTCAGGTTGCTTTGCTTCGTAGCAAGACCACTTTAATCCTAAGGAAGAATCTTGTTTTAACATGGAAGTATCAGGTCATCCCCAATCGCCCACTCAACTGAGCGCACGCAGCATCAAGTCCTTTCTCTTTGTCAAATTAGCAACCCAGAGGTTGAGGCTTTGCTTTGAAATGATCTTGTTCCGGCAGTTGTCTATTCCCAATCTCTGTAGTCTTGTGCATTGTTTAATCTTGAATACCAAGGCCTCCTTTTCTCCTAAACTTGAGCGCTCAAAGTACAGTCCCATCGTGAATTTGACGCGTTGATCCAACATAACACCACCAGTCCCCTGGATATCTGCCTGCTTTCTTGTGAGTGTCTCATATACGCTAATCCCATCTTTCAATTGCATATTGCAGATTACATTGTGGGAACTTTCGAATGAAGTTTGACGTGAAGTTCAACTACAAATTGGAGAGGTACATAGGCTACACCACCGTCGATATAACTTGTCGTCATACAGAGGACTCATGTTTTTCGTATTCCAAAGACCAAAATTCTGATAAGACATTATGCCACATATCCTACATCCCGACCCTGGATATTCAACTGTGAAAGGTCTAGCAAGTACTACAGAACTTGAGCAAAGATACATGTATTCCTCTGCATACATATATATGGAGCTTTCTGATGGACAGACCAATTCCGGCACAAAACGCAGCCAGGCACATCTGAATCAGACTTATGTGCACAATGTAGTATCGATCCTCGTGCAAGTATCAGTAGCCAGCACACTCGTTCAGGTTTCCCAGCTATGTTCATCTCATTCGACATCGATTTGTCTATCAACAACTCAGTTGATATCCGCTTAACTCAGTTCTGGTTACTCGTTCAGTCCGGTTGCCTGGTTGCTTTCACTACTTAATACCACAAGTCATCTTCCCTATTTGCAAGCATTGTCTGCTAGCTATTTTGGTCAGCCAGCAACTCATGAAGAACACTTCCGGCTTCCTGGGTGTGAGCCACAAGCAAAGATTGCAAGTCATAGGGAGCAGCTCTCCTGATTTGCGCGTGAGCAGTCCAGGAGCTCGTCATGCTCCTCGGGGAGCAGATTCTCTTTGGTATTTTTACCGATCGTAACTCAGTAACGTGCCTTCACGACTACAGCACACTTTATTGGTCTGCCAAAGTCTCTTGAATTCAAGGCTGTCCCAATCAAAGACTATTTAGCCGCAACCGGGAAGTAAATATGATGTTGCGCGTAGGAGAGCCCGTCGAGAGAAGCCGGCCTGCTTGGCATCTTCGTTTTTGTGAGGAGGTATGCCATTGCTTTGCCTGGACGAATAACTGAGGAAGGACCTCAGATACTGAAAAGCAGCGCCTGAACTTGCTGCAGCTTTGCTCAGGAGTCCCCACTGAGACGCATACCAGCGACCCATCTGGAGCAGCGCATCATCCACACGGTACGGCCCCGGCGGATCGCTCCGTCAGGGGTAAGCGTAAGTGAGTATAGAAGGTGCATTTGGCGGTGCTAATCCGGGCGGACTCAGCTCGTAGTTGCATGACTGCTTTAAGACTGAGGCATTAGCAGTCCTCCAACTTCAGTGCTAACGTACATGCAGTGAGATGGTCCACCATCTAACTAGGTGTCCGCGTTCGCTCGAGAAGCCTTGCGTGAGGTTGAGAAAAGCAGTTTTTCAATAAAGTCACAGTTCATTCGATCAAAAAGAAAACCGACATCGCAGAAGACGCTCTCGGAAGATGGGTATCAATAGCGGTTACGAGGTGAACTAGGACTAGGATTCTTCCTTGATGAGGACGTGCGGTCGGCGTATGTCTCCGCCCGTGTTAATACTGGAACCTTTTCCGTGTCATCATGTCACAGAGTCTGCATATCTAGCAACCCCAATATACGAGCTGTCAGAGGGCAATTAAAGCCTTCTCACCTCGTTCTTTTAGGCAATGCCATCGGGAGATCTGTCATCACCACTGGTCTTGGAGCCATCGAGTCAAATAACTGATACCTTAATGCATCCTAGCTATAGTTCCTTACATTAATCAAGTTTGAGATGCTCTCCAGATGAACTAACGGACGGGGAGCATCTTACCCCTATACCCAAAGGGAATACCCGCAGCGAACCTACGTCTAGACTCTCCATTGAGTAGTATTGATAATCCAGGCCCCTCTCCACCTGGCTATGTGCAAATAGACTACGTTGACTCTTCAAAGGCTCGCGCGATGTATGTTCCGAAGCAGGTGTCTCAAGACACCGTTGCGATTTTCTCCGTGGAACCTATTGGGAAATATCTTGTTTGTCTCCTTGGTGTAGGCGCGTAGTTCGTTAACGTTTCGAAAGGTCTGAACTCCTTCTTTGTTTCCCCGCCTGCTATCGATCAGATCCACGATGTTGACATGCGTCCGTCGTACAGCCTACAATATAAGTTAGAAGATATAGATCAAATCAATATCAGATCACGGACACTGACCTTTTCGCACTGCTCGTTGGTAACCGGCAATGGGTTGATCCCAATTGCGCGACAAAGCGCATGCCACGCAGCCAAATCGTCTTCCTCACCAAACCACATTTCAAACTCCTCCTCAAGAGCTTTTTGGTAGTTTTCCCAGGCTTCGTCTGACTCCGGATGTTCGCGATACCACCCCATATGTCTCTGCAAGTTGGCATACGAGATGTGTGGTGGAAGAGAACGGTCGTAATCAAAGGCCGTGTATGAACGGAAGAATGCGTCTAAAGGTGTTTCCGTGCTTTGCTGATGAATAGGAGAGTCGCTAAGGTGCTGTTGAAGAGCCTCTTCCGTCCCGAAGGATCGATTGCAGGTATCGCAGTCATAGGATGACCTGTGAGCAGGAGAGTCGCGCAGATGCTGTTGAAGAGCCCCTTCATTTCCAAAGGACCGGTTGCAACTTTCGCAATCATAGGACGGCCTGTGAACAGGTGAGTCGCGTCGGTGCTGCTGAAGAGCTTCATCGTTGCCAAAGGATCGATTGCAGGTATCACAGTCATAGGATGGTTTGTGAACAGGAGAGTCGCGTAAGTGCTGTTGAAGCGCCTCATCGTTGCCAAAAGATCGATCGCAGATGCTGCAGTCATAAGTAGGCTTGTGAACAGGAGAGTCGCGTAAGTGCTGTTGAAAAGCCTCGTCGCTACCGAAAGAACGATCGCAGATATCACATTTGTACGACGGGCTATGAATAGGAGAGTCGCGCATGTGTTGTTGAAGAGCCTCTTCGCTGCTGAAGGATCGGTTGCATGTAACACAGCGGGAGCTCATTGTGCCAGAAATGCCGTACGACTGGTGTTGATCATGGTACTCAGAGGGATCGCATGGAATAGTTGGAAGTAAGAGCCATCAGTCCAATTATAAACTCGGCAAATGGAATGTAAGTATGTCGTACAACTGCGGCTTTGCACTATCGTCCAATGAAACTGTGACACATGGTGCTGTTCCTGTCGTAAATTATTTACCTACCTCAACCAACCCAACCTGGGAGAAACAAGGCGGGAAAAGATCTTGCAGTAACCCAAGAACAACCACAGCCACCGATATGCCCCATAGCCATTGCTTCTATGAGGCGGTTAGCTATACTAGGGGTCATGTAATGATGGTGTTATGAATCTTTCTCTCAAGGCTGGGGTGGAGCGCAACCCAAGGAGTTATTCTTGACCTTGATATGAGGAAGGCTTTTGCTGGGTAATCAATGTCGGTTAGCCGTTTGTTCGCTTCCTCCGGATCATGGTGTGTCTGTGGTTCTTGGCCGAGGAACCCGTTCCCACCGGCGAAGCGGGGTTCGTTCATGCGCTATGTATGTTCCCAGCTCTTGCATCCTGTCATAGGTTGGAGGCGCAGGTTCAGTAATATCGAATCTAGACACATGCATTAAGGCGACAGATGAACTCGTTTGCGCAGAACATAGCCTTGCCAGACACCAATCTTTGATGGGAAGAGAGGTGTAATGCTAGACGAGCGAGCGGAAACGCGTGGGATGGCAACATGCCTGCAACGCCCGGGGTTTTGGCCACTCAAACATCCTTGTGTGCCAGCTAATGTGGATTTATCTGCAACTGATCGCCTCGTTGTTGGTGCACTGCGCAGAGACAACAACCAACCGCTGTTGTGTCCCAACTGGTTCGGCGCACGACATAAAGCTATTGCTGGTTTCGAGCGGGGTTGACATCAGGCAACATTTAGGCACTTGTTATCGCTAATTCGCGAGGCTTCGGCAGGCAAAGTGGACCATGAGCTGATCAATTGGGAACAAGGCATGCTGCATAGGACGAGAGGCGTCAAGCGCTGCAGCATCGTGACCAGCGCACTCGCTGCTCGCCAAAACGTCGACGTCTGCGACTCGAAAGCGACTCTTGAGCTACCCTGGCAGACGAGGATGTTTGAGTGTTGGTTCGCTCGGTTATAGCGGAGAACCGCCCGGTTGCAGCTGGTGAGGAGCCACGAGAGCTCCGGCCAATGGTACAGTCTTCGGTTCAGATCTCCATATTTAGCGACGGACGTTGGGCGCTAAACAGTCCCTAGTACCTCGACCAAAGCAAAGGCTTCCGGGCCATGCACTGGTCCCCGTCTTGACATGGAAATGCCCGGCCAGGGAGGGCGTCAATCCCAGCAACCGTGGAGGCATTCGAATCTCCCCTAGTCTGCTTTGCTTCGTGCCGCTAGATACTCATCTAGTCTCTTGGAAGAAAGTCAGTATGCATGGCTCTTATGGCTCGATGGGTTGGGGTCGCGGGCGGTGCAAAGAACCATGTTGGTTGACGCGGGAACGCAGGAGCAGGCAGGTCCGGCATGTTGCGCTTCCAGTACCACATCTTGCTGCTGGCACAGCTCGTTGGATTTGTCCTGCTCATGGCCACTTGAGCTCAGGTCAGGGCCTGGACAAGACACAAGCTGAATACGTAACGATGACTATCACCGTAATTGACTCTTCATGGAGGCGGCTATCTGTCGTAGTCGAAGTAACAACAGCCGCCTTGTCTACCTTCGTATATGTGTGTGCATATCTTGTTCTTTCGGAACACTTTGATGCAGCTTTGGACCTAAGCCCATAAGCTTTTGGGATCCTCATCGTTCTCGAGATGTACTGCAACTCAACACAGTCAGCGTCAAACTCAAGATCATCGTTTTGCTCAACCGTTGCAGTTCCGGCCAGATGGAACTCGTACTTCTCCATCATCCTCGATCCTGCTACGATACTTAGAAAGGTGGTTCATTCGATGCATGTAGGTATCAATGGTCAGTGCATATACCAAAAGTACTTTATCAAGTCGTTGACTTCTCTGTGGATGGCCTTCCTCCGTGGATGGTGCATGCAGAGACGTGCCTCAACTGCAAGAGGGAGACCACTGATACCTTTGAACAGAGTTACACAGACACAGCTGTCCCAGAGGACTGTGTTGTGAGCCACTTCCTGTGTCATGAATGGAAGATGGTTCTTCCAGACGACACTGCCGAGAAGGATGCCAATTTCGGCCACTCTTGCCTCTGGTATACAGAAGCAACCATGCGAAACTTCTGACAAAGGCATCTCGATAGAGTCAGCGTCGCGACAGAAGTGCCTACCCCAAGGATACCAGCGGGCACAGACTTTCTGAGAAATCTTGGTGTCTTCTCAATAGCCGGGTCAATCTTGGCTTCGACGTTCGGGATTTGAGCTGCGCAGATCGCCTCCAATACGACAATGTCACGAAATGAAGCCATGGCCATACTAATCAGACCTCTGATAGAGTCTTCATCATCTTGAAATACGCGAGGGCGGTCAGAGAGAGATCAAGGTGCTCTGGAAACGAGGGGCTACCTACCTTTGGAGACGAATGCAAGTTTCACATACAACTTGGACCAAAGTTCTCTTGTCTTCAGTCTCTATCCGTCTCAAGAATTCTTTGAACACAATCTGTTTCTCCGCTGATAGCGAAGTCTCGTTAACTTGTATCAAGATGGTGTTCGTACCGCGTCTGATCGTACTTGTGCGCTAGGAGAAACTTATCTTTCTTCGTGCCAACGATGATTATGGGGACCAAGGGCGCATTGGACACCATCTCTTCCAGCACACAAGCCAGAGCGGCCTGAATAGGGCGAACAATCTCCGCATCGACACAAGTTTTGGTACACCAAACGCTGAGCTCATACAATGGGAATTCCTTCGCGAATTGATGACACATCGCATACCATACTGCGTGAAGGTTTCCTCCACCTGTGTCTGGCCAGATCGTTTGTCCAGAAACTCTTTGAACGATTGACTTCTCTGAGGTTGCCGGCCTGAAACCCTTCAGAATCGTGAACCATGATTCCAGGGTGTTCGCCTGTCTCGAAATCATCGTTGATGACAAGTATGCCCCTTCGACTAGCTTGGTACGGGTCTGCAGGGCGTTAGCGTTGAAACGCAGTTGCTTTCCTCGTCGAATTCTTACCACACTTGTGTCAAAGATACGATTGAGCAAAGTTGACTTTTTGACACCAGCATTACCGCAGCTCAGGATCCGGCATCCTGTGCTACGGATCGGAAGATGACCTCGGATTTAGAGACTCAATCTCGCTGCTGTCCTCCCTGTATTGGAGAAACAGGTCAAGCATATCTTTTCCCGTTCAGACTCCGTGTGACTTTGGAATCCATTCAAAGCTTACTGTATTTCCGAGGTAGCGTATGTGTTCACCAAGGAGTAGATGGACAGGCGAACGACAGTTCCGTCATCCGCTGAACAGATCTAGGTCAGATCAACCAACAATGATTGTCAGAATAGCCTAAAACTGATCCTATAGCCCTGCAAACACAGCGCGTTCTCCTCTACGCAGGTGGCCGAAGAACCCGTTGTTGATGCTGACGCGACACTTGACTTTCTCTGGACAATGGCGCTTTCGAAGCATACTTTCTTTGAAAACCTCCATTTTTGTGTGAACTGGGATCGACCATGCTAATCTGAGCGCCGTTGGGTATCTGTATGGCCAAATCAGAGACGGAACGGGAAGCGTCTCTATCAGCAGTGTGGGACTTTTTGCCCTTGGGATGAGGAATGGTGAGCTTGGGAAATACGAGGTCCAAAGGTTTCTGAATCAGGCCTTTGAGATGGCGCGGAGCATCGTGCTCGACTACTACACCCTGTGATCTGCTTTCAGTCAACATCCACTGGAGGGGTAACAGAGACAGTTCATCGTGCACTACTCAACCGCCCATATCAGCACGAGCGTCCACGAGCCCTGCTTTCTGGTGGCAGACTTCTTGCCCCCGATGCCCAGCATTTTCGACGGGCTAGACTCGAAGGACTAGGAAGTGCTTGCGCTCCTCGTTGTTGGCGAGAGCGTGTCTCCCGTGCTCGATTTGACTGACGCCTGAAATATCGACCTCCTCGGAAGAGTTGTGTTGTTTGGCAGTGTCAAAAGACGCCAGAAACTTGACTTCCTGAGGCTCGAGTGTGTTTTGACAGCTAGAGACAATCATTAGCTGTAGGTTTAGCAAACTGGAGGGCATGGACGTCTTGACTTCCTCAAGACAGTATTCCCAACACGGTGCGATTGGGCCCCTATTGCTTTTCTTCTTACCCAAGTTCTTCATTCACTTCATGACATGATCTTTCTGGTCTGGTGGCACGGTTTCGATGGGAATCGTTCAATGCGTGCCGCCACAGCGCGGGATACATATGTGTTCGATCTTCCTTAGTCCTATCCTCTCAGGGGGATAAGATAAATGTAAAAGCCCCCGACTGAATCCAACCAATTAAACCTCGTCGGCGGAGGACCTGACTGCGCCGATGCAGGAATAAGAAAACGTTAGTACGCCTCGAGCTCGAGGAGATTATGGGAAGAGAACTACGAACGGAATAAACCTCATCTATCTGCTCAGCGCAACCAGCACCAGTGCCGCCATCGTTGAATTCATCCAACGGCTAATTGTTGGCGCCGATTCTGAGAAAGTACTTGACAATATTCAAATCTGTCAGCAATTACGGCGAAAGCAAAATTTGGTCAGGAAGCCCGTACCTGCTCAACTTTGTTTCCCTTCTCGTCAGTACCTTTGCCGTTCTTGAGGAAAGTATAGATACGGGACAGACTGCTGTTATTGCCACTCCCACGTCCTGAGAGGGCTTTCAGTTATCCTGTAGGTGGCTTAAGTCTCCAGGGTCGCTCACCTTCCTGTGCATCTTCACTGTGCCTTGTCTCATCAACGTAGGCGACGATTCGACACAATCTACTGGACATGTTTATCTTTGATATGTAGTCAAGCTGTAACTCTCTCGGTCCTCGTTCTGTTGATATACACTACAGCAGGTCAGCTTTTGGGCAGGGGTAAGCTCAAGAATCGGGTATTGAACTGCGATATGGGTGGAAGAAGGTAGTTGGTGGATAGAGCCTGTGATTCCTCTTTTAGGTGTAAGTAAATGGAATGGCCGTTATAACAGTCTGCATACCTTCTGCCTTAAAATCTAGCACTGGCAGTGTCTAAATTATGGGCAGGAAAAGCAGCGGTTTCGGGCGGATTCGTGGCTTCGTACAGCCGTCATTCTCAGTGGTGAGATTCCCTCTTCCCGAATGGTCTTTTTCCATTTTGGCAGCACCTCGGCAGCAGTTGCCATTCATGGAGAATTGGAAGTTCAAAGCCCCCATATCCTCCATTCCAACGCGTATTATATTCGTGGTTGATTCTATGGGTCTGACTGCGCCCAGAACATGTGCGTTATTCTCCAAGACGAAGCCCAAGAGGCGTATACGTTCGCTGGATGGCTTGCTGCCTGTAGTATGCTGCTTTTTCAATCTCGCGCGTGAGTGGTGAGTGGCCCTTTCCGTCGAGTTGGCTATAGGAGGTAGCTTGCCGTCGAAGTGGCCAGAGGAGGTGCCGTCGAACTGGCTGAAGGTGTTTTGGGCTAGAGATCTGGCGAGAGATCTGACTGGAGATTTGACTGGAGGAAGTTCTGGTAAGTCGTTAAGGTGGCTGCGGTAAATGAAAGTGGCTTGGTGGAAGTGCTGGTAACTGCTGGACCTTACCGTCGAACTTGCTGGAGGAGAAACTTGCCGTCGTACTTGCTTGAGGAGAGACCTGTCGTAGAAGTGGCCAGGGGATATTCCCTGGCAGTAGCTGGAGGAAGTGGAAAGGCGTCGACATGGCCGGAGAAAGCGAGCAAGTGAAATGTTCGTCTGCCTTACTGATGAGGACTCTGGCACTTCTCTGTTTGTTGATGCACTTACCTCACTTACTGTTGAACGAAGAGCCCCGAAGGCGGAGAGGAATAGTCAAAGATCTAGGCTGACCGTAAATACGCAGCATATGGAAGATACCAGCAGTGTACAGGACCTTCATTCAAACCACATGGTTGCCCCACAAGAGATCTGATGGAAGTTGAAGATCTCAGCGACTTGTTGATCTCGGCGTTGGTATAGGAGAGTGAGATCCTTCCGGTGCGAGTTTCTGACGGAGAGAAGTAGAAGTGGGCGTGTTGTAACGCTCTTGACGGCCAGCGGAGTGACGGGCCAATGGCCGAGGGCTTGGTGACGTGACCCTTCCGTGCCGATGTCGACGTCCGGCTGAAGAAAGCCTATAGGCATCTCTGAAAGGCTTTTCGAGGTGATTCTGCCACAGTGGATTTCTAACAGAAGGAAGTCTTGTTAAAGAGACTCTTCCGTAGTAGATTCAGACGAAAGGAGGTCGTACGGCGTGCTGAACTCCCGTCTTCTCAGCGACCATCAGTCTTATGGGCTGAGAGCTTACCGAGAAGGTCTTTCCGCAGTGGGTTTCTTGGATAGGTTTGCGTGATGGAACGCGCTCTCAAAGCTTCCATCTAGCTTCCGCAGTGGGAAGTAGGTAGCTCAGCGTTGATAATGATTCTGCCAGTAAGTCTCAGTCATCTAAGCCAACGGGCAACAGAGCTGGCTTCCCGTTCGGAACTGTCTCTTCTGTAGACTGCGTAGCCTAGCTGACCTGTGATGAACCCTACCACTGATCCCTAGATACTCACATGCACGTACAAATCAGGGTTCTTCCAAGCACTGATCAAAATTGGTGTCCATTTCAGCAGTGCAACCGCATGGTTGGCACGAAGGGCCAATAAAGTGGTGTTGATTGCTGCGTATGAAGATGGAAGGAGAGATGGAAGGAGGAGGAAGTGGGCAGAACCCACGATTCCTCAGAAGGGATACGTAAGTGGAAGGAACGTCTGTGTGGTCCAGACCACCTTCCAAATCCGCTCTCAATGAACAATACCTGCAACGACAAGGCAAGTGCAAACAGCAAGATCGTGGTTGAAAATATCCTAGTGAACGCTCCTGACAACATTTCGTGTTGAATTTCCAAGCAACCCGAGCTTCATAGTCGCCGCAATTCAGCAACATTCGTTGCCAGGACTGAGATTGCAACCATCGCCTGGGACATCCGGCCGAAGTTCATCTACAATCCACTCCACGAAAGCAAGTACATACTGCCATAAACTCTAAATGCAAGAGTCCCGTAGACCTAGTTTTTATCTTTCATGGCGCGCCTATATAGAGAAGTTGAATGACCAGCAGAAGGCAATAAATGATATCCACCCCAAGGGAGAGAATTGCCTTCCTATTTCCCTGCGACGTGGTGTGCATTTTGCCCACGAGCTCATCTACCTCGCCGACAACGACAACTTGCGGGCAGCTCGAAAAGAGTTCAAGAGCGAGCTTCTGGGTAGAGAGTATGCCACTCCGCGATGCACAATGCTTTCGACTTTGATCGCTATCTGTGCGAAACTCGCAAGAACAATCTCCCCCAGCAGGGTGGCAACGGGCCAGTCCCGGGACCTTCGGAATCGAATAATTCGCGACATCAGTATGCTTGTTAACAAGAACAAGGAACCTTTGATGATCAAACTCGCCACTGATTCGACACCGTCTCTGTACCACTATGCGGAGAGCGGAGAAGCGGAGAGTCGCTTGAAGCGGTTCGTCGAGCTTGGAAACTCCGCCGCTCCCAACGAAGAAGTACGAGGCTCGAATCGACATCAATCTCAGCGTCTTGGGCGGCAATCCTAACATTTGAGTAGATCCCGAGAGTCATGATCGAAGTAAGACTCATGGATTCAAAATTCCAGCCCAGACACCAAATACCAGGGAGTATCAGCCATTGGCAAGTCAAGAATACACTGAGACCAGCCACGACCGGTCACTCTCGGGGCACCTTGAACTAAGGTTAACCGGGACGAATTTCGGCGGACCGGGGAATTGCGCTATCGCCGGTTCTCAATCGCATCATTTTAAGACATGACTCGGACCAACAGCATGGAAAGCCACTAGGTCATGACGCAGCCGGAGTCTGGACTATCTTAGCAGTGAACGGCGGCGGGTCTCGGATATGCCATCAGCAGGCCATGCGCACTGCCAAAGAAGTTGAAGACTTCCTCATGGAGAGCTTCCTCGAGATCGGAAGCTTCGAAAAAGCTCATGCATGCTTATTTGACAATAAACCCGGTGAGTGTTCTGCCAGGCCGGCTTTGGTCATGTCTGAGGAAATAGTATTGAATCGTTGTACATGACAGTTAAATAAATGAGTCCAATCTTCGGCTCTTCAGGAACCCCATTAGCCCTTGGGACCTTGATTGTTGCGAAGACATCATTGAATATGCTGAGACGCTGGCGGAGGTGAATCTCAACTTCGACTCCTTATGTGCCAGAGGTTTCACACCAGTAGAGAGGAAAAAAGAACTATGGATGACGAAAGAATAACATGACCAATGTAAGTGAAATCTTCAAGGCTTTGCGCGAGAAGGGTGAAAAGAGAATTACAAAGCTAAAGGTAGAGGACAACAAAGCTCATGCCGCGACGAGGTCATCAAGCATTGCCTGGCCCCTTTTGACCTGGGGTACCTGGACTGGCAAAAGCCTGACCTATGCGCCAAAGTCACTCTCTCGGCAGCACCTAACGTCGTCGAGCTGAATTTGCACTCGATCGGTGGTAATGCAGTGCCCTGCAGTGCCCTGCAGTTGGGTCTTCAAGACGGCATCATACAAGTTGAACAAGGTGCGTTCCTCCATCTCAACGGCAAGTTTCCCTGCACGCCTCGCCTTTGAACCCCCTGTAATGAAAACTACCACATTCAGACTTGACTGATAGTCAGTTCCTGTGGCTGAGACCGCTTCTACTTGATGCTAGAGCTTGAAAGGTATGTTGAAGCGGGGAACCACAGATAGATCTTGTACACGTCGTCCTCCATGCATTTGAAGACAATCTCTTTACAAGTATCTAACATCTTGAGTTATTCAGAATCCCGGGACTTACGATAGATACCAGGCAGACATCCACTAGTTCATCAAAGACGCGACGGAGCAGTCAAGCTTGCTCACGAGAACTCCCTCATGATATCCCGGAAGAATGCATGTGTGCTGGAGGAAGCCAAGCCGATAATCAGCAAACGAGAGGCGGGTGAACGAGAAGCAGGGCAAGAAGGCCAAACCCAGCGTGTCTACGCGCTGACCGAGGTTGTGCGAACGCATCTTTCGACCAGCACTCGGAATCCTTGAAGAAGAGTTAGGCAGTTAACGAAATTCGCGCAGGGCACGGCGGAAACCGATATGCTCGCACCAAGACACTCTCGGATCATTGGGAGATCCCGTTATCATCACCATGACGGCTCGGGAGATATTCCCAAATAAATGAATGCGATGTTGCAGCCAGCTAAAGGCGACTCCGCCGAGGGTGGAAGGATGCCCGAAACAACATGCCACCGATGAACTTAAGCTCAACACAAATACAAACAGCCCATCTAAAAGAGAAAGATACCAAAGCTTTCATTTCTCGACCTTGGATTCGAAAGAATGCTGACGCGATGCAACAGAGAGTCCAAGCATCTGTGGCAACAAAGCGCGAAGCGATCTTTTAACGAATATATGAGGAGGCAGGAGATGCCGACTCAGAAGAGGATCGAGGTCACTTGATCGAGGGCGGTACCGAGGTGCATAACGAGACACTCAAGCGCCGGACATATCACCCAGCCCAGGGTGGCCGCGGCAAGACTTGGTGGATGCCTGGTTCACGTCAACGACTATCCATGGGGCTAACATAGCCAAACTCATCAGAATGGTCTGCCCGCACGTCGAATTCCAAGTGGCCAAGATTAGTCAATGGTCTAGTCATGGGATGAATCGCGAAGCAGCCTTGGGTGAGCAGTTCACTGCCAGGATTTCTGCCGAAGTAAGTGAATTATTTTACTCAAATACCCCGTGCTACACGTGGCATTATAATCCGGACGTTTAGGGGCAAATACTAAGTCAAAATAGCACCGTTAACAAAATAATAAGCAGAGTAAGCAAAGCTAACTTAATACGTTTAGTAATTAATTAAATTAAAAAAATTAATATTATTTTTAAAAATTAAAACCCCTTTTAATAAAAATAGTATAAAAATATATTAAAAATATATTAAAAATACTAAAATATTAATAATAAAAAAATTAAAATAGTCCGGGCTATAATTAATAGCTCTAATACTTTATTATATTTAATAGAGGGTTTATAACCTCTACTTATTAACTACTTCTTTTATATATATATATAATTTATAGATATCCCTATTATGAAATAACTAATTTAACTATTTAGTTTTATAAATAATAAAAATTAATTATTATTTAATAATTAATTTAGTATAATAATATAAAAAGATTTTAGGTATAAATAAAAGGGTATTTAATATCTAATTAAAAGCCGGACTAATACCCTTAATTTATAATTAATTTGGACTTCTAATTTAATAATAGTTTAATATTAGATTATTAAGCTATATATTAACTAAAAGCTAATATATATATTAATAAAAATATAAACTAGGGTTAATAATAGTATCGTTATATATTAAACTATAGTAGATATAGAAGTTTTATTACTTATTTAAATAACTTTACCCCGTATTATCTAATATAGCTTTAACAAAAGCAGTAGGTACTTTCGACCGAGATAGTACGATGTCAAAGTGTGTATATACGCAGAAATTACATTGCCTCTTCCCGGGTCGAGATGTCAAGGAGTTAGATGGGGGCGACGGCAATGGAGCCTCGGCTTCCGCGGCGTGGTTGGCAGTTGGCTTCGCGGCGCTGATCTTGTGATGCTTTGAGAAGGAGAGAAAGAATGGTATGGCGGATGTCAAGGATGCCACGAGCATGCACAAGACACTCGGGGTTGAGGATGGACTGTGCTGAGGTAAGCGAACCTAGGCCAAAGTCCTGCCACCCGGGCACGTGCCGGGGTCGGCAGCTTTTGGATCCGTCAGCTGGTGCCGGGTGCCAGACTCGTCAGTTATATAGATGCCACCACATTGCTCGAAGATGGGAAGGACAGAAGCGTAAATATGGTCGTGGATAAGTGTAAGACCTGGCTCACTTGATAATCCGGGACTTGAGAAAGCTGTGTTGAACCGTGAGAAATCTTTTGTCATACTGAGCTGCATTGAGAGAATTGTGTCGAGTGAGGTTAAATTGACTGTGTGCCACTGACAACGGCCGGCAGCACGGAGTACCTTATATAATCCTGTCCCGTCGCAATTGTCGCTTCCCGCCTCCCCAACACCGCAGTTGAAGATTGCCAACGGCCGCAGTTGACCAGGCGCAATTGGGCGTATTGCTGTGTTGAGCGTGGTGACTTAGGTAAGCGTCCGTACCCGCCGCTGGCAGAGGCACGCAGCCAAAATAGCCGCACTCTTCTTTTCGGTCCGGTCGTCTTGTAATTTGGGACACTCCAGAGTACCTAAGGTAAGGTAGGTAGTAGTCAACCACACCCAGGGCTGCAGAATCTCGCAGACGGTGTCTGACCAGGATGAAAGATGGATATCAGAGGGATACGCTAATCACAACTCAGAACACGGGTTGACATTGGTTCAAATTCAAACCTCGCAAACTCACGAGAAAACTTCCTCTTAGTCGTCGCCCTCGTCTTCATCCACGTCGTTCCCTTCATCTTTGTACCCATCTCCTCGCCCACAAGACATCCTGCCGACCAACTCTTTCGTTGCAATTCTGACTTTCTCCTGCTTGAGTGCCTCACCATCCTATAGCGCACCAGCTGCCTCTCTCACGGACCTGGACTCGAGCATCTTTTCTCTCGATGACATCCCGGGCTTCTCCTCTGTTCAGCCTTATCAGCTTGTCAGGTGGCCCCTCCTGATGATGGAGCACCGCAGTCTCAAACCCCATTCGATTCGACCCTCGATTTCAGTGCTTTGAAGAGCTCTCTGCCATCGCGGTCCGAGAGCCAATGCCACAAGATTGCCGTAGCTTCGCCTGTACCCTCTGCCTATACGCTCTTCCCTTGGATTCCCACCTTCATCTTTACCGGCCTACCTACCAGTGCGACCACGTAGTGCCAACTTTCTCTCGCCAGCATCCCAGCCAGGAACGGAGCACAAAAGTCCTTGGTCACACCACTGTCTACCAGCCATACCTATACCATGCCATCAATGCAACTGTCGAATCGGGTGCCCAAGTCAGGGCAGCCGCAGGGCCACCAAAGGTAGCTTTATCAGTCCCGACCACCCAGGTAACCTGCATTCTGGGAAGAACCTCACCTCTTCTGCCTACACAGAGTCTTACTATCTACTTCATTGACCCTTCGTCACACCACATATCAAACGGATCTTGCCAATTGCCCTGCGATATGGACACCAACAGGGTCGCAAAGACGGAGATCAGACACCAGCTACGGTCGTGTCACGACGAGAAGAATGCTAAGACCTAGGTTGAAGACAAGGAATCTACCTCTGAGAGCGAAAACTTGTGGAAACGAGGGACTGGAAGCAACAGGAATCTTCTCGTGTGCAATTGACGTGTCTGTATTGATTTAATTACTAGCCGTCCTAGCTTCTACGACGGCGAGAATCCCGCAACGCGGTTTGACCTCCCTGCTGCGAGTTGGCTGCGATTCCTGATGTGGCTTGCGAACGCCACATAGGCGCACGAGCCAGCTACGTATGGCTGGCCAGTCTGACACTCGGCGCCAGCTGGCAGCTCCAAAACCTGCCCGGTCCAATAGCTGCCGACCCCCAATGCGCATTTATCAGGCTGCGGTGGGCGAAGATAGAACACAACACAATCAAGCATTGTGATTGCGATTATTCACAACATTTTGCGCATGCGGCGGTTGGCCTAAATAGCGGTATCCTTCGTACCGATGGGCACGCGATTCTGAACAGGTAATTGGCAAAGATGGTGACCCCTTGTTGTGGGGATGTAGTATTCTCAAGAGAAACGGCTTCGTCGTGTTGTTTTCCTGGTCTTGACGAGAGAGTCATGATCGAAACTTCGTCAGCGTGATACTGGACAATCGACGGAGATGGCCGAGGGATTGGCGGCAGCGAGGTTTACGTCATTGCGACGCGTCGAGAACCGCCTCTCTCTGGACGAACTCTTAGCCCGCAGAGTACCTATCAAGTGACTACTCGCTCACACAGCAAGCTCGAAAGTCTTGAGACTTGAGACTGACTGTCACCAGCGGTGCATTCTCAAAACGATCTGCTTCTAGTCGCTGGAAGGCCCAAGCAAGTCTGGATGACGGCAACATGGCGCGGCCGCACTTGAAAACCAATCGACATTTGCGAGGAGCACTGAAAGGGTTGTGAAAGAAGAAAGCTTCATTGATAACAACAGCCGAAAACAAACAAATCAGAGCAGCCGGATGTTGGCTATAGGGTATCATTTAGCGCCACATGTCCATCTCCCAATCCCAAAGTGTCGTTGATGCCATCGTTCCCATACAACATAATCACCGTCTTTCTCAACAGCCGACTCCCGAGCTCCCATCATTCCCGCCTCACGCGTGCTCTCTTTCGTGGCGCGTTGCCCTCTTCTTCATCCACCTCATCTTCATTCTGGTCCATGCGCCCACGCTTCCGTATAGTATGGCCATCTGCTTCCATGTCTGCGCTGTCTCGGTCGGCACCACTACCTTGTGGAGGAGGGAGGAGGGCTTCATGGAAGCGCTGTTGGAAGGATTCGAATGGTCGGTAGGCTATCGCGCGGGTGTAGACTTGACACGTTGCGGACGGCAACGGTCGACGTCGGGTGTGTGTGAACTTGTCGAGGAATGATGGCGAGACGTTGGCCGTATATAGAAGCAGCTGCGACGTGTCGTGGTCATCGCTGAGGATAACATGAACCTGGGTCGTTTGTTAGCATGGTGAATGCAGAGAGGCACCGGGAAACGAGGGTATGCTCACCTGGATGCTTGCCATGCCTTGGGAGGCCGAGCGCTGTCGGTGGTGCTGGGCAGCGGCAATGATGATGGCAGCAATGTATGGATCGTGCGCCCCTGGAGCAGGCGTCAAGGCGGCAAGACGAGCAGTGTAGATGGATCGGGTGATGCGATTCCAGTGTCCACATGATTGCTTGAGGAAGCGGCTCCGAGCGGCACGGAGGCTGGATGCGTCCAGGTAGGCTATACAGCCTTGTGTAGTTGACGTGTTGGCAGCAAGCGTCAGACAAGGTAAGCGAATTCGTTTTGATTCGAAGCTGAGGGTCGTGTGGTCGCTGGTCGATCGGGCATTGAAGAGAGGGGTTGGGAGTAACTTCGTCAGGGCACTCTCCTTCATAGTGAGCAAGTGGCTCCTGGCCAGAGTCCTCGCCCACTGCTCATGCTTGGAGGCCGGTGGGACTGTTTGCTGTTGTGGTGGTGACGGCAGTCGATGCGGCGAGGGGACGGTATCCTCGTGGTTGACCTTGTTGCTCTGTTGTTTCGGTAGATTTCCGGCAGAGTTTAGACTCTTGTCGGAAAGAGGTTGACGCTGTGCCTGTAACGTCGATGGAGACTGAGGGGGGGAGAGGGGCCCTGGCAGTGCTTCAACAAAATCGCAGCGCAGTAGATGGAGATGGCGAGAGGTCCATAACAATGGGTGCACCTGCAGTCGCTCACGTGGATGGCTGTGGAGGATGCGCCGTATTGAGAGACTTGCCAGGTTGGGGGGCGGCTCTGGTGTTGCCATGTCCGGCAGAGTTGTTTCCGTGACTGCTGGGATTGATCGTGAACTGGCGATGCACTGGGATGGAGTTGTGAACATAGAAGAGTGACATAAGGTAAGTACGTATGGGAGACAAAGCTGCGCAGGGGGCAACGGTGCACAAGGGGAAGTGGTGTGCACAAGGAACCTTATGCACAAAGGGAATTTGTGCCACTCGAGCGCGGACGGATTCCGCTCACCCTTCAATTTCCAGGGCCAAAAATGTCGTTCATTTACAATTATGTAATGGGCAAGTCTTCCCTCACGTGACCCAACTGACCAGCGCGTCGTGAAGAGGCGCGTCAAGGTAAGGTGCGCGTGCCACAAAACTTGGGCTGCTGACTCATCGCCCACCCAAAGTCGGGCAGCTCGCTCTACACTGTGCCCCCACTCTACCCGCTGCTCCTGCCCGCTCCTGCACAAGTACCTCCCCACTTGGAGCTCCCCCGCCATTACAAGGTAGGCGGTACCTTTTGGAGCTTTACCCTCCACACCTCAATTGCCCCTCCATTCCGCAATTTGTCGCCAGGTGGAAATCGATGGACCCAACATGACGTACAACCACAAGCCCTACTTCCACAGTGTCACAACGTCCAAAGCATTCCTCCGCGAACCGCAACAGAAGGAGAATTGGCTCGAGAGCTTGGACGAGGTGAGTGCGAGCCATTGGGGCCGCCATCAACTGTCTGCACTTCGCGTTCTCGTTCCGAAGCCTCAAACCAAGCTCCTGCCGGCATTGCAGGAATGGACGAACCTGCCCGCCTTCAGCTTCAACAGCAAGAACCGTCTCCCCTCGGGATCCGCTTTCTGGCAAGACCATGGTGATGCCCGAGCAGCCCTCGAGAGACTTGTCCAAGGTCCCGAGCCCAGTGACAACATTAACCGACCGACGCCACGATCCGAGTACGCGCTGCAGAAAGCCCACGGCACGTCGCTGGGATCAACCTGGGCAGCTCTGAATCGTTTGTGTCAAACAGGTAAAGCCGAAACGAAACATCCGCATGTCGATACTGACGATTCAGGTGACGCAAGCGATGAGAACGACGATGCTGAGCTTGCCAGCCATGGTACTTCCACAACAAGCTCACCCCCCGCGCGCCTAACCCCCGAACCCGAGAGGAATCAAAGGGCGCCGCCGCCGCTGCATAGTTCACCAGAGTCGCTGCCCGAGCAGAGAAGGTCGAAACGAACGAGACCGAACAACACGGTCACCAACACCTACGAGCCGCTGTTCTCTTCAAGCCCCTCTGTTTCGACCAAGCAACCCTCTTCGCCTCCCTACATCAATGAGGAAGAGTCCGTTGTCCACCCGGCTTTGTCTGAGGATCTCACACACCGATTTGCGAGCGCTTTCATCAGGCACATCCTCTACAATATCCCAACCGACGACGAGCATCATGTCGACTTTGACGACCATAGACTTTCGCTGAAATGCAGACTTGAATCAGGAATCTCTTATACATCTATCGACGATGGAGGCCTCCATCTCGTGGCGGACTCGGCACGCGTTCACGGTCGCATTGCAATCCTCGAGACGAAGCGGAACCTGGCATCTATTGACAGCGGCAGACACATCCTCACCGACGAGCGTTTCGCACAATTGATTGGCCAGGCATTGGCTATTGCGGTGACTAGGCCACAGAAATGGGCGGGACTGCAGCATACGTGAGTTTAGACCTTTTTGCTTCTCGAAGTATAACAACTGTCAAGAGGGCCGCTGGACTGACTGCATCTCTATCTAAGGATCTTCATGATTGCTGCCTCGCGTTACTACATGCAGTTCTTCGAGGTCTGCATAAGCCCTGAATATCTCGACCAGCTCCAAATACACAGTCTTCATCAAGACGAGAACGCCGACTTCGTCAGAGTTCACGCCACAGAAGTGTTTGACCTGAAGGTAGACCGCGGCCGTCAGCATGCCGTGGAGAACATCGCCGGTATTGCTGACCAATCGCGCCAGTGGGCGACGGGAAACTCTTGAGCAGGACACATCCAATAACGTCAACATCGAACCGTGCGCCGTCACCATACAATGCATGTTCTGGCCGGTCGCAGGCGATGAAGAACCATTTCAAGCACCTCTACGCGTCTGTTGTTGAGTGAGTGTTCTCCTGTCCAACGAGCGTCACTTGTTGTTTCACTGTTCTGAACATATTGGAAGGCATTGAGCGCTAAGCCAACTTGCTAGCAACGGAGTGGAAAGACGGAGAAGCTTATGACGAAGACGATAATGGCGGTGACGACGACGAACCGACCGCAACCACCATCGATGCGTGAACGCAATGAGCAAAGAACGACGATACTTTCCTAACGAGACCAACGAGACCAACGAGACGAGTAGAATAAATGAGATAGACGAGATAAATAAAAAAACAAATGAGCTGAATCCAACGAATTGAATAAACAAGATAGACGAGACGAACAAGATGAACAAGGCGAACGAGATAAATAGACCGAACGAGATGGATAAAACGAATGAGACGAACGAAACTAACGAGGCGAATAAACCGAACGAGGCGAGTAAACCGAACGAGACGCACAAAAAACGGTGCGCGATACTAGTGACCTAGAGCCTTGTTTCGTGACAAGAAAGAACCGCTGGCGTCTGCAGACGCCAGGGAACTTCACTTACTCAAGCCTACCGCGATTTTGGACCCTCACCATATCATCTCGGACGTACCGAGTTGTTGATCATGTAAGAACAGTATAGACATTTCCTGGAAGAGAGTGGCACCATGGCCTGTCTCTGTTGCGACTCCACAGCTTCTACTGCCACTTCAACCTGCAATCCGATGCTGATTCAGTCTGCTACTTAGGGTAGATGCTCGTCTCTCAACTTCATGGCTTTCACCATGTCTGTCAAAGATGTTTTTCTATCTGCTACGCACTCTCTGGCAGAATTAAGAGTCCTCTTCGTTAAGCTCTACCACTCATGTTTAGAATGGCAGCTCTCGTTCTCCACCTCTCGGATCTCTGCTCTACTAACACCGTTGTTCTTTCATTCCCTTCTCTTAATTTTCATCTGAGTAACTGACTGTCCAGGTCTCTCGACGCATCACCCGCGGCTTTTTGCTCTTCTAAAGCATTCTCTTGCTTTTCCGCTCTTTGTTTTCTCCACTCCTGATCTGTCAACCTCGACCTCTCTCTCTCTCGCCTGGTCGATTCCCGCCCTCCCTTCTCAATTAGCAACACCCCAAGATCGAACGGTTCAACTCTGAAAAACGTGTGCAAGAACAACACCCCCGAGATACTATATAGCATCGTCTCAGTCCCTTCGTATCGTTGATCCAGTCTCTCACTGACATGACCATGCAGCACGTTCAAGGGCATGTCCCTCCCATGTCTTCGATAGGGCAATAACAAGCGGCTCGTCTGGGGAAATGCCGCGCGCATCTCGTCATGTTCAGTCATCTCGCCAAGTACAAGCCAAACAAACGAGCTTCCGGTCAGGTCGACCATCATACACCTCAAAATGGCTCGAATCTACCTGTGATGGCGACACTAAAGCACCCCCTGTCACCCCTTCAGTCAAAGTCTCAGCTCCCAAGGCAGTCGTCTCGTCCGGAATCCTCTACTCATCGGGAATCAACATTGTCGTCCTCAGTGAGTCTGTTTTGAGCATAGATCCGACGTCTGAGCCTTCTCATGTCCATCAGACTTCGTCCGCTACGGAAACGCAAAAGGCATAATGTCCCTTTCCAAGCAGACACCTCGTCCCTCTGGAACGCAGTCCGAGACAACGACTACGCCTCCTTTGCATGGATAAACGCCCTCCTCCTCAACGCGCCGATCTCTCTCCGCAACGTGCCCCTGCGCGTGTGTGCTCAAAGCCAAGCTCCTCCTCCAACCTCTTCTGGCACCATCACCACAATCTTTGATCCGTTTTCTCCCCTTCGACAATCTTTTCGGACGCATCGTTTCATGCAAGCAGCATTTGCACTACATCCTGTGACCCCGTGTAAGCTCCCTCCCACCCGTTGGCAAGAGAACCTGTCTCATCTGCGTCCAGCGAGGTGTCTACGACCACTATCGACCTCACTTATGCTCCATCAGACTGCACACAAGACGACATGGGCCCCGTCTCCCCGATCCAAGCAGCAGTCTCGGCGTTCGGTCCAAGTTGCGACCGCATCGAAAAACGGATACAGGGGCCAAGTCTTACAGTCTTCCTATCGTCCCGGAACCGGAGCATGACGAATGCAAGGGAAAGACTCTACGTCCTGATCTTCCGTGTGCACACCGCGAACAAGCAGAACACAACAGCCCTTCGCCAGCCTACCCGCTCGGCCTCGCGTCTCAGACGGCAAGTCACGGCATGGTTCGATTAGCAACAGAATTTGGGACCAGCACTGCTTCAAGACGAGCCTTCTGAACCACTGGTGAACCCAGCAGCGGCGCTCCTGCAACCGGAAGTGTTGCCGCACAATCCCGAGCAGTGGAAACACCAACCGCAGCGAAAGGCGCTGAGACTTCCAAGTATCACTCTTTAGCCCCGGTACCTGGAACAGCCACACATCATTCGACGCTTATCCGCGCCATCAACGCCGCGGCCTACTGCGGTCAATCCAGTGCCAAACATCTCCCGACTTTGCTGAAATGCGCTGGGGAAATACAAGCAAGAGCTCCGAGCTCATGTTCTCACAAGCTGGCGGTCTCCTCTATACCATGAGTTCGGCACTGTTATTGGGGGCTTCAGACAAAGCGTCCTGCACAGCTGTAGGCATGATTCCAACAGATACCAATGACGCGGAACAAACACAACTTCGGGCTGCTGGTCAGTAGGGGCAGCACAATCTTCCAATCACCAATACCGCCATCTCTGTCGTAAAGCGTCTTGCTAACGCATCAGTGAAGGCAAGGACTCAGCCGATGCTCGTCTCGACGCTGCCGACGTCAAGATGTACAGAGATACTCTCGCGTGGTGCCTCACGCCGTGTCGCTCGGCGTTAAGGCCCAGCATCGAATCGAATAAGCGAGCCGTGGGATGATGGCGGTTCTCGTGTCTCCCAGAACCAGATTCACCCATACTCTCCCAGCTGCAGAGCGCGACGTTGGATTGTATTTCGTTTTTCAGATGGTCCACGGCTTGCCTCAATCGATCCACACCCTTCCACTTTGCAGGCTATCGCGAGCCGATTCTTCGCCCTATGGTCTCCTTTTCCGAAAGAAGCCTCTCGAGGGTCAACAGCAGATCGGCCAATAGGCTGCTCACCTATTCCAATACCAATTTGTTGTCCCCGCTGAAAATATTCCCCGGAGCCGTTGTCACACTCTCGATCTCTTCTTCAAACTCGTCCCTAGCCTTTGGTTTCTATTGTACGTTCTTCTCCTACAGCATTACTCTCGGCCAGGCCTCTTGCTACGTCGAGTTCGGTGGGTGGGACGTCGGAATAGACCATGAGTGTACACTAATCAGGTTTGCAGGTTCGTGAGAGTCATGAGCGCCTGGATTGTGGCATCCTCCATCTCCTTATCGCGGCTCTCCTTCTCCGTCCCTTTGCTTCTCTTTCCTACTTTCTCTTCTTCGACTCTGTTGACTTCTTTGGTCTTTTTCCCCTCTTCAACTTTCTTCGCCTCGTCAATCCTCCTCGCCAACTTCGCCTCTTCAACTCTTTAACCACCTCTCTTATTCTAAGTCTGTTCGCCGTCTCCTTCGCTTCCTTCAACCATGTTGGATATATCTTTTGTGATACTCTCTGATGAGCCCTTCGCTTCGGATTACTCCACCGCTCGCCTCTTTATCGGCAACTTGCACCAGTTCCACACTGCCCATGGCCGGTGGTCCCCTTCGCCACCATCCTCCGCCACCACTTGCACATGGGAGTCGCCACCATCACCATCATATGCAATCCAGGACTCCGATTCATCAATCATAAAGCAGCGAGCTTTCCAGATGTGCGTCGGGACCGCTTGATCTCAGGATACCCGGCAAGCCCGCTGAGCTTCCATAGCTGCTGCTCGAGCTTCACCCCTGGCAGTATGTTCGGTATGGTTTTGTCATTGTCACCGCAAGAACGATTTGTCAGACTATCATATCCTTGAAGCGAGGCAGAATCGTACTCTCTTCTGCGAATTGCTACGCATCGGATTGCGTTGCCGCATATTTGATGATGGAGCCTCAACGAATGACCATGGACGCGGGACGGAGGCGCGGATCAAGGAGACCGACCGCAGCTATCACACACTGAAGCAAGCACAAGACATCAGAATCATCATAAGAACACCTGATCACAGCCATTCAATCCAAGTCTTGGGCCCAATTGCTACAGAATCACCACCAGAAAGGACCCAACTTCGTCGAGCCAAAACCAGCTTACCCAGGTCTTGCGCCCTGATGGCCTCCTCCGCGTCATAGAATCCTGATGTCTTGTGCTTGCTTCAGTGTGTGATAGGTGCTTGGATTGTAGATACTCTGCTCGAGAGTAAACCTTTCAAATCTACAGAGGAACTGCACGTTGGTTTCTCGTATGTAACCTACGCCAAGACCTTTCAGACCTCAGACTTGAATGGCTCATCTGCGTCGCGGCCGTGACTGACAGGACTAGACATGGCACTTCTCTGAAGACATTGAAGGTAATTTTCGTCTTCATTCTTACTTTCATCTCTCTTCCGTCTGTGTAGCAGCCATCTCTTACTCAGGTCGTCTTCTCACTGCTTTTTCTACAGGGATTCTGATCACTTGGCCTGCCAAATGCCGCAATCAGCTTCGCTAAAACCATCCTCTGCTCTCTCTCTCTCTCTCTCTCTCTCTCTCTCTCTCTCTCTCTCTCTCTCTCTCTCTCTCTCTCTCTCTCTCTCTCCTTCTCTTTGTTTACTCTCTTCCTGGATTTCACCCGTACACCCACGCACTCTCACTCTTGCCCTTGCTCGTCTTAGTCTATTGATCGTCCCTCTGCTTAAGCTGTGTTACATGGATGATTCTAGTGCAAGATTGTGTCAAAACGATCTGACAACGTGTAATTTAGACACAGAAGTCATCATCTCCATGCTCAACTGAAGTGGTAAAGGATTCCAAGTCACCGAGGTTGGACATGAGATAGTCGATCCTAAACCACAGGGAAGTTCCGTTTGAAAGGGATACTTGTGCCGCGTACAGTGAACAGGGTCCCGGTCAATATTACGGCGACTAGATGTGAGTCTTACACGGCAGCGTAACTGAACGCGGAGATGACGGCAGGGGAGAGGGAACGAGCAGAGTTCTCTTTCCTTTTGACGGTCTATCACTCTTGAATCGGTTTGTAACTTTGTCCGAAGCTAGGATCTGACCCCGGAAGAGCCCAGCATTTCTGTTGGATCCGGTGCGCTCTGGACCACTTACGGTCTCTAAACGCTGACAGCTTGACTATAGCTCCTCTGGCGTCCCTACAGCCGTTGATAGTAGCTCTCCCGAACGAATCCACGTTCACTATTGCGGGCTCACCAAGGAATGGATTGTCTGGATGTGGCAATCTATGGCCAATGCCAAGAAGTGATTGCCCAATTACTCGAGACCGGCAGGCCAGCGGCACAACTTCAATCTCATATCAACATCATGCGAACACGCTATCACATGGAACGCCCCGGCTTCGACCCTCTCATACAGACATGGCTGGCTTAACATGCTCCTCGAGCGCCAATTCCCACCGGAAGTACTGCAGCTTTCTTGGTTTTGAGCCTGATCCAGCTACCGTTGCGGAAGGGGAACAGAATCTAGCTCTCGCCGTCGCCTGTCTTCGGCTGTCTACTCAAACTCAACGGAGGATTCGTGGGCTCTGCCCACAACTTACTCCTTCCATTTCTCCATTACAAAAGATAGCGTTCCATCACGAAGACCTCCTTCCATCAGAGTTTCACCGCGGAAGGGTCGCTTTGATAAGCGCTTCAACGTTCTCTATAGGCCTCCTTTTGCCCGACATCGATCTCGGCACTGAAGGGTCACATCAACAACCTTGTGTCTGTCAGACTTATACCCTGCGTAAAGAGCTTCCTCAATAAGTCCTCAGTCGCCGGACCGACCCTCAGACCGCTGGTTGAGACTGCTGGCCGCCGAGAGAGGGCGTTCCAACACACCTACTTCCACCAGAAGCTCGCTACGGAAGACTCTTACCCTCAGACACCAGCGCCGGGAGCCAACAGCCAGTAACCAGATCTCCCTCTTCCACCAGATCTCTTCTAGTGTAACCGCACGGATTGAAATTGCACAAAGGTCCTGCCCAATGTTGGCATCTTCCGTTTGGTCGCGTAACTACGGCCAGCCCCGATCCTCAGGTTTCACCCGCCTTCGTGACCCTTCGGCAAGAAGAAATGTGCCAGACTTTTCCCTGTACGGCAAAGACAGTCGCAATTCGCTAGGCGAACACTCTGGCACTTCCACTTCCCTCAGTCACTCCGACGGCCAGCTCTTTCTCTAGCCACGTCGACGGCACTTCCACTTCCTTCAACGGCCAACTCGACGGCAACACCTCCTTCAGCCAGGTCTGCGGCAAGAGCAAGTGCAATGCCAAGGGGCAGAAAGCTACTCACACAAGTGGCTGAAATAGGAGCATACCGTAGGCGACAAGTCGCCCGTCGATCGTATACGCCTTTCAGACTTAGGCTTGGAGAGAAATGGACGTGTTCGGGTCGCAGTCAGACCGACAGAAAGCTCTCTTCAACTACGGTGATATACGCGTTAGAACGGTGGAATGGGAGCCTTCAATTCTCATGTGCGGCAATCACTGCCGAAGTGCTGCCAAAATGGAAAGGGGTCATTCGATGACGTGTATCCCAACACAGGCAAAGGCTGCAGGAACTCAGGCAGGCTTTCGACACGACTAACCTAGAGATCATCGACCGGCTGAGCCCGAGCCTGGACACGGATCGTGGTCCCGCGAAGCTCGCTCTCTGCTTTCTCATTCAACATGTTTGACCTTCTTGACAGCTATAACCTGTCTCGATCTCTCGGTGAGTCATGGCGAGTACATTCGTCGTGTCGTACGGCATATGCGAAACGAACAACGATGGAATCACCGAAGTCAACGAGTTTCATAACGCCCTGCGAAGTTATCCCGCCCGTAGATCGTTGATTCGGCAAGAAACTCGCTCGTACCAAGCTCCATCAGGCCGAAGCTGCTTCTCAAGGGGCCGCCGCGAAGCTTTTGAAGATGGAGATAGAGAAACGAAGTGCCGCATGGAGTCTTAGGCAGTCAAAAAGCACTGGAAGGGATCTTAGGCGTTGGCTTTGGACAGTCTCTTATCTCCTGGATAATAATCATATAAACGGCGCCGCGGAGTAAATGCTTTCGTGTGAATGAGTGATGTTGGTATTCAATGATCCCTCCTCTGTGATCACCTCACGCTGCTATCCCAGTGATATGCAATCGAGCCTCATACAGACAAAGGGTCTCACTTGCTACACACAATCGACAACCCAAGCTTGCTCATTTTCAAGGCATTGCTTGAAACACCCCTCGCAAAGTCTTCATAGTTTCTGTTCTCTCAGAGCCCCAGCCTCCTTCTTCTCGAGAATCTGGGAAGCCAAATCACTTCCATCACTACCCGAGGAGTAAACACCGTTGCCGGTCTTCCACTCGGTGCCCTCGACTTGCGCCAGTACGGCAAGCTCCAGTACGGCGAAGCTGCGCAACATCTGGCTGTCATACTTAAATCGAGATGCCGAGGTCAACAAGATGTCGACGGCGTGGTTGGCGAAGATAAGGTCAGTCTATAGAACTACAATGCTGAGTCAGATAAAACATCTAGCAAATGCTCTATACGCGAATGCGAGTGCCTCATGGCGGGAGCGACGGCAACAGCTGCTGGATGAGCTACCACATCGAGGCCAGCTTCGCCAACTGCCTTCGAACATGTCTCCATACCCGTTTCAGCTTGGCTTAAAGTGTTTGGCAAAGCTTCCATGATTGCGACGCGTGGGACTGCGCGGCCGAAGTTGAGATTGGAGAGCGTTCAGTGCCGCCCATGTCTGTTATGAACATCTCGCTGGAGGTATCAGATCGATCTTGTTCAGAGTTCGGAATACTAGGATGTCTGCTTAGCAATGAAGACATTGCCATTTGGCTCCCAACCCCCTGTTTCGTAGGAATAATGTCGATTGAGATGTAGATTTGGGAGACACAACGAGCTGAGAATCGTGTCGTGTGTTATAGGACTGACAGAATTCCAGAAAGAAAAGGTGACCTAAGTAAGGTTCTCCTTGAGATTCAGAAGAAACCTGGAGAAGAGATATTGTTAGATTAGAAGTCTAATTCAACCTCGCAGCAGCATAGGGGCTACTTATTAATCATATAATCGATTATAATAACCTACCTAACTTATAATTAGAATTTCTTTTTATATATATATAATAAACTATATAATTTAATTAACTTATTATTATATTAACTTATAATTCGAACTAATTAATTAATATCCCTATAATAAAGATATTAATACTAATTAATAATTAATTTTATTATAATAAATTAATAAAGTATTTTATATATAAATAAAATAACTTTTAAAATAAAATATAATAAAAGATTATATTATTTAGTTTTATAAAAGTAAGTAATAAAATATAAATTTTATAATAAAACAAAATAAAGAGATTATAGTTTTTAATTATTTATAAAAGTTAACATTTATTATATTAAAATAACTTTTATTAATTAATAAAAGTACTAAGGTAACTAAGTTATTATTATTAACTTTATATACTTTTTATTATTTAATTTTATTATAATTAGCTTATAATTAAAAGAGTTATTTATATAATAAAAGAATTATTATATAATAATTATTTATTTAATTAATTAGTATAATAAACGAGCCTTATTATATAATATAAAAAGTTTTATATAATTTATAAAAAAAGATTTTTAATTAGGTTCTACTTTTTACTTTTTATTTAATATTTAGTTTTATATAAAACTTATAACGATATTAATAATATATAAAAGGTTTATTATTATAAGGATTTTATAAATATAATTTTAAAGTTTATAATTTAAATAATTTTTTATAACCCCTTAATTATTTTTAAAATATTATTATAAAATATTATTTGAAAAATATTATTAAAAAAGAGGGAATTTAGAGATTATAAAAGTTATAAAACTAATAATTATAAGACTTTAAAATAAAGTAGTTAAGGTTTTAATATTAATATTTTAAATATTTTTAGAACTTTAATAAAATTAAAAAAGTAATACTATTTTTTTAAAAAAAGAAATTTTTAAAAAGTATTTAAAGAGTTTTTTATAGTTTTATTGTATAATACGAGATTATTAATTTTAAAAAGTAAGAAATAAATTACTAATTAATAATAATCTATTTAATATATATATATACTTTTAAGTTTTAATTTAGAAAAAATATTATATAATTAAGATATTATTAGGTTATTTATAAATCTATTTTAACATTAATTAAGTTAATATAATAAGAAGTTAAAAAGATTATTAAAATAATAATTAATTAGGATAATTAGGAGTAAATAATAATAAAGTTTAGTATAAAATAATAAAAGAAAATAAGAAGTTTTAAATCTTAATAAATTTAATAAGTAATAATAGTATGTTAATACTATAATTAATAAATAACTCTAATATAACTCCGTTAAAATTAAATATATTAGTTTTAATAAATTAAAATATAAATTAAAATATAATAAGAGATAAGTTAGTATATAATTTAAAAAAGGATCTTTATTTTAAATACTTAAATCGTAATTAATTTAAAATACTAAAGGATATAAATATATAGAGAGTTTAATAATCTTAATAATAAATAAATTAATATAATATTAATTTATATTATAAAAATTTATACTTAAAAGGTTTTAAGGGGTAACCCTTATTTTATAAAATTATTAACGACCTAAGTAATTAAAAAATAAGTAATTTATTAATACTAATTTAAATATTATAAAAGGGTTAATTAATTTTTTATTATTAAAGCGTTTTATTAATATAAAAATAAAATAAAGAGCTTATAAAATACTCATTATAATAATTATAATTAATAAATTTATATTATAAAATTAATATTAAATTAATAAAATAGTATTAAAATATAACGAGTTTAATAAACAAGTTAACTAACCGGATTTTTATTAAAATTATTAATAATAATATTTTAGTACTAATTATAGCGCGGATTAGGGAATTATTTTTAAAAGTAATTAATAACGATTTTACTAATTTTTATAACTAGCCCCGTAATACTATTAATATATGATATATTACTAACTAGTTAATAAAATATAAGATTAATTATATAAAATTAATATAATTATTTTAATTTATAAAAGATTTATAAAAAGTAACTTATTAATTATAAATATATAATAATTTATAAACCTTATAAAAATCTTTTTAAAAAAATATATTTAAAAGGAAGTATAAAGTTTTATAAAAACCCTTATAATATTTTTAATTATTATAAAAAGTTAGTATTAAAAGTAGTAATATTATTTAATAATTAATATTATATTAACTAATAAGATTATAAAATATTATTATAAAGTAGTACGTATATATAATTAAACTAATTTTTTAGTATTATTAATATAATTTAAAACTATTTAAAACTTATAATAAAATTTAAAGCTCTTATTTAAGCTAAAAGTATTTTTATTTAGATTTATAATTAGAATAATAAAAAAATCGAGGCTCAAGATTTTAAAGAGTTTATTAATTATATTAATAAATTAATAAAATATAATTAAATAAGAGGATAAATAAGTAAAAATTAAATATTTTTATATTATAATATAAAAGTCCTAGAAATAAAAATAATCTTATAATAATTATTTAAAAGTATAAAATACTCTATTTAAAATTAAAATTTAGTTTTAATATTAAAGCTTAAATACTTTATTAAGTATATTTTAATTTTATAATAACCCTTATTAATAATACTAAGTTAATTATGTATATTAAAATAAAGAATAAAAAGCTAAGTATAATAGTTACTAAACTAAAAAATAAATTTTTAATTAATTACTAATTTAATTTAGAATAGGGGTAATAAAAGGAAATATTTTATATATAAAAAATAATTATTAATTAAGTAATTATATTAATAAAGAACGTATTAAATTATATAAATAATATAAAGAAATAAGAGGAACGTAAAATAAAACGAATAATAATTAATTTTATTATTTTTATTATTTATAAGGGTAATAAATAAAAGGAGTAAATAGTTTTAATAAAATAAGCTATTTTATAAAATATTAAAAAATAATAAGAATTTAACTTTATATATAAATAGAATTAATAATAACGAATTTAATAATTTTAATTATTCTTTTTATTCTATTAGTTATTAAAGAGTATATTATACTAAATAAATAAGGAATAATATAAGTTTTTAATAAATAGGCCTTTTATATAATTAAAATAAGTAAATCTTTTAGGGGATTAGTTTATTAAATATCGTAATATTTAATAATTTTAATTTAAGAAATATATTAAGTATTTAAAAGTTATTAATAAGGATTTTATTAAAGAAAAAGATTATAAAGGGGTTAAGAGCTCCCTTTTATATTTTTAAAAACTTAATTAATAATACTACTTAAGTATTTTATATAAATAAGAAATATAGTTTAAAAACTTTTATAAAATTATTTTAGATATAAGAATATTATAATAATTAATTAAAAATAAAGAATAATTTTAAATATTTTAAAAATATCCTTAGTTATATTAAATATATTAATAATAAGTATTATAAGAATTAGTTTTAATTTAAATAAAGGAATATATACCTAAATATAATAAAAGTTATTATATACTTTAATATAATAATTTTTATATTTTTCTTATTAATATATTATTTTATTATATTTAAAGAATATAAATAAGTTAAGGATCGTATTTAATAATATAAAGAATTAATTATTTAATTAGTAATATTTTAAGTTTATTAAATAATAATAGGGATATGTATTTATAAAGCTCGAATTAAATATTAAATTTATTAATTATTTTATAAAAATAAACTTAAGTAATTATATAAATATTTTAATTACTTATTAATTATAAAATTATATAACTTTTTAAATATTTAAAGAACGATATAAAAATAGGGGCTTTAAAGTAGTTAATAAGGGTATATTATTAATACTAAATAAATATATAAAGCCTATATAAATTTAAATTTAAATTATATAAGAAGCTTAATATTAATTAAAAATTGTTATTAATATTTTTATTTAAATAATTATTTAGTATTATATATAATTAATAAGGCTATTATATTTTAAAAGAATAATTTTTAAAAATATAAACTAAGATTATTTAGTTAATATTAAAAGGGGCCTAGATTAATATATATTAAGAATTATTAAATAGGATTAGAACCGATATTAATATTAATTTTAAATTAATAAAGTTTAAGAATAATATTATTATTTATAATATATAATTAAAAATTATATTTATTAAAGCGTATTATAATATTAATAAAATAAAAGGGCTTATTAATAATTAAAAGAGTATTTAAAATTATTTATAATAAGAGCCTAATACTATAAATAAGGAGTATTTTAAATAATATTTAAATATTATAACGATATTATAAGTTTAAAAGGCTCATTTTAATATTTCTTATATTTAAAATATATTTAAAAATAATAATAACTTTATTATTATTATTAAATATTATAATATTTCCTTAGTTATTCTATAGTAATCACGTATAATACGTAACCCTTATATATTTAAATAGTTTAACTATATCCCTTTTATAAGGAGAATAACTATTAAAATATACGTTTTATGTTACCTATTTTTATTTTTATATTACTTTTGTATTACTTTTAATTATAATCTTATTTTATATAATACGTCCTAGTTATATAACTACTTAACTAGGTTATAGTTTTACCCTTTTATTAGAGCGCCCTCTACTAAAGAGACTATATTAAGTAATAATATAACTATTTTATAATTTAAAAATTTCTTTTTATTTATA
This sequence comes from Colletotrichum australisinense (nom. inval.), assembly GCA_014706365.1. Classification (NCBI taxonomy): domain Eukaryota; kingdom Fungi; phylum Ascomycota; class Sordariomycetes; order Glomerellales; family Glomerellaceae; genus Colletotrichum; species Colletotrichum australisinense (nom. inval.). The sequence continues at coordinate 295,304 of JABKAN010000019.1, forward strand.
AGCTTATAGTATAAATATATAAGACCTTAAAAATACCCTATTTAATACGACTTTTTATAATTAAGCTAAATAGTATTTAGGCCGGGCTATATTAAAGCTTATTAACGATTAATATTATACTTTTATAAATACTTAGATATTATATTATATTACTTATTAATAAACGAATTTTATAAAGCTAATTTCGAAATTTTATACTACGCTAATTAGGATAATAACTACTTTTTATTATAATAACGAGCGATTTAAAATTTTAAAAACTACTTATATTATTAGGATAAAGATTATATAATGTTATAATATAAAATTTATAGTATAATAAAAGCTATTAATAAAGTATAGGATATATTTATATTTATAAAACGGTTTTATAATACTTTTTAAAACCTCTATTTATAGCTTTAATTTAGAACTAAAACCTAACTATATTATTAATAATCCTAAAATAATATTATTAAAACTACTATATAAACCTTTAGTAGTACTAAATATTATTATAATAATATCTTATTATATACTAAATAAGTACTTAAATATAATAAAAATAGAATTTTAAAAAGAAATAAGTAATAAGGATTAAAATTTATATTATTAATAACCTATTATAATTACCTATTTCTTATTAAGGATTACAGTATTTATAAGTTAAATACTTAGAGATTATATAATAATAATAAATATTAATACGTATTATAGCCGTACTAAGTTCGTTCTTTATAAACCTTTTATTTATTAAACCTAAGGGAAGAATAAACCTAGTTTATTAAATTACTAAGCTATTACTTTAGTTTATAAACTAATACGGTAATATTATTAAATAGCTTTATAATATTAATATCCTTAAGAGCGCCGCTAGATTAAGCTAGTACCCGGGCTAACTACTTTTTATTTATATTAGCTAGGACCCTATTCTTTTTTATAAACGAACTTATATAACTAACTACCTTATTAATCTTATTAATAATAATAACTATAATAGTACCTTTTTAATATATAATAGACTTATTATAATACCCCTTATTTACTTAATTATTTAATAGGACTAAGCTTTTAATATATACTTACCTAATACTAACTATAGGCCACTATTTATAAATAATAATAATAAAACTATTAATAACTTTATTAAAGCCTTAATATAAGCGCTAAGTAATATATTAAAAGCGCATAGTATAATACCCTAGTTACATAGTTATTACTAAGAAATATAAGCTTTTTTTAGCCCAATCTCCTAAAAATAAAATATAGCTTAGAGCCTATTTTTAGCAAAGCTTAGGTAACTTTTATTATAATATTAAAATATAAATTTAAGTTATAAAGGGATTTATAACTAACCTATATATTATAAGGTTAATTATACTAAACTTTTATCTTAGTTTATAAAAATAATATAAAGTTAATAAAATTATTAACTTTTAAACTAAAAAATAACACTATAAAACGCTAAGTAAATAATAATTTATAAAAACTTTATAAATAATTTAGAGCTATACTAATAAAAATTAAGAAGTAGTTTAATTATAACTATTTTATTTTTATAAAATTTATAATACTAACGAGATTTACTCTTTTACTTAGGATTATTTTTAATATACTAAAATATAAAGAAATATATAGTTACGATAATAGCTTATCTAATTTTATAAAACCTTATTTTAGAACTACGAACTTTTTTATAAGCTTATAAAACTAATATACTTAAAGGGTATATAATACTTACTAAAAAAATATAAAATATTATAAGAATTCTTTAAGTATTATAATAAAAGCTCAGGGTATACTTATAACGTATATACTAAGTATTAATATACTAATAAAGAAAACGAAAATAAAACTTAGCTTACTAAGGGCTAATTACTAAATATAAAATTATATAAATCGACCCTATAACTATTTAGGGATAATTATTAATAATAAGATTAGTTTACTTAAAATAAAAATAAATACTTTAAAAGGATAGGTTATATAACTATAATAATTTTTATTATTAAATAGAGGCTTAGTAGCTATTTTAAGGCCTAACCCGTAATAATAAAGGGCACTATAAAGCCTATTATTCTAAATAAAACTTAATAATTTTATAAATATCTAACTCGTTTAAAAAATAAAGAAAATATAGAAGCCCGTATTAATAAATTAGTTAATAAAAATATTTTTTAACTATATATTTATATATAAATAAGGAAAAATAATTATTATAATAACTAACTAAGTAATATTATTACCTAAATATATATAAAAAATATAAATTAAAAGGGGCTAACTTAGCTTAGAAAAAACGAGTATTATTATAATAGCAGTACCTAACTTAATAATATAATAAAACGATATAAAGGAGTATATTAAGTACCTTTTTATAATAAAAAAATAAAAAGTTAATTAAATTTTATATTAAGTTCTTATAATAATAAGAGAAGTTAATTTTATATATATAACGGGCTAAGTTATAAAAGCTATAATAAAACCTATTACTAAAGGGCTAAATAAAAAAACTTACTTTTAAATCTAGGCCCGTATTAATAAAATTTAAAAATTATACTATTTACATAAATATTAGCATATTTATAATATTAATAAATAAATAATAATTTTATAATATATTTAAAACCGGTAATATACCTTATTAAAACTAAGAAAATATGAGGCGTTAATAAAGAGTTTATTATTAATAAAAAGCTATTTTAACTTATACTTACTAAGGTTTATTTATAAAATAAAAATAAAACCTATATATTAATTATAATAAGAATAGTTAATAGCTTTATAATATAAGTATTACTTAGTATTTTATTTTATAATATTTATAGCCTCGTTATCGATTTTAATAAGCGAATAGTTATATTATAGTTAGTATATAGTATAATTTTAACGCGTTTATTAAAAACGCTTCTTAATTATATAATAAATAACTTACTAAAATAATTATACTATCCCCTAAAAAGTATAAAATTATATTAATAAACTTTATTAACCTACTTTTATAAAAATAAAACGATAATAAGAACTTAATATATATACTATAACTACTCTACTTAATAATCCTAAAATTAATTTATAATTATAAGAGCTTATATATAATATTAATATTTAATTACTCTAATAAGCTTATACTTTTAAATAAGGATTATACTTAGGACGACTTATTTTTATAAAGAAATAAAAAGATTATTTAGATAATTAATAATAATATCCTTAGTTAAATTATAAAAATAGTAGAGGACGAGCTATATAATATTACTAAAGAATATATTTTTATAGCTACTAAAACTTAAATAAAATAAAATATAAATATTATATTAATATACTTATTTATAGTATTTTAAAACTAAAATTAATACTTATAATTAAAAATAAATATGAAGTTAAAGTATATATAAAAATAGGACGTATATAGAGAAGCTAATAAAATACTTAACTAGGTAAACTTATATTATAACCACAGGATTATTCTTATACTTAACGAAAATAAGATATAAATTAACTTATTTAAGGGATAGTAAAATTAAAAGTAAGTAGTTTATAAATTCTCTCTTAGTATTATAAATTACGTATTTATAAATAGCGAATTTAGGAAGCGATATACTTTAAATAAAGTGTTACGGCCAGCTAGTCGTAGTGAGTATGTTAGCAGAAGTTGAGGCTGCGATAACTAAGTAAACAGTGTCGTAGTCGTGGATAGCTTCCCGGAAGCTTATGTCTGTAAGTCGTAAGGTAGGTAAGGCTTCGGTGATCAATCGTAGTCTTGTCGGAAGGGTTCTCAGAGAAGATAGCTGAAAGCGATCGTAAGATCTGATACTAAGTTGATTGCTGAAGAAGCTATGGAAGTCTGTCGTCGAGCCCGGCTCGAGTCCATCCTATATACAAGTCTCGTTTCCTGAACACATCCTTTGTGATGCCGCTGTTCACGATTGCCCGACCGTTTACCGAACGGTCGTCCGTCCCACTTATGCACGATCGTCCGTCCCATTTTCCACGGGCGTCCGTTCCTTATCTTATCGTGCGATCGTGGTCACGTGACTTGTCCATAGTTCTTCCGTCCCGAGAGGAGTCACCCTGAGTTCGCACTTCTGCATATATGGTGTGGTAGCTGCCGCAGGTCCTGTGGGGCAGGCCCTGGCCTTGTCATGCGTGTTGGGTCGTAACATAAAGTTAGTTAAATAACGAGACTAGTAGCTATTATATACTCTTTATTTATAATATAGAAATATAATATAAATAAGAAAAACAAAGGGCTATATCGTAGTTAATATAAAGCTACTTAATAAATAAATAATATTAAATATTTACTCGCTATTAAATTAAAATAATATTATAAAATTATTATATAATAAGAAGGTTATATTTATATTTAATGTTTCTAGGTTTTTATTAACTAGGTATATACTCTAAGTATTATAATTATATAATTATAATTAGCCCTTACGGGCTTAAGTATTTTAATATAATCTTTATAAGCTTTAAAAACGTATTAGTATATACTTAACGCTTTATAAATTACCTTTTTTAAATACTAATACTTTATTTAAGTATATATTAATAATATCGTAATCTTTAGTAATAATAAGGAGGAGTATTTTAAGTATTTATAAATTATTATAAATATTTTTAATAAAAACTATATATATATTAATATAGCTAAATCCTTTATAGGATTTTTAGAAATAATCTTACTTAAATATATCGTAAATAGTAACGGTATTTAAAAATAAATAATTATATTTAGTTTTTAAAAACTTATATTTTATAAACTTTTAAAAATCTTAAGATATATTTCGAAATAATAAGCTAGCTCTATATAAGTATATTATAATATAATATAATTATATACTTTCTTAACGAAAAAGACCTAATTTAATATTAATTTATAAACCTAAAAATAGCTTAAAAATAGGTAAATATATACTTATTAAGTAAAAATTATTATAAAAGAAGTGTTTAAACTTATTTTTAAAAATAGAAGTATAGAACTCGCTATAATACTCGTTTTATACGTAAATAAAACGGTCTTATTATAACTTAAAAAGCTATTATTTTTAAAATTAATATGGACTTTTAAAATTTAGGTTAATAGTTTTTAACTAAATATTAAATAGGATAGTATATAAATACTTAGTAAGGACCTTATATAGAAGTATATTAAGCCCGTAATATTTCTCTTTTAAGTAATTATAATAGTAAAGAAGTAGTTCGGAGTTATAAAAGTAGAGGTAATAGTAGTAGTTTAGATAGTAAAGAAACTTAAGAAACTTATATAGTTTAATTATTACGAAGTTAATATCCTTATTAATTACGTAGTAACTAAGGGTATTATTACTTATACGTTATTACGTATTATAAATTTTAATAAGGCTAATTTCTAATTTATTAACGTAATGAACTCCGTATTACTTACGTACTTAAAAGTTTAATATTATTTCCAACGCCTTATTTAGATTACTAATATTAAGTACGAATTTTATATAGCGTTTTTCGTACTAAAACAAGCTTAAAAATATTAGCCCTAAGGAATTTATAAATATACTAAACATAATTATATAATACGTAATTAATAAAAACTATAACTAAGGTAAGTTATAGGAACGGTTATAATTATACCCTAAAACCTTATTAATAAGATTATCTAAGGCTATTAAAATAATAAAAGTTACATAAAGTCCGAGATTTTATATATTAAATACGTAATTTAAATAAGGAATACTATATACCTATATAAGTTATTATAATTTTTAAAATACTACGAGAATAGTACTAAAGAGTATATAAACTAATTTTACTATAATACTTAAATAATAATAGGTTACTTTATTATATTATTAATAATAATAGTTATAAACTATATATCCCAAAATTAGCTATATAAAATATAATTTATCTTATTTATAATAAGAACTTTTATATAAAAATAAAGAAACTTTTTATAAAGCTATAATACCAGCGCCGCTGCCGAAGAGGGCAGCTTACCTATCCCGAATTGAATGGCGGTTTTCGTATCGAAATCACTATATTGCGTTGAGCGCGTGCTTGGGGCACATTGCGCGTATTATATAGTTAAAAAGTATACCGTATCGTGTGATTTCCTTTAAAAGCGTAATCCCGTTAAGGTCGATCTTTTACGCCTATAAAGCCGGAAAAACCACTATATAAAACTATAATAATTTTATTTCTATAAAAGAAGTACTTTGTAATAAATTATATATAATATTACCTAATATATTATAAAAATTAAACATACTATACTTTATTAATAAAAGTCTCTAACTTATTACGTTACTTAGTATCCTATATAATATTATTACTATTAACTTTATTACTAATATATTAGAGGCCCCGCAAAATATAGCTTTTAATTATTACCTAACTTCTAAATATTTAATATTTTAATAATAATAATATATAAGTTTTAAAAAAATAATACTTATACTAGGGAACGTATAATATAAAATATATTACTAAGCTAGGGTATTACTCTAAGTACTACTTTTATATAACTAAGGATTACTATAAAAATTATTAGCAATAAGGACCTTAAATTCGTTTTATAATTTAGAGGGAATATTCTAAATAATTAAGGTTAAACTATTTATTTTAACTATATACTACTCCTAAATAAATAAGTAGAACGAATAGAGTAATTAAATAGTAAAATTACGATCTATTTTTATATTTTACTTCCTTAAAATATTATAAATTAATATCTTATTAATATTATAATATATACTTAATAATTCGCTAGTAATTATAATTAGCTACTTATTAAACAAGTTAGTATTTAAATTTAAACTACGCTTAGTATTTAATTACGTTAAAACCGCAATATTACTAACGGAATTAATTAACGTACTCTAAAATATTTATTAATAAAAACTATAATACTTATTAATATTACTAGGGCTATTTAAAAATAATAATATAATAATAAATATTAAAACATAATATTTTATAAAAGAGATAAAGTATTTTAAAACTAAGTAATGGATATTACTTTCTAAATAAACTTAAAAAATAATTTCCTAAATAAACTAGGCTTTTTATATAATCTACATAGTTAACCTATTTATTTATAAATTAAATTTTTACTTTAATAAAATATATACCCCGTAATTTTTAATACGTAGCTATAAAAAGTACCTTAAGACTAAGACCTATTTATAAAAATCTAATTATTACCCGATCCTATAACTATTAATAATATAAATAAGTACAAAGTTAAAAAGCTTATATAATATAGGGTTACGTAGTAAAAGAGATACTTATTAATTAAGTATTTTATTAAATAAATAAGTTAAACCTTAACCTATAATATATAAGAATTATATAAGAATTTTTATTAAACACTAATAACCTCGTTAAAGAATTTAAAGTTACGAACCTTTTAATTAAGAAAAAGTATTATAAAAGGGTAAAAGTTACTTAATATAATTATATAACCTTAATACTAATAAAAAGGACCCTCTTCTACTTATTATAAAACTTTAACTTCTTTATAAATAACCTTAGTATATTATAAAATATAAAATACTCCCTTACTAAAACCTAGCCTTAATTTAATAAAAGCTTTTAACTTCTTTTATAAATAAAATAATTTTTTTAATATACTTTTTATAATTTTCCTTATAACTATAAAAATCGTAACTTAGCAAAATAAAAAAATACTTACCTAAATACCTACTATTCTTATATTACTAGCTTTAATATTCATATTTACGTATTTTTATTACCTATACTTATACTTATTTACCTACCTAACTACCTATAACCCTTAACTTTTTACTTATAATAATATAATATACCTTTTATAATAATCTAAATAAACTATCTATAATAATTAACTAGTTTTTTATTAATTATTTAAATTTATTACGTAGCTCCTTATTAAATTACGTACACTCTTACTAATTATAATAAATTTTATAATATTTATAAATTACGAATATTTATTATACTACCTCGCTCTTATATAAAATTTAAAATAAATAGGACTTAAAATACGTAATTAGTTTATTATTAATATACCTAATCCCGTAACATACTAACTTACTCTTCTTATAACTAAAAATCCCTAAGCTCGGTATTAATAAACTTAAAATACTTATTATTATTCCTAAATAAACGAATAATAATAAATATATAATCCCTCGGTTATATAAACCTTTAATATTAATAACTTTAATAATAATAACTTTAATAACTCTAATAAGATTATATATAGCCCCTTATATAAATTTTTTAATAAATCTAATACTAAGCTTAATAAACGCTCTTTATATATAAATACTAAGGGCCCTGAGCTTTTTATACTAAGATTATAATCGCTACCCTCTTAATAACTACGTTACTCCTTACGAAATTATAAATAATAATAGTATTATTATAAAATATTATAGCCTTATTAATAATTAATAATACCCCATACTACGCTTTAATAAAAGAATAAGATTAAAATTATATCTTAATTCTCTTTCTTTAATAAAAAGCTCCTTTAACTTATAAAAACCTTATTAAAACTACTATATATAAATTTAAAATTATTAAATACGTTAAAAAAAGTCTTTTAATAACTTTAAAAGTACCTAGTAATAAAAATAAGTTTATTAATATAAAAGTAATCCTTAAAACTTATAATAATAACAAGTATAGCTACTAGAATTATAATAACTTTTTAAATTTATTAATATTTATAAAAAGTAAAAAATACTTAAAAGGACGCGTTCTTTTTATAAATACTATTTATAAAAAGTCGTTATATACTCTATATAATAAAAAACTCTATAATTTTTAATAATACTTATAAAAACCCTATAAAACTATAAATATTTATAATAAAGTTTTAAAATATGTTAAATATAAGTTTAAAAATATAATAAACCTTACTCTCTAAACTAAAGTTTATATATAAATTAAATTTTATTATAAAATATATAAGCTAAGGTAAGCTCTAATAATAAATAAGCTCCTATTTTTAATATAGTATTTTATAAAATTATTAAGGCCTATACTAAGGCTTATAAAATATAAAAATAAAAAGACCTAAACTAAGTACCTCCTTCTTATATATTAATCCTTAATAATATTTACGTAAATAATAAAAGCTACGTTAATAATATATTATAAGTACCCTCGTAGTATTAAGACGTATTAACTTATTTATATTCTATAAGATTAAGTATACTAACGAGAATAAGGCGTTTATTATAATAATTAAGTACCTCTATTACTATATTAAGGAGTATATTATTAAGGTTATTAAGCTTAAAATCTGTTTTAATAAGCTTAAGTTTAATATAACTAATAATACGATTAATAACGTATATAAAATAATTATACCCTAGGACGTAGTTAATATAATTAGTAATATTAAAATAATAAGGTTATTACTTTATATATTATAACTAAGGTTTAAAAAACGTTACTTACGTAGTATATAATATAAATATAATAACTACCCTCTAATAAAAACCTATAATAAGCTTAATAAACTTAATAACTATATTTAAAACTAACTTATTATTATTATAAAAAGCTTAGAAACGATTATATAAAGGGAATTATTATTAAAACTAAATTTATAACTAACCTTATTAATTTAAAAAAGGTTAATAAAATAATTATAACTAAACCCCTATTTAATATTTTAATTAAAATAGTAACCCCTAAGCTTAAAGTTATCCCTAAGTACTTAGTTATAACTAATACGGGTTTTCTAAAACTAAGTAATAAAAAGTTAGTACTTATTTAAACTTACTAAATAATAATAAATAAAAGTATATTATAAAATTTTTAAATTAAAATATAAAAATAAAGAAAAGTTAAGATAAAGAAAATATTAATTTTAATATAACTAAAATAGTTATTTTTATATAGGGTACTTATAATATTTCTTTTAATTATTTTATAATAATTATATATAATATATAACCCTCATATATTTAAATAGTTTAATTATATCCCTCTTTATAAAAAGGATAACTATTAAAATATACGTTTTATATTACTTATTTTTATTTTTATATTACTTTTATATTACTCTTTAATTATAGTCTTATTTTATATAATATATCCTAGTTATATAATTACTTAACTAGGCTATAGTCTTACCCCTCTATTAGAGCGCCCTCTACTAGGAAGACTATATTAAATATAGCTTAATAAGTTTAAATAATTAAAAAATAATAAAAATACTTCGTAAAATAAATATAAAATAATAAATTAATAAAATTATTATTATTTATAATAGGTTAAATATAAGCCTTAATTTTGATATATTATTAAATTTAGATATTAAAATATAGAAGGAAATTACTAAATAATAAGCGGGCTTTTATAAATTAATTTTTATTAACGAATAGTTATATATTGTTATTAAAAATCAGGATTGATTATTTAAAATATTAATTATAATAATATAACTATATTATACTAATCTTAATAAAGAGGTTTTAATATTATATAAAAAACTAAGAGAATCTCCTTAGTAACTTAATAATTAAAAGAAATTATTTTTAATAAGAACATTATTATAAAATAAATAAATAATAAGGAGGAAAAGTAATACCTCTATTAATAAAAAATAATTAGAAAAGTTATAGAGAAGGGTATTATTATAATAATTTATTATTAATACTAAAATAAATATTATATTTTATATAACTAAAAAAGGCTAATTTTATACTTGCTATATAATTATAAAAAATAATATAATTAAAATACTTAAAAGCTATATAAAAATCGGATTTTATTAAAATAAATATATTATAGAATTAAGGGGTTTATTAATTTATTTTTATAATTTAGTAAAATATATAAATATTTATATTTTTAAATTACGTATAATATAAAAATAAAAGAGAAGGGTACTCCTTAGTTATATAAGAAATTAAAATACGTTATTTAGGAGTATAATAATATTAAAAAGTAATACTATTTATTTAATTATTTATAGCTTAATAATATAGTTAACGCTTTATAATAATACTAATAATATTATTATAATAAAAGAATATTAAATTTAGAATTATAATATTACGTAAGTATATATTTAATTAGCTACTAGATTTATAAAGAAAATTTTTATTTACTTATTAAAAGATAATTAATAAGTACTTAAAAGTATAATTATTAAAATACTTAAATTATTATATAGTTTTATAAAGTTAGGAACTTATTAATAAGTAATATATTACGACTTTTATATTAATTAATTATTAATAATTATATTAATATATAACTTTTACTTTTAACTTTTATATATATAAATAACCTATTTAATATTATTAAAATATAAATAAATAATATATTAAGTTTATTTAATACTAAGTTTATAAAAGGGAGAATAAAAGTTTTAAAAACAATATTCGTAACTAAGCTAAAAAGATTTTTATAATAAAATTCTTATTAATATTTAATAAGGGATCTTTATAATTAAGGGGATAATATAGTTTTTAATGAAAGGGTAAAATAAAAATTAGTTTTATTAACTTAATATTTTTAATTATAAAAATAATATAGGGTTAAGTTTATATAAAGAGCTTATATTATAAATATTTATTAACTTAAAATTATTTTTAATTATATTAAAACTATATAAGTTAAAAGTTTATAAAATATAATTTTAATATTTTTAATTATTAATTTTAATAATAATAAAATAATTATAATTATAATTTTATATATTAGCTTATTAATTTAATTATTATAAGGTTTTATATATTTATTAATAGGTTATTTATAAATAATAATAACCTAACTTTATAATTAAAATATATTATTATTTTTATTAATAAGACCCTTAATAAGGATAATTTTATAATTTAAAATAATATAATTTATTATTTATTAATAAAAGTAAATAAGTTACTAAAAGCATATTAGTATTTAAAGTTTATAAAATAGTAAATAGTATAAATATTATTTATATAATTTTTATTATATTAAAAGGATTATAAATTGATTTAATTTTTTATAATTTTATAATTATTTATATTAATTTATATTTACTATAGAAGTACTGTATTAAATTAAGTATTATAAGAAAAATTTATAATAAATATTATAGCCTTTAAGTAGTTATATAAATAATAAAAGATTTTTAAGATTTATTAAATTAATAAAGATAATAACTTAGTTAATACTTTTATAAAAGTATATTTAATAAGGGTTAAAATAATTCGTTAATAAAAAATTATAATATAAATAAAAGATAGGTTATTTATAAAAATAAAAAAAGAGAAAGGAATAAATTTAATAAGCTAAGTAAAAGTTAAATTATATTTTTAATTATTACTATTAAATAATAAAAAGAGAAAAGTTAGTATTAAATTAGAGATTTAATTTAATTTTATAATAATATAGGGGCTACTTATTAATTATATAATTAATTATAATAGCTTATTTAACTTATAATTAAAATCTCTTTTTATATATATATAATAGATTATATAGTTTAATTAACTTATTATTATATTAACCTACGGTTCGAACTAATTGATTAATATCTCTGTGATAGGGATACTAATAGATATGAAGATGAAGGAAACCCGGCAGCCACATAATATTATCCTTGGCACCATTAGCTCTCGTCGTCTGAGGAAGCCATTGGCCCTCCTTCATCAATCATGGTACCCAGCCCAAAGTCATCTGTCAGAACTATAGCGACAATTTTGGCAGCATCAGCTAGCTTACCTATCCGTGTGGTCTGCGTCTCGGTTTTGAACGAAGGCGTCCTGGTCAAGACATCAATTCGCTCAGACAGCACAAGAGCCTGTTACACCACCAGCAGCCGGTGTTCTTCCAGTCGTTCTTCCACCCGACTGAGCTCTGTCATTGCTTCCTTCGAAATGGTACATGACGCCTCAAGCAACACTGTCACATCGCACAAGTTTTGGTCCAGCACTCTCGGATTTTATAGACTCAGCGACTTCAAGTCGAAGAATGTGCCAGTCTATCACCTCGCCAGCGGCCTGATAAACTGACACAAGATTCCATATTTGAGGTGTAGCCAGTGGCAGCTTAGTGATAGCCAAAACTCTTGTTCAATGGGTGTATAATGACACTTGGAGCCTCGGTGAAGGGCTAATGAAAGCCCTTGAGTTTCCAGACTACTCTATTAGGGTGGCCAGGGCAGATAAAGAGAACGATACACATCCATACACCCGGCGAGTAAAGCAACCCGTCACTCATGGAGGGGAACTATGCCGGGTCACCGCAGCCTTGTGCCTCCAGTCGGGGACCCCAATTCGAGAGACCCCGAGACAGCCATCATTAGGGGTCTTGGAAAGACTACCATTATGGCGAATTGCGCCAGCAACGAAGGCAATGGGAATGGCACCTCAGAGCGCATTTCACGATGCAGATCTCCGCCAGGAGTTCACCGCGCGAAAGGGTGAATTTGACAAGCCCTCAGCCTCCAGACCGCTGGCCACCACGGAAAGCTTCATTCAACAACGCCTCATCCCGCCAGATCGACCGCCAGACCGAGTGCCACCCGTTGAGAAGACGGCAGTCCAGTACGCCGTACGACCTCCTTCCGCCAGAAGTCTACTGCGGAAGAGTCACTTCGATAAGCTTCTTTCTGCCAGAATGCCCTGCGGATATCGCTTCTTCAACAAGTCCCTCAGACCACCAGACCGCTGGTTCAGACCTCTGACGGCTTGAGAGATGTTCCAGTACATCTCATTCGACTTCCTTCCGCCAGAAACTCGCAGCGGAAGCATCTCACCCTTCTAACTCACCGTCGAGATCAAACAGCCAGCAACCGCTCTGATCTCCAACTTCCACCATACCAGCCAGATGCCAGATCTCTTCTGGGGCAACCACACGGGGTTGGACGAAGATCCTGCCCACTGTGAACCTCTTCCGTTTGCTACGTGCTTGTGGTCAGGTCAGAACTTCGATTCTTCTCCGCCTTTGTGGCTCCTCGACAAACGTAACAAACAAGTACGGCAAGTGGCTTGACAAACATAAAGATGACGGAGTTTCCGTCAGTATGGCCGGCCGCTTCCACTTGCCCACTTGCTCCAACCACATCGACTGCACTTCAACCTCCTCCAGTCACTTTCACCTCCGGCCAGTTTGACGGCAAGCTCTTGCTTCAGCCACTTCCGCGGCAAGTTACTTCCTACAGCCAACTCGGCGGTAAGTCACCTCGTTCTACCGTTCAACAGACAAGAGTCAAGTCACCCGCGTGTTGAGATAGCAGCATATTACAGGCAGCAAGTCGCTCAGCGAATGTGTACGCCTCTCGGGCGTCGGCTTGAAGGGAGACGCACTTGTTCGGGGCATAGTCAACCCGATGAAAGGCTCTTTCTCATATACGCTAGAGTCGTCGATTTCTGGGGAGCTTGAACAGTAGAATTACAAGTATCGAAGCCGCATTACGTGCTATAGGCGCTCGAATGAGCAAGCAATCAGATCGCTATTTTCAGCGCAAACACTAGACCCTTCGATGAGGAGTAGACCTTCGAGATGAGGTCAAGAGCTGCTGAAGCTTGAGATATTGCTTCTTACCTCTACTTCTCGACGATATTGCTTCGGGTGCTACTTGCCATCAACAGAGTTACTGTTCAGACGCGAATTTCTGCGACGAGGAGTAGTTTCTGCTTGGTCAGGGAGCAACTGGGGGAACCTGCACGGATGAAGTTGTATTTCTTCATCCAGAGAATCCGGCAGATGGTGCAGTAAAGTAATGCTTGCTGTATGGTAATGAGATGGAACGGGACGACCAACGGGACGACCAGAAGTGTAGCTCGTTGGCAACTCATAGACTCAAGCGATGCCAGTGGAACTTCATTCGATTTATGGCAGCTTGTGATACAGTAAAGAGATCGTGATGTCCATGCTGTCATCTAGGTTTATTCTATGGCAGGGCAAAGTAAGTCGCCACCCGGACGACAACTGGCTCACAACAGGCCCAAGTTGGACATCCTCAAAGCTGCATTTCACAAGATAGCGACAATGAGCGCTCTCACGGCTTGAGTACCTCTGGTCAACAGGCAGGTAGGACGAATCGACGATGAGTGGAACAGCTACCACAAAGCCTGGTGTCAATTAAATAAAGGTTAGTATCCCCGGGGCGGTCTATTGGCCTCAACCAGATCGCGAGCAGGAGAATATTTTTGACCAAGGGACGGTGCTGGCATGCTACTCGAGAAATCTAGGGGTTAGGTTTTCAGGGGCTAGATGGAGTCCAAGGGAAGCATCCGGGCTTACGGTCGTTTGACCTTTTCCCGGCTTCAAATTCTGATACATATGACAACCTCACAAGACGATCATTATGCGGTCATTCATTACAATTGTCGAACGGCCAATTGCGGTGAGCTCTCTGAAGACGACGAATTCAATGTTGGCATCATTGTTTGCTGAAAACACGATCAAAGGTGCCGCCGCAAGATCACTGGTCGTTGGACTGTTCCCTCACAGGCCCTTCAAGAGCCAGCCTCGTGACACGGCCAATCGGCACAAATGGTCCAATATCGCGGCACGAAACCATTCGCAAAGAAGGCTCTACAATCGCTTCAGCATTTAGAGACACTGCACCAGCAGATATTCCAGTCGTCGCTCTCTGAGCCGAGGGTTGCCCGACGACTGGTGCATACGGGATGATTAGGTAAGCTACGTCTATGACCTTCCTGACGCCACTCTCCCTCCCAGTCTGGGCACGTGATATCGCGTTGAGCACACGGAGCCAGCTGCCTCCAGCGGCAGGACACTGGCAGCGGTGACGCGCCCCGTGGCGTCAGCTACCCCGCGCAACCACTGCCGTCCGCGAAGGTTAGGTAGTAAATAACTGTCATTAAGATAGGTTTCCCATCCCGCAAACCACCCCCGCAACGTCGCTCGTCGTCGTTTGTGGCACCATCAACGATGACATTATTGAGACTGTATTCTCGTACTTGTGACTCACAAAGAATTTACTTTCATCCATTATCAGTATTTTCTAATGTTGCGTCCCGCCGCCGAAGCGTCCGTCAGCGAGCGCAGAAACTCATCATGGAAACAACTTCTGCTTCGAAGTAGCGATCCCGTCCAAGAAATTCGATCCTAGCGCATATGTAGAGGTCCCCGATCAATCCGCTCCACAGGCAGCTACCGTCAACCCATCCGACGTCACGAGAGTTGTCAACGTCATATCCATGAGTAACAAGGTATGCCTCTTCCACCCTAGAGCAACCTTTCTCGAGACCTTACCAATTGCTGACTGCTCCGCCGCAGGCCGACATTGATGCTGCCACGGAATCCTTAGTTAAAGGACAGACAATCGAGAGGTGGCACTACTATGACGCCCCGGCCTGAGACGACATTGGAGAGGTCCCGTCTGTCGAGCAAGTCATGAACGTACTGGAGAGTTTCAGGTTTTGCTCCTATGAGGGCTACTGCGAAGCTTCGTGGAATCAATTCATCTACGGCGAAGTGTTGCGACTGGCGGTGCCGTTGCCATGCCGAGGGTCTGAGGGAACAGTGTCATACATACCGTGGTGAGTACATCTGAGGACAGGCACTTCTGCCAACAACAGGGGGGCCCAGTGACACGAGTTTCTGTTCATCCCGACTAATACAAAACAGCCCGACCGCTAAGATCATCGATTACTATGTTGATACCAGAGGATCCTCCCGCAAGATCGAATTTTGCATGCTCATCAACCCCGAGGCGCCATACGCGAGCGCAATCCAGGAACTCCGGTATCAGGATGACCTGTCTCTCAGTCTATCACACCGGCTACCGGCCCTTGTGCCGAAGACCCATCGACTGAGCATCGAGACCAAGGGTCCCGACGAAGAGCTCATCGATGCCGAGACACAACTTTTGATCCGGCCAGGGGTTCAGTGGGATATCCTCGAACGGCTTGCCAACCACAGCGAAGCCCCCCGGCCTCTACCAGACTTCATAGCCGGCGTTACAGCTGAGGGTCACAAGTGGTATTTCGTAGCCAGCACTCGCAATAGCATCGAAACAGTACGTTACGTCTCGGGCCGTGTCATGCCTTGGTCAGACACATGTGAGCTAATTTGCCGTAGATATTTTGGGCTAGCCAAGACTTGAGCACAACCGAGGAAGCCATCGGCGTCTGCTCCGTTGTGTGCGTATTGCAGTACATGGCGCATTGGGCACGTATGGTATTCTGGCCTACCTTTCCGCGATATTTCATCCCGCCACAAACGTCGTTTGCCGCAAGACGACAATCAGGGCGTAAAGTCATTATGCGCTTGGCAGAGGAAGGCCTGCCGCTACTCTAGGACTTGATAGACGTTGCCATAGATGGAATTCGAGGCATCGCCGTTATAGCTCTGGGTCGGGCAGCCTTGGAACATCGTTCGTGTTATAGTGAATAAGTCTGCATTGATTGCTTAGGTAGACTGAGATGCGGGTGAGATAGAGCGAGAGCTAGACTGCCGTGATGGAGGGATTGCCGGTCATTTATGCGAGCCTTTGTGCCTCTTGTCCAATCGGTCACCACACGAGAACGTGCTAAGCAGGAGCCGTTTCTCGTACTGGATACTCAGGAAATCCGGCGGGTGTGATAGATGCACTCGTGGTGCGTATGGTCAGGTTGTTGTTTGGGTATATGATGAATGAGCTTGACGAGAGATGTAGAAACATGTCGCTGAATAAGATGCCCGGTGCGCTTTCTCTCTTTTCTTCGACTGCGGGAATTGGATCTAGGAGCTTGGATCTAGGTGCTTGGATCTAGGTGCTTGGTCTACCTTACCTGACCTTGCGGAAGTTCCATTTGTACATTGAGGCATCGCGAGCTTCGATAATGGCTAAGGTACTGACAACTTTGCCCGACGGTTTCCGGGCAAACTTACCATTCTAGGCACCTTGGGCTACCTGCGCGGCCTTGGGCAAGGTGCTTTTGTAAGGTGCTCCAAACTTCCACCTGGGCAGTTTGATGGGATACCTTATGGACAAGAATGCTTATCCGATGCACTGCCAACCCGGAAATTCAAAGGCACCCCTGCTCACCCATTGCCGCCGTTCATATCAGGTTTGGTCCTTGCTCGGATGGGCTCCAGGCAAAGGCGAATCTAAGAGTCTGGGGACACAGCGGACGACATCAGGTAATCATTCATTGTCTATTGATGAGACAAGCAGAGCTTAATCACTTGACTGCTCCCAACACCTTCGCATGTACCTACACGGGAGGGGCGCTCTGGCAGAGGTCCTTTTCGATGCTGCTTAAGGAAGGTATGTCCGCAGGGGACCAGTCTGCTGGTTGAGTGACGCATCGTCTTGAAGGCGGACGCTCTGAATGCCAAAGTGCCCCTTTTCCCCTCGTTGACTGTTCTTGATAATGCCCCGAATCCTCGGGCCTTGAGATCTCTACCTATTGAAATTTCTCGTCTACGGTATTCAAGGAAATCCGCCCTACTAGCATAGCTTGCCAAGATATGAGAGGAAGGGGCGCACTTGCCGTCAAGCCAATATCAACACTGCATTGTGAACACGGGGTGGTATTTGTCTTGGGCCACTACCCAGCTAAGCGATCTTCTAAGCGAATTCAGCCAGCAGAAAGAACGACCTCTACCGTGCGCCCCTCCTCCATCTTTGGGGGTCTGCGCAGCGTGGGGTAAGGTACGTTCCTTGTGCCTAGGCATCTTGCCCAGGTAGTAAGATAGGTATCCCGCCGTGCCCGCGACTCCCTTGTTACTCGGCCAACGGCCCCCAATCCATCCGTCTTCATCATCAAATCAATCGCATCGGCTAAATCCAAACCAATCGAAGCACATACTGTCATACTGTCGACAATCATGTGGGAGTCAATCGCTTCTTGGATACAGACGCTCCCCGGCTCTTGTGCTCACAACTCGAACTGCGATTGCGATCGTGACTGCGACCGCGCCTCGAATCCCGAACTTCCTCAAAACTCTCCAAAATCCTCACCGGCAAAGTCATTTACTATGTCTAATGACGCGGAAACCATGGTCGGCAGCTCCGATACCATGAGCTATCGCTCGGGCACCATTTTGGAATGTTCCGACTCGGTGTCCGGCAGAAAAACGTCGTCTGCAAAGGATTGAGCTTGTCAAGCTTCCATTGGGAAACGAGGGCACTATCAAGCGACAATTCTCTGGCTCTTCCACCAGCGCGGAATCTCTCTCCCTTCGAGACCTTGAAGCACGAGTTTGATCTGAACGACAGCGTGTTCGTCGTGTTCGTCTTAGTTTCAGCTCAAGGTAACCTCCCGTCAAAACTCTTTTGGCATTTAATGTACTTCATGTCTAACTTCTCTCGCTCTGTCAGCAGTACTGCTCCCATGATCAAGGACTCCGTGCCTGGAGATACACCGCAGGATCAAATCGACTTTTACATCTACCTTAACCAGACAGCCGACGCACAAGCAAGGTCGTGACTTTATGACGAATACTACCCAACATGAGCCTGAATCATGAAATCTACGGTACCCTTTACCAGACCCGCTCTTCAGCAGTCTAAAGACTGAGAGACCTGGCCATGACTTGGATGGGGCTGTGTTGCGAATTGGCGTCTGGAAGATGGCGCATTGGAAAATGCTCCGCTGCGAGCCCCGGAGCGGCTCATGGAACAGAATGTCTGTCTCTCCTACAGTAGATGATGTCGACCGGAATGTCCAGCCAGATGAACTGGCCTTGGTTCGAAAAGCAGACCTGCACGTCTGATTAGTTTATCGCAGCACTTCAAGATACATAGAACCAATGCATCATGTTTTGCAGCATTGTTGATTTCTTCAGAACCTCAAGTCCGGCATACCTGTGCCTTAATGCTGTATGGTATGCCATGGCTTCAATGGACGCGCAATCCAATGGTAGCGGCAACCTGCGAGGAGCTGGCTGCCTGAGAATAGCCTCTCGCACGCGTCAAGATTTGACCCGTATGAGTTCTGGTTTTTCTTGCTGCTTGGAAACGTCTACGATGGTTATCCATATCGCATTGTAGCCAAGACCAGGATACATTGGTGATGAAATGTACTCCTAGTATCACGCTTGGGGTAAAACAATCGTCATGAGCCAGTGTGGTCGGATTCCAATTTTCAGATTGGCCAGACACACGCGGCGGGTCTGGGTGGCTCAAGCCACCTTACTAAGCGCGGCGAGCTCACCCTGAGCACGAATCGCGCAGCAAAATTCTCACCACAGTACGAAGTAAAAGGTCTATAGATACATATTAATTAGGGATTAATTAGCTCTATATAGTAGTTCATCTCTATTACGAGCTATTAAATCTAAATAACATTCCTATTTATTACTTCTCGTTATTAATATTATAAGTTTAATTTATAATATTATATAACTATTTAACCCTTAATAAAATAACTGATTAAGGCCGTATTATATATTATTTAGTTTATTAACTTACTTTTATTAATCCCGTAAGTAGACCTTAGTATAATTTATATTATATTAATATATAATATTAATAAATACTTATATAGTGGTTTTTCTAGCTTTATAAGTATAAAAGATCGATTTTAATAGGATTACGTTTTAGAAAGAATTATATAATATAATATACTTTTTAATTATATAATATATATGATATTTTTAAATAGCCTTTAGTTATTATAGTAATTTAATAAAAGCGATTATTAGTGAAAGCATAGCCGTTTTTTATAGCGGCCCGCTTACTTATTCTTATTTTATTAATAATTTTTAAAGTTATATATTATTATTATTTTTACTCTCTATAGTATAAGCATAGGTATATATAGGACTTTCTTTATTAATAACTCTTTTATAAAATCATAACTAATTTTTAATTTTTAAATAATAATTATATTATTATTATTAAGTATTAAGTACTTTATTACTTAACTCTTAGTAGTTATTTTTATCAATACTTTTTACTCTAAGCTAACGAGCTATTATTATTTAGTATATTATACTACTATTTTATATTTTTAACTAACTTAATTAAATAAGAACGCCTTCCTCTCTAGCCCTATTTATTATTAATATAATTTAGTTTTAAGAATAATTATAATAGCTTAACTATATATTACGTACTAATTTAATATTAAATACTTAAGGCCTTTATAAAGCGGGTAGTTATTATTATAATATTAATAAAAAGTAAAATTATTATTAATAACTTAACCTCTAATTAAAATAAAGACTTTAATTAATTTTAATTTATTTAAATACGCTTTAAAATATTTAATATAAATATTATTTATTTTAAGATAATTAAGGTAAATAATAGAAAAGCTTTCTTTTAAAAAGTATAAAAAGGAAATAAAGTATTATTAAATAAAATATATTTTTAAAAATAAAATAAAAATTAAAGTTAATAATGAGGTTATTTAAATATAAATAGGTTAGAATAATAATATTAAACTTAAAAGTTATAAATAAGTTTATTAAGTTATTTATTATATAAAAATAAACGATTTAAGAACTTAAAATATAAAAAGGGGCTATTTATTATTTAATAGCTCGGTTATAAATAAATCTTTTGTTAAAAAGTAAATATATTTCCTTTATTATTTACCCTATCCTTTATATTACGTAAGTATATAATATATTATATTAATCTATATTTATTATAGATTAATATATGTATTATTATATAATTAATATTATTTATATAAGCTATAGAAGGCACTAAAAGGTATTAGAATATGCTAGAATTTACTTGAAGTAATATTATATATTACGATTATATATATATTATATATATACTTATTAATTATATTATAATTAATAAGTAATAGAATATTTTAATAAGAGGTTTTATATTTATATATAGGCGTCTTTTACTTATTTAGATTTTTATTAAGTAAGTAACTTCTTATATAGTAATTTAATTATATTATTTTTTATTACTTAAACCTCTTTTATATACGCTTATTACCTCTATATTTATATATTCTTATTTCTATATAAATATTTACTTATTATATTCTTTTATAAGAATATTTTTATTACCTTTTATAGCTATCGTGCTAGACTTTTATATTTATTTTAAAAGTTGTAGGATTCTATAAGTAAGGATATTTATAATATATTAATTATATTATAAATAATTCAATATAATACAGTTTAAAAGATTTAAAACTATAGTAATATAACTTTATATAGCTCTAACTTTAATAATATTATTACGTACTATTTATAGCCGTAACTAAGTAGTTATCTTATTATTTACTTACCTAAGTATTATACTATAAAACTTTTAAAATAAGTAACTAAGAGTATAATTAAATATATAGCCTATAAGGGTACCTTTTCTAGCAAAAGCTCTATATATATTATAAAGTATTATTATACTTTTAACTTAATAATATATATATATATATATTAATATATACCCCTTTAGGGTCGGCCTGCCTTATTAGGGCTATTTTCGCCCTATAAATAAGCTAGTTTATAAAAATTAATATTAAGTTTTATTACGTATATAATAAACTTTATAACTAATAATAACTAATTATAATTATTAATATAACTTAAACTATTATTAATAACGTAATATATTAATCGCTTTTAAATAATTAAAAACTATTTTTATATTTCATTTTATTTTAATAACTCTAAATTTCGTTTTTAATCTTTTAAACCTCTTATTTTATTATTATAATATGAGAGTATTAATTATATTTTAAAATTAACTAAGTATTTTATTAAAACTATATTATATAAGTTTAGTATTAATAATAATAATAATTATAAAGGTATTTATATTTTAGATTTTTAAATTAATAATAACTAGCTTATACTTTTTAAGCAATTTTTATAAATTAGAATTATTAAATATAATATTAATAAGATCGAATTATTAAGTATATTCTCTAAAATATTCTTATAAATTAATACGTTATTAGTATTTTAATATTCTAAGTATTTTTAAAGTAAATAGTTTGATAGTAATAGTAATAATAATAGTAATAGATAATAAGAGAAGTATTTTTAACTTTAATAAAAATAAGATAATAAATATATAGTATATAAGAATTAATATATATTAAATATTAATAAGATTAATATTATTCTTGATAATAGTAATAAAGGTATTTCTAATACTATTATTATAAACTATTATTATTTAGAGGGTAGTAAACTTAACTAAATAAGCGGCTTATAAAGTAGTAGTATTATACTTAATATTACTATTAGTCCGTAATTATAAACTTTATAAAAAAAGTTTAAAAGGTAAAAGAAAATTATAAAAATAGTTTAACGAAATAGTAAAAGTATTTATTAATATTATATATTAATACTATATAACTAATATCGAGAACCGCCCGAATAACTAGTAAAAATAAAAATATAAAATAAATATTAATATATACTATTAGAAAAACTATATATAGAGATATACTAATATAAAATAAGCTTTTTACGTACGTAATATATAAAATAAAATAAAACTAAATAAAAAAGTTAAAAAATAAAAATAAAATTATATTCTTTTATTTATTAATATTATATATTAATACTATATAATTAATATTAAGAACTACCTAAGTAATTCGTAAAATAAAATTAAGAAAAATAAATAATATTAAGTTAGTTAAAATAAGCGCCTAGTCTAAAAGGGGTAAACTTATTAATAAGTATTTTTAAAATAATAGTTTATATATATTATAGGTTTTATATTTAATTTACGTACTATCTTTTTATTTATTTAATTACGTATATACTTATATAATACTAATAAATTTCTAAATCTATAGGTCCTAAGTTAACTTCATATATTATTAAGTATATATATTATATAATTACCCCTATGTTTATATTTAAGTAATAGTACTTTTAAGCTAATTAGTTCGGTACTACTTAATATATTAATTACGATAACTAATTATATTATTAATCGGTTATATAATATTACGTAATTATATATAAGAGAATTTATAATATATATATATATAAGTAATAAATTAATATTACTATTAGCTATATATAGCCGCTATTTTTAAATAATTACGGGGTATATAGTTCTATATTTACGTAATTATTAATTATATAAATATAAAAAACGTTAATTACGGGCGGATTTAAACTACTTTTTTTAAAATTAAGCTAGGAATTAGCCGAGATACTTAGACTCCTAGACTTATATTATTAAACTACGTAGCTATAATAGTTTATATATTAATAAGTTTATTTAATAAGTTTATTTAATTTAAATAGAGAGTAGTTTTAAATAATATTAAAAATAATAAGAATAGAAAGAATCTTTATAAGCGCTAATATAATATAAAGTAATAAATATTAGCCTTTTAGCCCTTTCTTTAAAAAAAGAAACCTCTATATTATTATTAAAGTTTAGAACTTTTATAGTTAAAACCGTCTTTAACTTTTATAATTAATTATTATAGCTAATTATTATAATTAACTTCTATTATTAACTTTTTAATAAGTATTATTATTAAAAAGTAGTTTATAGCTAATCTTGATTATTAACCTTTTAGCTAGTACCGCTACTAAAAGAGTAGCTTATCTATTTTAAATTAAATAATAGTTTTCGTATCGAAATTTTTATATTATATTAAGTACGTATTTGAGGTATATTATATATATTATATAATTAAAAGTATATTACATTATATAATTTTTTTTAAAAGGGTGATCCCGTTAAGGTCGATTTTTTGTGCCTATAAAGCCGGAAAAAAACTATTATATATAACACGTCCTAATTATATAATTACCTAACTAAGTTATAATCTTACCCCTTTATTAGAGCGCCCTCTATTAGGAAAACTATATCACTTTCCCTTCGTTTTAACCCTATTTAATATTAATATAATCTAGTCTTAATAATAATTATAATAGCTTAATTACGTATTACGTACTGATTATAGTATTAAATACTTGGGACTCTTATAAAATAAATAATTATTATTATAATATTTAAAAGAAATATTATTATTAACGGCCTAACTTTTAATTAACATAAAGACTTTTATTAATTCTAACTTATTCAAATATATTTTAAAATATTTAATATAAATACTACTTATTTTAATATAATTAAAATAAATAATAAAGAAACTTATTTTTGAAAGAGTATAAGAAAAGAAATAGGGTGTTATTAAATAAAATATACCCCTAAAAATATAATAAAAGTTAAGGTTAATAATAAGGCTATTTATTATTAAATAAGCTAAAGTAATAATATTAAATTTAAGAATTATAAATAAGTTTATTAAGTTATTTATTATATATATATTATTTATAATATTAAATAATAGAGTTATTATAATTTAAGAATTAAAAAAGGGATTTATTTATTATTTAATATCTTAATAAATTATTATACTTATTTCGAGGTTATTAGGGTTTTATAAATAAGAATATTTATAGTATATTAGTTATATTATAAATAGTCTAGTATAATACGGGCTAGAAAGTTCAAAACTATAATAATATAACTTTAAATAGGGCCTCCAGCTATTATAGTAATTTATTAAGAGTAATTACTAATAAAAGTATAACTATTTTTATAGCAGCCCGCCTACTTATTACTACTTTATTAATAACTTTTTAAAATATATACTAATAATAATTAACTTTTAACTTTTTAAATATTAATTATATTATTATTAAGTATTAAGTACTTTATTATTTAACTTTTAATAGTTATTTTTATTAATACTCTATACCCTAGGCCGACGAGCTATTATTATTTAGTATATTATACCGCTATTCTATTAAACTTTACTTCTAACTAACTTAATTTAGTAATAACGCTTTCTTTTTATTTATTATAATCCTCGCAATAGCCCTATTTACTATTAGCACAATTCAGCCTTAATAATACTTAACTACGTACTATATACTAGTTTAATATTAAATATTAAAAGCCCTTATAGAGTAGGTAGCCGCTATTATAATATTAATGAAAAATAATATCATTATTAATAAACTAGCCTTATTTAAACAAAATTGTACTTAATAATAATATATTTAAAAATATTTTAAAAATATAATATTATAACTATTTAATTTTAATATATTTATAATAAATAATAAAAGGGTTTATTTTTAAAGAGTATAAAATAAGAAATAAAGTATTATTAAATATAAAGTATTTTTAAGCTTATAATAAAACTTAGAGTAATAGCTTTTTTTAAATAGTAATAAGCTAAATTTAAAATATTTGTTTTTTATTTCTACCTCTGCGGATCGCTCGGGCGGTTCTCGATATCAGTTACACGGTATTAATACACAGTATCAGTGGATACCCCACTGTCTCGTTAGACGCTAAATTTAAAATATAAAACTTAATAAATAGAGCTAAGCTTATTAAGTTAAGTAAGGTAATTTATATTATAATATTAAATAGTAAAATTATTTAAAATAAATAATTTAAGGATTTAAGGACTTAAAAATATAAGAGGATATAAGAAGATATAAAAAAGGATTTATTTATTATTTAATAGTTTATAAATAGATCTCTTATATTTATTTTAAAGGTATTAAGGTTCTATAAATAAAGATATTTATAATATATTAATTGTACTATAAGTAATCTAATATAATATAAGCTAAAAGTTTAAAAATTATAGTAGTACAACTTTAAATAGCTCTAACTTTAATAATATTACTATCGCAAGCCGTTTACCTGCCTAAGTATTATACTATCTAACTATAATTTAAAATAAGTAGTTAATAATACGGCTAAACGTCCTATAAGGGTGCCTTTTTAATAAAAGCTCTGCGCGTATTATAGGTTATTATTATACTTTTAACTTAACGAAATACGTATATACTAATATATATTATTAAAGGAAAACTATATATAGAGATATACTTATATAGGGTGAGCTTTTTATATATGTAGTATATAAAATAAAGTAAAACCAAATAATTTTATTATTATTTAATTTTAATATATTTATAATAAATAATAAAAGGGCTTTTTTAAAGATATATAAAATAAGAACCCTTTAGGGTCGGCCCCTTATTAAGGGCTATTTTTACCCTTATAAATAAGCTAGTCTTATTAAGGTTAGTATTATTAAGTTTTATTATATATATAATAAACTTTATAATTAATAATAAATGACTATAATTATTAATATAACTTAAATTATTACTAATAATATAATATATTAATTACTTTTAAATAATTAAAACTGTTTTTATATTCTATTTTTTTAATAATTCTAAATTTCGCTTTTTAATCTTTTTAAACCTCTTATTTTATTATTATAATTTGTTTTTATTTTATCTCTACGAATTACTTAGGCGGTTTTCGATATTAGTTATATAATATTAATATATAGTATTAGTAAATACCCTACTGTCTTATTAGACTATTTTTATAGTTTTTTTTTTTACTTTCTTTTATAAAGTTTATAACTACGGATTAATAATAATGTTGGGCGCGGGATGCTATTACTTTATAAGCCTAGCCTTGTACTTAGCTAAGTTCGCTACCTTTTAAGTAATGGTAGCTTATAACAGTAGTATCTGAGATACCCTTATTATTATTATTAATAACGATACTAACTTTATTAATATATACGTTAACTTATACCTATATTATATATTCGTTACCTCGTTTTTTATTATTATTATTATTATTATTATTACTATCGAACTATTTATTTTAAGAATATAATATTAAAACGCTAACTTATTAACCTATAAGGTTACCTTAAGGTATATACTTAGTAGTTTAATCTTATTAATATTATATTTAATAATCTTAATTTTTAAAAGATTACTTAAAAAGCATAAGCTAATTATTATTAATTTAAAGATTTAAAAAATATAAATACTTTTATAATTATCGTTATTATTAATATTAAACTTATATAATATATTTTAATAAAATACTTAATTGATTTTAAAATATAATTAATACCCTCGTATTATAATAATAAAATAAGAGGTTTAGAGAGATTAAAAGAGAAATCTAGAATTATTAAAAAATAGAATATAGGAGGTAGTTTTTAGTTATTTAAAAGCGATTAATATATTATGTCGTTAGTAATAGTTAAGCTATGGCCGGTTATTATTAGTTATAAAGTTTATTAAGTAATATATATAATAAAACTTAATATTTAACCCTTATAAACTAGCTTACCCGTAGGGTAAAGATGGCTCCTAATAAGGCGGCCGACCCTAAAGGGCTATTATTATAATACAAGGGTATTAATTATGCTTTAGAATTAATTAAGTATTTTATTAAAGCTATATTATATAAGTTCGGTATTAATAATAATAATATTTATAAAGGTATTTATATTTTAAATTTTTAAATTAATAATAATTAGTTTATAATTTTAAAACGATTTATTTATAAATTAGGATTATTAAGTATAATATTAGTAATATTAAACTACTAAGTATATTTCTTAAAATAGCCTTATAAGCTAATAAGTTAGTATTTTAGTATTATATTTTTAAAATAAACGGTTTAATAATACTAATAATAATAATATAATACTAATAATAGTAATATAATAGTAATAATAATAAATAAAACGAGGTAATAAACATATAGTATAAGTATAAGTTAATATATACTAAATATTCATAATTAGTATTATTTTAATAATAATAACGAAGGTATTTATAATATTATTATTATAAGCTATTATTATTTAAAAGGTTAAAACTTAGTTAAGTATAAAATAAGCTTATAAAATAACTATATATTTAATATTATTAGTAATTTATAATTATAAACTTTATAAAAAGTTAAAGAAATTAAAAGAAATTATAAAAATAGTTTAATAAGATAATAAGAGTCTTTATTAATGTTATATATTAATATTATATAATTAATATTAAGAACTACTTAAGCGATTAATAGAGGTAAAATTAAAATAAATATATATAAATATAAAATATTACTCTTATAAACTCTTATGAAAAGGGCTTTTTATTTATTTAAACCCTAATAATTTTATTTAACTAATAAGCTTATATTAAAAAATAAAAGAAGTAAATAACTTATATAGAAGTTCTACAATAATTAATTTTAATAATTATTAAAATATTTATTAAAATAATAAATATAAATAAAACTAAAAGCTTAAGAATTAGTTATTAAAAAGTTATTTAAAACCTAAATTATAAAAACGATTTTAATAGTATTTTTTCTATATAAAGTAAAACTAAGATATTTTTTAATACGTATATATTTACTTAGTAAAAGTAATTAATAAAATAACCTAAGGATATTAAACGCTTTATTATTATATTTATTATTATTTTTAATTCTATCTTTATTATTTACTCAGACAGTTCTTAATATTAATTATATAGTATTAATATATAATATTAATAAATACTCCTATTATTTTCTTAAACTATTTTTCATAATTCTTTTTATTTTTAAAATTTCTTTTATAAAATTTATAATTATAAATTAATAATAATATTAAGTATATAGTTATTTTATAAGCCCTCGTATTTAACTAAATTCGATTTCTTTAAATAATAATAGTTTATAATAATAATATAATAAATGCCCTTATTATCATTATTAAAATTAATACCGACCCTTTGATATTTAATATATATTAACTTATATATTATATATTCATTACTTTGTTTGTTTTATTAAAATCAAAAATACTTCTTTTATTATTTATTTTTATTATATTATCGAATTATTTATTTACTTTTAAATATATATTATTAATATACTAAAACTCGTTATACAAAGAGCAGTAGATATTGGCCCTTTTAGCCCTTTCTCTAGAAACCTCTACGTCGCTATTAAAGTTCAGAACCTCTATAGTTAAAGAAGGCCGCCTCTAACCTTTATAGCCAACTATTATAGCTAACTATTATGGCTAACCTCTATTATTAACCTTTCCGGCTAGTACTACTGTAGGGTAGCTTACTTATCTTAAATTAAATAGTAGTTTTCGTATTAAAATTACTATATTACGTTAAGCGCATACTTAGGGTATATTACGCATATTATATAGTTAAAAAATATACTATATTATATAATTTCTTTTAAAAACGTAATCCTATTAAGGTCGATCTTTTGTACTTATAAAGCTAGAAAAAAACCACTATATACTAAAACTCGTTAACTCTTAAAGCGTTTTTAATAGCTAAAAGTTCGATTTTATAAATATTATATTAAAAAACCCCGAACTATAACAAAATTATTTTAAAAATACGGCTTAGATATTATTAATTTAAAAGTCTAAAATAAATATATTAATATAAATATTGTTTTATTAGTACTTAACTTATATAATACGGCTTTTTCCTAATAGAGTAATCCGCCGGGCCATACTATATATTATATATTAGGAAAACTGGGTATATTACGCTCTATACTTAATTACTAACTAAAATAGTAATTAACCGACTTAACTATTATCTCCCTTTTATTAACTCCTAACTTTCTACTACTTCTAGCCGTTTATAAAATAAACTTTACTTACTTTAACGTATATAAGACCTCTTAGTACTAGCCTACGTAAATAGTTAAATCTAATACGATCTTTTTTTTTTATATAAGTATTATTATTATTTAAGGGGGCTTATAAGAGCTATTTAAAGTACTAGCTTATTACTTTAACCCTATATTCCTTTAGCTCGCTTATTATAATTATTATAATTAAGCTAATATTAATATATTAAATTTTAATATTTATATTAGCCTAGTTATTTATAATATTTATAATATTACTTAGCTAAATTCTATATTATTAAAAGTATTTTATCACTTCTTAAGTATACTTATATTAGTTATAATAGCTATAGTATCGAGCTAGCTGAAGTAGGTACTTAGCCCGAGAGGGTAGACTTATTGATAGGCATTTTTAAGTTCTTATTAAGGTAGTAGTTTATATATTAATAGGTTTAGTTAGTGGGTTTGTTTAGTAAGTCTATTTAGTTAGAATAGAGCTTTAAGTAATATTAAAAATAATAAGAATAGAAAGAATTTTTACGAGCTTTAATACGTAAATATTAGCCCTTTTAGCCCTTTTTTTAAAAACTTTTATATTATTATTAAAATTTAGAACCTTTATTATTAAGGGCCGCCTCTAATTTTTATAGCTAATTATTATAACTAATTATTATAGCTAACCTCTGCTATTGACTTTTTTAACCAGTACTACTACGTAAAATATAGCTTATTTATCCCGAATTAAATAGCGGTTTTTATATTAAAATTATTATATTATGTTAAGCGCGTATTTAGGGTATATTATATATATTATATAGTTAAAAGTATATTTTATTCTGTAATTTTTTAAAATATAATCCCATTAAGGTCGATTTTTGATACCTATAAAGCTAAAAAAACTACTACATAATACGGCTTTAAAATAATTAATTAATATTTGAATATTATTAATTTTCTAAAGTCATAGTATAAAAATAAATTAAGAAAGATAAAAAAGATATTTTAAAATTATTAAATAGGTTAGAAAATAAGAAGTAGTTTTGGACTATTTAAAAAGTAATTAATATATTATATTATTAGTAATAGTTTAAGCTATATATTATAGCCGGCTACTATTCATTATAAAGTTTATTATATACGTAATAAAGATTTAATATTAACCTTAATAAGACTAGTTTAACTATAAGAAAAAACAGCCCTTAATAAAGTAGGCCGACCCTAAAGGGATTATTATATTAATATTATAATTAATAAAACAAAATACGTTTTACTAACCGTATTTTTAATAATAAGATAAATATAAATAACTTTATTTTTTAAGAAAATAAAAAACTTTTTAAAATACTTAAACCCTTTAAAACTTATTTTATTAAAATTATTTATATAAAAACTAAAAGCTAGGAAAAATAAATACTTAGAAAGTTATTAACTAAATATTAGTTTAAAAATAACCGATCTTATTAAAATAAGTATTTAATTATAAGTTTAATAAAGATAATTATTTTAGTTATTAAAAAGCGAGGATATATATCAAGAATAACTCTTAAAAGTAATATTTATTGAAAAGAATATATATAATTACCCTTGTCATTAAGATCTTTAGAATTATTATAGCTATTATTATTTAATTTAATTTAAAAATTTATTAATATAATATTATAATTACGTTTTTAAGTATAATAAAAAATTAAGCGACTCTTTAATTATATATAGATTTTTCTCCCTAACGGAGTAATTTGCCGGGGCCGTATTATATACTACGTATTAGGTAAAACTAAGTATATTACGCTCCGTATTTAATAATTAAATAAAACTCCGACTTTTTACCGCTTTTAGCCGTTTATAAGGCGAGCTATACTTATTTTAATATATAGTGGTTTTTTTCCGGCTTTATAGCTTATTTTAATATATATAATACCTCTTAATACTAACCTATATGAATAATAAAATTTTATATTATATATTCTTTTTATTAAAGATTAAAGGACCCCTTATATAATCCTTTATATTTATAATATAACTTATATTAAAAGATTTTTAACTTTATAAAATATAATTTCTAAACTAATATTAACATATTAAATTTTAATATTCGTATTAACTTAGTTATTTATAATATTTATATTATTATTTAGTTAAATTCTGAATTATTAAAACGTATTATATTACTTTTTAAGCGTACTTATATTAGTTATAATAACTAGGGCGTTAAGGGGGCCTAAGAATTTATTAAGTTTTAAAAGGGGGGACTTATTAAAGGGTATCTTTAGCCCGCTAGTAATTAATTATATATTAAGAGTAGAGTAGGTTTTATTAAGGTAGTATTGAGTTAATTAACCTCTTAACTCAGAGTTTAATTAGTTATCTAAGTAGTAGTTTATATATTAATAGGCTTATTTAAGAAGTTTATTTAATAAATTTATTTAATTTAAATAAAGGATCGTTTTAAATAATATTAAAATAATATTAATAAAAGAATTTTTATAAGCTTTAAAACATAATAAATATTAGCCTTTTAGCTCTTTTTTTAAAAAAACAAAACCTTTATATTATTATTAAAATTTAAAACTTTTATAGTTAAGGGCCGCTTTTAACTTTTATAACTAATTATTATAATTAATTATTATAGCTAACCTCTATTATTAATCTTTTAATTAAGATTATTATTAAAACGGATAGCTTACTTATTTTAAATTAAATAACGGTTTTATATTAAAATTATTATATTATATTAAGTATATATTTAGGGTATATTACGTATATTATATAGTTAAAAGTATATTATACTACATAATTTCCCTTAAAAGTATAATCCTATTAAAGTCGATCTTTTATACTCATAAAGCTAGAAAAACCACTATATACTAAATATTTTCAAATATATTTAAATAACTTAGAATTAATAATAGTCTTTATTTTAATTAAAAGCTAATTTATTAATAATAATATTACTTTTTATGAATATCATAGTAACAATTACCCGCTTTATAAGGGCTTTAAATATTTAATACTACTTATAATAAAATCGGTACGTAGCGTATTATCGAGCTATTATAATTATTATTAAGGCTAAACTATATTAATAATAAATAGAGCTATTACGAGGATTATAATAAACGAGAGAAAGGTATTATTATTAAATCGGCTTGATTAAAAGTAAAGTAAATAACTATTAAGAGTTAAGTAATAAAATACTTAATACTTAATTTAATAATATAATTATTATTTAAAAAGTTAAAAAGTTAAAAATTAATTATAGTATATAATTTTAAAAAGCTATTAGTAAAATAATAGTAAATAAGCGGGCCGCTATAAGAAGACAGTTATGCTTTTATTAATAATCGCTCTTAATAAATTACTATAATAGCTAGAGGCCGGGGTACGTTTTATTTAATACTTTTCTTTATATTTCATAAGAAAAGCTTTTGATTATTTATCTTAATTATATCAAGAATAAATAGCGTTTAGATTAAGTAGTTTAAAATATAGTTAAATAGGTTAAAAATAATAAATATTCTTAAATTAATTAAAAACTTAGCTGTTAATATCAGTATTATTTTTATTAATATTATAATAATAATTACTTATTTATATGGGCCCTAAGTATTTAATGCTATTTATAATAACGGAGTTATAATTAATACGTAATATATGATTAAGTATTATTAAGGCCAACCTAAATAAATACTAAATAGGGCTAAAATAAGGGAAGGTATTATTATTAAATCAGGTTAGTAAAAATTAAAATTTAATAGAAAAGTAGTATAATATATTAATAATACTAACTTAGGGCAGAGAAGACTAATAACAACGATTATTAAATATAAAATAATAAAGTACTTAATACTTAATAATAACATACTTAATTTTAAAAAGTTGAGAAGTTAGCTATTATTAGTATATAATTTTAATTAATTATTAATAAGATAATAATAAGCGGGCGGGCTATTATATAAAAATAACTACGTTTTTCTTAATAATCGCTCTTAATAAATTACTAATATAACTAGAGGCTATATTTATTTTATATTTATTTTATATTTCTACCTCTACGAATCGCTCAAGTAGTTCTCAATATTAGTTATATAGTATTAATATACAATATTAATAAATATTCTTATTATTTTATTAAACTATTTTTATAATTTTCTTTTACCTTTTAACTTTCCCTTGTATAAAGTTTATAACTACGGATTAATAATAATATTTAGCGCGGATATATTATCTTATATACTTACTTTATACTTCTATTTTTATAAATTTAATTATAATATAAGTTTTATTATCTAGGAAGTACTTTCTAGCTATTTAAGAGGTAGTCTACCTTTTCTTTAACTTATCAAAGCTTATATATCCACCCGGATTTTTTAATTAATAAAATTATCAGCTTGAGTAGTTATTAAAGAAAAGAATAGTATATTACGTTATAAATAAAATTAAGAATTATTTTAGGTTTTATTATAATAATTAACGGATTTTAATAAATTAACTTTTATAATTGATTAACTTTTATTTACTTTATTTATATTAATTCTTTAAGCCTAAATAAAAGTAATATCCTGAGGCTTAATATAAAGTAATTCTTTTTGATACTAAGCTTATTATAATAATAATTAATTCCTAATTACTTTTTAAATAAGTCTTTTAGTTATTAAAATCCTTGTTTTAAATTATAACTAGTTATAACGTATATTAGCCCCAATAAGCCTAAGTACTACGTTCTTTACCTTCTTAAGTACTTATAGCGTATTATTTAATAATAATAGCTTATTTATAATAAGTACGCTATTTAATAATAGTCTATTTATAATAAGTATATTACTTAATAATACTATTAAAATAATCTTAAAGTTATAGAGTTATTTATACGTACTTATAATTATTAGGGGTCTTTAATTTAAAATAAGGTAGTATAAAGATTTTAAACTTTATTAGTTTATAATATAAATATTATAATATAATAGTTATATTAATTATTAATAGAGATAAATATAATACTTTACTAAATATTTTTCTATTTTTATAAGCTTTAAAAGGGTATAAGAGTAGGGTAATTTAAATTAATAATTAAATTACTTATTATTTGTTTT
The DNA here is from genome assembly GCA_014706365.1 of Colletotrichum australisinense (nom. inval.). NCBI lineage: Eukaryota > Fungi > Ascomycota > Sordariomycetes > Glomerellales > Glomerellaceae > Colletotrichum > Colletotrichum australisinense (nom. inval.). The sequence continues at coordinate 330,701 of JABKAN010000019.1, forward strand.
ATATTTCTACCTTTATTAGCTGCTCGGGCGGTTCTTAATATCGGTTATATGATATTAATATATAATATTAATAAATACTCCTACTATCTCGTTAGACTATTTTTTATAATTTTCTTTTACTTTTTAAACTTTCCCTCCTATAAAGTTTATAACTACGGATTAATACCCTATAATATATATAGACCTTTTATTAAAAAAGGTACCCCTCTAAGCTTTACGTCTAGTAATATTACTAACTACTTATTAATTATATAGTATAATACTTAAATGAGTAAATAGTAAGTCGTTTACCTAATTATAATAACAATATTATTAAAATTAGAGCTATTTAAAGTTATATAATTATAGCTTTTAAACCTTTTAGGTTACGTTATGCCGGACTTATAAAACCCGAATACCCTTATAATAAATATAAGTAATCCGTTTATTAATAAGATTAACCGAGCTATTAAATAAGAAATAGATCCCTTTTTTTATATTCTTGAGTCCTTAAATCGTTTATTTTTAAATAATTCTAATATAATAGATAACTTAATAAACTTATTTATAGCTCCTAGGCTTAATATTATTATCCTAACCTATTTATATTTAATTGATTTTATTATTAACCTCGATTTTATAATATTTTTAAGAATATATTTTATTTAATAATACTTTATTTCCCTTTTATACTTTATAAAACCCCTAATAGAGCAGTTTACCGGGGCCGTATTATATATTAGGTATTAGGAAAACTAAGTATATTACGCTCCATACCTAATTACTAACTAAAATAGTTAACTAACTTAATTATTATTTTCTTTTATTAATAACTCGTAATTTTCTACTATAATCTTCTTAAATTCTATTTATTTATAAAGCGAGCTATACCCACTTTAACATATATAATACCTCTTAATATTAGCCCGTATAAATAATTAAATCCCGTATTACGTACTCCTTTTTATTAAGGGTTAAGGGACCCTTTATCTAATCTTTTATATTTATGATATAGCCCATATTAAAAGGATTTTTAGTTTATAGAGTATAATTTTTAAATTAATATTAATATACTAAATTTTAATATTTATATTAGCCTAGTTATTTATAATATTTATATTAGTATTTAGTTAGATTCCGTATTATTAAAAGTAGTATATTATTTTTAAGTATATTTATATTAATTATAATAGCTAAGGTATTAAAAGGCCTAATTTATTAAGTTTTAAAGAGGGGACCTATTAAGGGGTATTTTTAATAAAGTAAGTTCTTATTAAAATAGTAATTTATATATTAATAAGTTTATTTAATAAATTTATTTAGTTTAAATAGAGAGTAGTTTTAAATAATATCAAAAATAATAACAATAAAAATCTTCATAAGTTTTAATATAAATAATAAATATGAGCCTTTTAGGCTTTTTTTGAAAGCTTTTACGTTATTATTAAAGTTCAGAACTTTTATAGTTAAAAAGGCCGCTTTTAACTTTTATAGCCGACTTTTATTATTAACCTTTTAGCTAGCGCTATTATATAACGAAGCGGGTAGCTTACTTATTCTAAATTAAATAGCGGTTTTGATATTGAAATTATTATATTATATTAAGCGCGTATTTAGGGTATATTAGGTATATTTTATAATTAAAAAGTATATTATATTATATAACTTTTTAAAAGCGTAATCCCGTTAAAGTTAGTTTCTTATACTTATAAAGCTAGAAAAACTACTATATATTTTATAAGAAAGAAGCTTTTTATTATTTATTTTAATTATATTAAAATAAAAAGTATTTATATTAAATACTCTAAAATATATTTAAATAAATTAAAATTAACAAAAGTTTTCATTTTAATTAAAACCTAAGTTGTTAATAACGATATTACTTTTTTTATTAATATTGTTATAATAATTACTCATTTTATAAAGGCCCTAAGTATTTAATATTATTTATAATAATTATAATTAATATATAATACGTAGTTAAATAATTATTATTGAAGCTAAATTATATTAATAATAAATAAGGTTATTATAAGGATTATAATGGCCTCTGGTTATTATAGTGATTTACTAGGAGCGATCATTAATAAAAGCGTAGCCGTTTTCTTATAGCGGCCCGCCCGCTTACTATTATTTTATTATTACTTTTTTAAAGTTATATATTAATAATAGCTAACAATTTATTTTTAACTTTTAAATAATAATTATATTATTACTAAGTACTAGGTACTTTATTACTCAATTTCTAATAATCTTGTTAGTACCCTCTACTCTAGGCTAACGAGCCGTTATTATTTAGTATATTATATTACTATTTTATATTTTATTTTAACTAACCTGATTTAATAATAAAGCCTTCTTCTCGTTCCCTATTTATTATTAGTATAATTTGGCCTTAATAATACTTAACTATGCACTATATATTAATTATAATTCTATTATTATAAATAGTATTAAATACCGAGGGCTTTTATACAGCGAGTAGCTATTATTATAATATTAATAAAAAGTAATATTATTATTAATAAACTAGCTCTTAATTCAAATAAAGTTCGTACTTAATAATAATATATTTAGGAATATTCTAAAAATACGATTTTATAATTATTTAATTTTAATATATCTATAATAAATAATAAAAGGGCTTTTTAGAGGATATAAAATAAAAATAGACTATTATTAAGTATAAAGTAGTTTTAAATTTATAATAAAACTTTAATATAATAGCTTTTTAAAAGTAATAATAAGCTAAATTTAGGGTATAAAACTTAATAAATAAAACTAAGCTTATTAAGTTAAGTAGAATAATTTATATTATAATTAAGTAATAAAATTATTTAAAATAAATAATTTAAGGATTTAAGGACTTAAGGATATAAAAGATATAAGAGGATATAAAAAAAGATTTATTTATTATTTAATAGTTTAATAGATTTTTATATCTACCTCGAGGGTATTAGGGTTCTATAAAATATATTATAAAAATATTTATAATATATTAGTTATATCGTAATTTGATATAATATAAGCTAGAAGGTTTAAAAGCTATAGCGGCATAACTTTAGGTAGCTCTAACTTTAATAATATCGTTATTATAACGAAGTAAATAACTTTTATAGGCCGTTTACCCGCCTAGGTATTATACTATATAACTATAATTTAAGATAAGTAGCTAGTAGTACAGCTAGATGTATAAGGGTACCTTTTTAGTAAAAGCTCTATATGTATTATAGGGTATTATTATACTTTTAACTTAATAAAATACGTATATATTAGTATATATTATTAAAAGAAACTATATATAGAGATATACTTATATAAGGTGAGCTTTTTATATACGTAGTATATAAAATAAAATAAAACTAAATAAGGATTATAATAAACGAGAGGAAGGCGTTACTATTAAATCCGGTTAATTAAAAATAAAATTTATAAATTATAATAGCTCGTTAGCTTAGGGCGGAGGGTACTAATAAAACGACTATTAAAAGTTAAGTAATAAAGTACTTAGTACTTAATAATAATAAAATTATTATTTAAAAGTTAAAAAGTTAGTAATATATAACTTTAAAAAGCCCTTTAGGGTCGGCCTGCCTTATTAAGGGCTATCTTCGCCCTATAAGTAAGCTAGTTTATAAGGGTTAATATTAAGTTTTTATTATATATATTACTTAATAAACTTTATAATTAATAATAACTAGCTATAACTTAACTATTATTAATAATATAATATCTTAATTACTTTTTAAATAGCTAAAACTACTTTTATTTTCTAACTCTTTTAATAATTTTGAATTTCTTTTTAATTTTTTAAACTTCTTATTTTATATAATAGTATAGCTAAGTACTATAGCTAAGAAAGATATAGAAGGTAAGTATAGTATAGTACGTAGACTTAAGCTTAGTATCCTCACAAGGCTATCGTAAGAATTTAGCCTTTTGCCTCGGCGAGACTTCGCCGAGGATCTGCTGAGAGCCCAGCCACAGCCTTATAGCTGGTGGGGCCCACCTAGGTGGCCGTGCATTAGCCCCTTATATTTTACTACTATATTATTAGAATATTAATTATACTTTGAAATTAATTAAGTATTTTATTAAAGTTATATTATATAAGTTTAATAATAATAATAATAATAATAAACAAAGTAATAAATATACAATATAAGTATAAGTTAATATATACTAGATATTAGTAGTTAATATTATTCTTAATAATAATAGCGAGGGTATTTTAATATTATTATTATAAGCTATTATTATTTAAGAAAGTTATAAACTTAGCTAAGTACGAGGATTTATAAAATAGTCTAGTACAGTAGTTATAAAGAGGTAATAAAGAATATTCTTATAAAAGAATATAATAAGTAAATATTTATATAGAAATAAGAATATATAAATATAAGGGTAATAAGCGTATATAAAAAGGTTTAGGTAATAAAAAGTAATATAGTTAAATTACTATATAAGAAGTTACTTACTTAATAAAAGTCTAAGTAAATAAAAGACGTCTATATATAAGTATAAAACCTCCTATTAGAATATTTTATTACTTATTAATTATAATATAATTAATAAGTATATATATAAGTATATATAATCGTAATATATAATACTACTTCGAGTAAATTCTAGTATATTCTAATACCTTTTAATATATTCTATAGCTTATATAAGTAATATTAATTATATATTTAATATATATATTAATTTATATTAAATATAGATTAATATAATATATTATATGCTTATGTAATATAAAGAATAAGGTAAATAATAAAGAAAACAAATTTACTTATTAATACGCCCTCTTTGCTTTATTAACTATGTTAAAATAGTTAACGAAGTACCCTAGAGTAGATTTCTAGTACCTTAGAGTGGAATTTTGGTACCCTAGAGCTGGTACCCTAGGATAGGTTTTAGTACCCTAGAGCTAGTACCTTAGAGTAATATTTTAGTACCCTAGAATATTCTCTCTAAAGATTTTATATAAATTTATAGAGAGTATATACTTATATTAGGGGTATAATATAAGTTAAATAGGGTTATTAGGGTCGTTTAAGCTTATTAACTTAACGAATTCCTTATATTTAACCCGTCATAAGGGCTTAATTAGCTTATTAATAAGTATTATAATAAAAGGAAATATTTTATTTTAATATTCCTTTTTCTACTTCTTATTAAATATAATAATAATATAGGGTAATATACTTAGTCCTTTAGTAGTATTCTAAATTATAAATAAGAGATAATACTTTATTATTATCGGTTTTAATATTAATAAGTTTAATTTAATAACCTATTTCTAATAATAAATTCTAAAGCTAAATAGCTTCTTAAATAGCTTTTAAAATCTATTAAATTTAACCTCTATAATAAAAAATACTATAATAGACTATTTTTAAATTTCTAGCTAATTAGGCCTTTATTTAATATAAATAAGTACTTAGAAATTGATTTTAAGTACTTTTATACTTAACTTAGTTAGAATTAATATAACTTATTAATTCTATAGGCTTAATATTATTATTATAAGTAATATTATAATTAATAATCTTACTAAAGTACCTATATATACTTTTATTACTTTTAATAAGTAATTAATAAGCTTATAGAAGTATTATAAAATAAAAGAGATAAAAATATTAAATCAATTTTAATTATTATTATGATATATATTAAAAAGCTTATTAAGTACTAATAGGTTTTTAATAAGTCTTTTAGAAGTAAATAGTCGTCTTTTCATTCCCTAGGTTATTATTTAATATACTTAGATTTATAAATATATTAATAACCTTAGTTTTTATAAAATTATTATTATTAAGGATTTCCTTAATATAATAATTTTTTAAAAAAATAGTCTTATTTAAACTATTTTTATAATTTTAATACCTAGGAAATTAGAGGCTTCCCTAGGTTTTAATGTTAATATATAATAATTTTTTTATATATTTAATATTCTTATTAAATATAAAGAAATTGTTAATATAAGTAATACTAAAAGTAGGATTTTAAAATTCTAATTAAAAGAAGTAGCTTTATTAAATTTTTAAAATAAGAGGCCTATTTTATTAAAAATAAATTTTAATTTTAGTTATTATTATTTAGAGCTTTATGTAAGCCTATATAAGGCCTTTTAAATTATAATAACTAATTTTTGATTTATTTTAATTTATAATATTTAAATTAGAGTATTTTTAAAAATTTAGTTAAAGGTATATTAAAAGGTCTATATATACTTCTTTTAATAAATCTTTATTTAAAAGGTATTAATAATATTAATTTAATAAATATACTAATTTAAAGCCCCTGACGGAGCAATCCGCTAGGGCCGTACTATGTATTACGTATTAGAGAAAACTAGGTATATTGCGCTCCGTACTTAATTACTAACTAAAATAGCTCCCGACTTTTTATTACTTATTTATAGGGCGAGCTTTACTTACTCTAATATATATAGGACCTCTTAGTACTAGCCCACATAAGTAACTAGATCTCGTATTATATACTTTTTTTTATTAAAAGTTAGGGAACCCTTATATAGTCCTTTATATTTATAATATAGCCCATATTAAAAATTTTTTAACTCTATAAAATATAATTTTAAGCTAGTATTAATATATTAGATTTTAACGTCCGTATTAGCCCGGTTATTTATAACGTTCGTATTATTATTTAGTTAGATTTTATATTATTAGAAAGTATTATACTATTTTTAAGTATATTTATATTAGTTATAATAACTAGGTATTAAGGGGCCTAAGAATTTATTAAGCCCTAGAGGGGGGACCTGTTGAGGGGCATTTTAGTAGAGTAGGTTCTTATTAAAGTAGTATTTTAATTAATTAACCTCTTAACTAGTTATCTAACTAATTATCTAAGTAGTAGTTTATATATTAATAGGTTTATTTAGTGGGTTTGTTTAGTAGATTTGTTTAGTTTAAATAGAGAGTAGTTTTAAATAATGTTAGAAGTAATAAGGATAAAAAGGATTTTACGAGCTTTAAGTAGTAGATATTAGCCCTTTTGGCCCTTTCTTTAGAAACCTCTATGTTATTATTAAAGTTTAGAACCTTTATAGTTAAGGAAGGCCGCTTTTGACCTTTATGGCCGACTATTATGGCTAATTATTATAGCCGACCTCTGCTATCGACCTTTTAGCCGGCGCTATTACGTAAAGGGTAGCTTATTTATTCTAAATTAAATAGCGGTTTTTATATTAAAATTATTATATTATATTAAGCGCGTACTTAGAGTATATTACGTATATTATATAATTAAAAAGTATACCGTATTATATAATTTTTTAAAACGTAATCTTATTAAGGTTAATCTTTTATACTTATAAAGCTAAAAACTATTATATACTAATTTAAAAGGTTATTAAGGCTATAAGTACCCTATAAATAACAGGATTATTTTCATAAATAAAGGTTTAGAAATAATTTATATTATATTATTATTTAAAGTTTTAATTACTAATTAAGCTTTATATTTATTAATATTATTATTATTAATATTAATTTTTATTTAAAGACTTATTTAATTAATAGTGGTTTTTAGAAATTTTATAGACTTTATTTAAGTTTATAACTATTTAAATACTCTTTTATTTATTTTTATTTCTACCTCTGCGGATCGCTCGGGTAGTTCTCAATATTAGTTATATAGTATTAATATATAGTATTAGTAGATACCCTACTATCTTGTTAAACTATTTTTATAATTTTCTTCTACTTTTTAGAACTTTCCTCTTGTAAAGTTCATAACCACGGATTGATAGCAATAAATACTTTTTATATAATTATTTTTAGTTTAAAATATATAATTTTAATTATTTTATATTCTTTAAGCTATTTAGAGCTTATTTTAATATATTAAGTTCTAAAAGTAGGGTATTAATATTCTAAGTAAATTTTTATATTTAGATTTATTCTTTTAAATATTTTAAGAATTAATACTTCTATTTTAATAAATATATCCCTAATTTATTCGATTTTATTAAAATTTTAAAATATAAAAGAGGATTTATACTTTTATCCCTTCTATTTTATTATTTTAAATAAATTAAATATATAAAATACGTAATAATTAAGATTAAAAGGATTAAAAGGGTAATATATAATATATATATTACTCCCTTTTTTCCTAAATATATACTATTTTATATATAAGTATATATTTTATTTAAAATAATCCGTTTTATATAAAGTAATAAATAAGTACCTTAGAGCCGATTTTTTAAATTTAATAAATCCGGCTTATTATCCTTTTAAAGAAAAAATAATTTAAAAGGCCTTTATAAGGGTTTTTTAAATATATATTAATAATAAAATTAACTAATTTAGTTAATTCTTTTAAAATTACGTCCTATAAATATAAGGGTAATTCTTTTATTAATAAAATAGTTCTAGCTTTCTTAATAAAAGCTCTATTAATCTTTTAATTATACTATTTTATTTAGGTATATAGGGCGTAAAAGCTCTAAAATAATACTTTTTAGTTAATATAAGGTAATAATTCCCTATATTAAATTCCGTATTATTATTTAAGTATATATACTTAGGATAAGAACTAAACTAATTATAATAAAATTCTAGTTTATTTTAAAGAATATTAATTATATTCTCTTTAGTTTTAAGAATTTAATATAACACAATTATTTTATTAATTAAAATAAGGGTAATTTTAACTATATTAATATAGACCTTTTCTAATAGGAATAGCGCCCTATTATAGTTAATTTTAGGCTATTACTTAGTTAACTTAGCTATAATATAACTAAAGTAATTTAAATTATTTTCCTTTGATTTATTTAAAGGAATTCCCTTAGTTATTTTACAGTTTTAATAAATAAAAGTAAAAGGATAACCTAATTTTTATACTATTCCTAAGTAATAATATAAACCTAATTATCTGAATTTTTAAATAAATAATTAGTATTTTCTACTTCTAAGTTTTGAAAAGTATTAATATTAAAATTTTACTTTATATTATTATTATTTATAAAATAATATAAAAGAATTTTAAATAAATTTTAAAATACTTTTAAATCTAAATACTAATTATTAAGGTTTAAACTGATTTTAGTACTTTATAAAGTTTAAATTAGATTTTTAGTACTTTATAATAAATCTTTAGTTTTTAAGTAATATTAAGGAAACTTTATGCTTTTTAAAATTTAAATAAGTAAATATATTACCCTTAAAATTTACTAAATAATTCTTTTAATATATTTACTATTTTATGATATAATATACTTAAAAATATTAATTAGGAATTTTAAAATATATAAGGTATTTTTAACTTTATAAGTATAATTTTATCTTATAAGTATATAAGTAAAATTATGTCCCTAATATTTTTAGAAATACTAGTCTAGCCCTGGTTTGAATTAGGTATAAATTAGCCTTATTATTATAATTTTAAAAAGTCTATATTATTAATAATATAAATTATAAAACCTATATTATATAGCCATTTTAGCTATATTAGTACTTATATTAGCTAAATTATTAATATTTTTTTTAAAAGGCCTAAATTATTATTTTAAATCGAGTTAGGTAATATATATAGGAAAAAAGGTTAATAATTTTTATAATTAAGTAAGTATATAGTATAATAATTTAGCTAGTTATTATTTATTATATAAATCCTTAATTATAAGGGCTAAGGGTTTAAATCTCTATATAAGTATAAGTTTTTATATAAAAATAGGGTTAGTTTTGGAGCTAGTTTTAAGGTTAGTTTAGGTTAAGTTAGTTTAAGGGCTTATTTGGGGGCTTATTTAGGTTATTTAAAGGCTTATTTAAATTAAGTTAAGTTAGTTATTAATAACTAGGTTTATTATAAGTTTTAAAAGTCTTAGACTTATTAAACTTATAATTTTAAAAATAATTTTACTTTTAATAATATTATTAAATATAGATATATTAAGTTTTTTTTTTTATTTAATATATTTATAATAAGAGTTTTTAAAATAGGGGCTTTTTAAAACGTAAATTAAACCTTTAATAATCTACCTAAACTAAGAAAATATTAATTAAGATTAATATAAAGACCGTTTTTAATTAATATTTTAAATAATAGCTCTAATACTTTTAATTTAGATATATAGTGTTTAAATAAGCTAATAGATTTATTTAAGCTATTAAAATATTTTAATTTTAATAATATAGAATTCGAAATATAATTATTAATATAAAACTAATTTTATACTTTTATATAAATTTTAAGGGTATTTAAAACCTTTTTAAATTAGTTTAATTAAAATAAATAAAAGAGGCTTAGGTTAAATAATTTACTTTATTAATAATAAGGATTAGGTTTTTATTTTTGAAAATATTTTTATATTAATCTTCGACTTCGAAATAAGTATTTAATTTTAATAACTAAAAATAAATATAAATAATAAAAGCTAAGTAATCCAATTTTAATTACTTTTTAAGTATTAATTTTCGGGTATTAAGTAGCCTATAATTATTTTAATAATACTCGCTATTATATATATATTTAAATATATATATATAATGGTTTTTCTAGCTTTATAAGCATAAAAATCGACCTTAATAAGATCACGCTTTTAAAAGAAATTATATAATATAGTATACTTTTAACTATATAATATATATAATATACCCTAAGTACGCACTTAATATAATATAATAATTTTGATATAAAACTACTATTTAATTTGGGATAGGTAAGCTACTTTACGTAGTAACGCTAGCTAGAAAAGTTAATAACAGAGATTAGCTATAATAATTAGTTATAATAGTTAGCTATAAAAATTAAAAACGGCCTTTTAATAAAGAAGTTACTTACCTTTAATTATAAAAGTTCTAAATTTTAATAATAACGTAAAGGTTTTTAAAAAAAGGGCTAAAAAGGTTAATATTTACTACTTTTTATACTAGAGCTTATAAAGATCCTTTCTATCCTTATCACTTTTAATATTACCTAAAACTACTCTTTGTTTAAACTAAACAAATTTACTAAATAAACTTACTAAATAAACCTATTAATATATAAACTATTACCTAGATAACTAATTAGATAACTAGTTAAGAGGTTAGCTAATTAAAATACTACTTTAATAAAAATTAGTATATAGTTAGTAGCTAGCGGGCTAGGACTTTTTAAAGATGCCCCTTAATAAGTCCCCCCCTCTAGGGCTTAATAAATTCTTAGGTCCCCTCGACGCCCTAGTTATTATAATTAATATAAATATATTTAAAAAGTAGCGTAATATTTTCTAATAATACGGAATTTAACTAAATAATAATATAAACGCTATAAATAACTAGGCTAATATAAATACTAAAATCTAATATATTAATATTAACCTAAAAATTATATTTTATAAAACTAAAAATCTTTTTAATACGGGTTATATTATAAACGTAAAGGACTATATAAGGGGTCCCTTAACCCTTAATAAAAGGAATATATAATACGGGATCTAGCTGCTTATATAGGCTAGTACTAGGAGGTCCTATGCGCGTTAAAGTAAGTAAAGCTCGCCCTATAAACGGCTGGAACTTAGGAGGACTACGGCACAAGGTCGGGAGCTATTTTAGTTAGTAATTAAGTACGGAGCGTAATATACTTAGTTTTCCCAATACATAATACATAGTACGGCCCCGGCAGATTGCTCCGTCAGGGGTTAAATATATATATAATATATAAATATTAGTATTATTATTAGTATAATAAGCTTATTTTTTAAGCTTAAGGCTTAAGCTTTATTTTAAGTTTAAAAATAGGTATATTTTATAGTTGAAAATATAAAAAGAATACTTTTTAAATATAAATAAATATTTAATAAAAGTAAATATATAATATAAAAGGGCTTATATTTTATTTATTTTTATATATATAAATCCTTATTAAATATAAAAAAGATTTCGAATTTTAGAATTTGAAAAATAGGTTTTAGGTAGAAAAAATATCTCGATATATAAATATTTATATATTAAATATAAGTATATACTTATTATAATAGTAAGTTTAATAATAATAAATAAAAGTAAAAGAGCTTATATAAATAAATAATATTTATTTAAAGAAACATAAACCTTAATTATATAGTAACTAAGCTTATAACTTTTAATATAGTAATTATAAAGAGGTAATAAGGAATATTCTTATAAAAATATAATAAGTAAATATTTATATAGAAATAAAATATATAAATATAGGGTAATAAACGTATATAGAAAAGGTTTAAGTAGGAAAAGAGTAATATAATTGAATTACTATATAAGAAATTATTTACTTAATAAAAGATCTAAGTAGGTAAAAGATGCTTATATATAAGTATAAAACCTCTTATTAAAATATTCTACTACTTATTAATTATAATATAATTAATAAATATATATATAAGTATATACGTAATCGTAATACGTAATATTACTTTAAGTAAATTCTAGCGTATTCTAATACTTTCTAGTACATTCTATAGCTTATATAAGTAATATTAATTACGTAATTAGTATATATATTAATATATATTAAATATAGATTAATATAATATATTATATACTTATGTAATATAAAGAATAAAGCAAATAATAAAGGAAATAAATTTACTTATTAATAAATAGCCGTATACTTAATATTACTATTAATCCGTATTTATAAACTTTATAAAAGAAAATTAAACAAGATAAAAGAAAACTATAGAAATAGTTTAATAAAATAATAAGAGTATTTACTAATATTATATATTAATATTATATATTAATATTACATAATTAATATTTAGAACTACTTAAGTAATTAATAAAAGTAGAATTAAAATAAATAACTTTAAAAGTTATTAGTAAAGTAATAATAAGTAAGTAGGCTATTATAAAAGATAGCTACTATCCGAATTAAATAGCGGTTTTCGTATCGAAATTACTATATTATATTAAGCACGTACTTAGGGCATATTACGTATATTATATAGTTAAAAGTATACCGTATTGTGTAATTTCCTTTAAAACGTAATCCTATTAAGGTCGATCTTTTACGCCTATAAAGCCGGAAAACCACTATATAAGAAGATAGCTATACTTTTATTAATAATTACTCTTAATAAATTATTATAATAACTAGAAGTTATATTAAAATTATAAAAATAGGAAGAAATTTTATAAGCTTTAATATAGTAAAAGAGTAGTAAATATTAGCCTTTTAGCTCTTTTTAGAAATCCTTTATATTATTATTAAAATTTAGAACTTTTATAATTAAGGGCCGCCTCTAATTTTACGGCCGATTTTATTATTAGCCTTTTAACTAGTACTATTATCAAAAGGGTAGCTTACTTATGTTAAATTAAAAGCAGTTTTATATTAAAATCATTTTATTATATCAAGTACGTATCTAAAGTATATTATATATACTATATAATTAATAAATATACCGTATTATATAATTTCTTTTAAAAGTATAATCCTGTTAAGGTCGATTTTTATGCTTATAAAGCCGGCAAAGAAATTATTATATACTTAAAGAGATTAATAACGAGGTCATTTTATTTAATAATTATTTAATAATAAGTTAAATAAGTAAAAGAGCTAAAACGGGCCGTAATTATATTTATTATACTTAAGTATTTAAGTTTATTTTAACTTTCTTTTATTATGAAAGCTATACCTTTTAAAAATAACTGGTTTCTAACATTATTATTTAATATAATCCTATTTTTTATAATACTTAGTTATGATTATAATGAAAATAACTAAAAGTATTCTCGTTTTTATAAGGGATATTATCACTTTATAAGTAATTACGAAGCCGTAAGTATATATAAAAATATAAAAGGCCTCTAGCTATTATAATAATTCATTAAGAGCGATTATTAATAAAACATAGCCGTTTTTATAACAATCTACCCGCTTATTACTATTTTATTAATAACTCTTTAAGGCTATATATTATAAGTAATTCTTTAACTTTTAACTTTTTAAATAATAATTATACTATTATTAAATACTAAGTACTTTACTACTTAACCTTTAGTAATTCTATTTTATTTTAACTAACCTGATCTAATAATAATGCCTTCTTTTTAGCTCTATTTATTATTAATATAGTTTAGCCTTAATAATATTCAAATACGTACTATATACTAGTTTGTTTAATACCTAGGGCCTTTATAGAGCGGGTCACTATTATTATAATATTAATAAAAAGGTAATATTATTATTAACGGCCTAGCCTCTAATTAAAATAAAGACTATTACTAATTTTCATTTATTTAAATATATTTTAAAATACTTAATACATAGTGGTTTTTTCCGGTTTTATAGGTATAAAAGATTGACCTTAACGGTATCACGCTTTTAAAAGAAATTATATAATATAGTATACTTTTAACTATATAATATGCGTAATATACCCTAATTACTATTACGGCTAGCTAGTCGTAGTAAGTATATTAATAGAAGTTAAGGCTGCGATAACTAAATAAATAATATCGTAATCGTAAATAGCTTTTTAAAATTATTTTATAAGTCGTAAAGTAAGTAAGGTTTTAGTAATTAATTATAGTTTTATTAGAAGGGGTTTTAGTAAAATAGCTAAAAATAATTATAAAATTTAATACTAAGTTAATTATTAAAAAGCTATAAAAGTCTGTTTTAAACTTAGCTCGAGTTTATATTATATATAAATTTCGTTTTTAACTAAATAAGGTTAAATAATTTTTTATTTAGATATATTAAATATTTAATATATTTTATATATCCTTAGCTTAATTAGATATGTTATATATTTAAGATATCCTTATTTCTTATTATTACGTAACTTATATTATAGTTTTTATTTTTAGGGTTTTTAATATTTTATCCTATCTTATATATATAATGCGCTATAGTTACTAAGTGTTAGTAGGGCACGCCCTAGTCTTATATTAGGTCGTAATATTAACTTCTCCCTTAAAAGTCTTATTCTTAAAACTAATATAAGTAGTAGGTTATTCTTAGGTTAAGGAATTTATAAATTTTGCTTTTTAATTTATATTAATTCGTAATACTAAGTTATATTTTAAAAAGGGCTAACTTATTATTTAAAGCTCGTCCCTTAAAAAACTAAATAACGAAATTTTTTTAAGTTTTATTTTAAATAATCGGGTCGTTATACCTATTTACTTTATTTATAAAATACGTAGTTTTTTTATATAAGGCCTCGCTATTAAATTCTTTATAATATACTAAATACATTTATAGTAAAAATCTTATTATAATTTTTAGGGTTTATTTACTTAATAGTTTCGTTAGATTAGTAATTAATATTAAAAGCTAGAGGATATTTTAGAGTAGGCCGAGGAGGAGCGTCGTATTTTAAATATTAAAATAGAACGTTTTAGAAATAAAAGAAGATATAGTTTAAAAAATAATATATACAGTACGTTATGGTATTAATAATATAAAAAGTTAGAACGTATTAAGAAAGAGGAGGTAGAAGTAGAATAGTATTACTAAAAGGGGTTTACTATTAATTTTAATTATTTTTTACGGATTTTATTAGGGAATAGGATATAGTTTATTTTAATATTATTTTATTTTTATTTTTATTAACTAATTTTGGTTTATTAGATTTAGGTATGTTAGTTAGAGTTATAGTATAGCTAAAGCGATTTTTAAGAGTACTAGAGATTTATAATTAGTTCTTATATATTTTCTTTATATTTATAATTTTTTATTTTATAAAGTACTTATAATTACTATTCTTAACTCTATAATTAATAATTTGTTCGATTTCGTATTTTAGTTTATTTAGTTCTATAATAATATAATCTTTTATATATAAACTCTTAAGTACTAGTTTAAGAAATAAGATATAAAAATTAGATAATATTTTATTATATCTAAGAGTCTTAATTTATAGTTAATATTTAAGACTTTTAAGTAATTTCGAACGGTTTAAGTTTTTATAATCTAATTTGTTATTTAATTATTTTATTTTAATATTATAATAAAAGAGGTAGGTACTATTTCCTTTTTTAAAATTAGTCCTCTAATTTTTAATTTATTCGCGTTTTTTATACGTTAGTATATAAACTCGAGGTTTAAAATACTTTTTTAGATTTTTTAAGTTTTATTACGCTTATTATTACTTTAATAGCTTATAGTCCTTATTATACTTTTTATATATTATTAGTTAATATTTATAGTTTAAGTAAAACGGGATTCTTTTATACTTTTACTAATTATACTATTATATATAAATTAGGCTATAAGTAATAATATAACCTAATTATTTTAATCGTAGTTTATATAATAGCGGAGGTATATTTTAAAAATTTAGTTAATTTTTTATTTATTTATTAGTTTATAGGTAAAAAGAAGTTAATAGTTTATAATTTATACTAAGTTACGAGATTAGGATTTTAAAATTTTAAAATAAATAAAGAGCTTCTATTAAAAATAATTTCTTTTAGTATATTATAATTAGTAATAACGACCTTAAGGAACGTATATACTAATTTTTTGTATTACTAGCTTTTTATAGGGTATAAAGTAAGCGAATTTAATAAGTTAATTAATTATAATTAAAATATTATTGTACTATATATTCGTGAGTAGTTCTTTAGATTTTAATAGTTTAATAATAAAGTTTTATAAAATTAAATACTATACTTTTATAAGTAGTTATAATAGTTATAGCTCGCCGTAGGGCTTATATAGGTTATTCTTATTTTTTATAAGTTATATAATCCTTAATTATTTCCGTAATTTTACGTATATAGTAGATTTATTATAATATTAATAAATCCGTTTTACGTTTTAGTAATTCCTTAGTAACTGTGTATAGGTGTATTATGAATTTTATGATAAGCTTAAGGGTTATTTTTTAATTAGGCTAGTATTAATCCTTTTAGTTATTATAAAAGCTTTATAGTTAGTATAAGGCTATTATCCTTTTCTTACTTAATCGTTAATATATATTGAAAGGTATACGGTCTTTCGATTAACATATCTATTATTATAATTAACTCTTTCTTTTATTATTTATAATTAGTATAGGTTACCTTTTATACTTATAGTAAGTCAAGTTTATTCATTACTTTTAATAATATAAAACTTCCTTATATACCGCTATTAATTATAGCGCGTAGTTTATATTTATATATTTTAAGTTTAACTTATAAATCTACGTTATTACGTTATCTAGTTATATATAGGAACTTATTTTCGATTTTTACTTTTCGTTATTCTTTTATAATTAGCTTTTTAATTTTTAAAAGTCTATTTTTAGTTATATTTTTATTTAATTTATTTTTTATTCCCTCTAGGCTCGGGATTTAAGAACGTAATAAATTTAATAATAATTATATTTATATTTATCTTATTTTATA
Source organism: Colletotrichum australisinense (nom. inval.) (assembly GCA_014706365.1). Lineage (NCBI taxonomy): Eukaryota > Fungi > Ascomycota > Sordariomycetes > Glomerellales > Glomerellaceae > Colletotrichum > Colletotrichum australisinense (nom. inval.). Next base: position 348,028 of record JABKAN010000019.1, read on the forward strand.
TAGTTACTATTCTAATATTATATAAAAAATATAGATCTAGTCCGAATATTACTTTATTAAGTTTGTTAAAATATATAAGCGTTTAGTTTAGTAACTAATTATTAATATAAATATCTTTAATAAGTTAGTTATTACATTTTTAAAGGTAAAACAATTATTCTTTTAAATAAGAAATATTAAAATATTTATTATTAAGGTATTTTATTTAAAATAGTTCTTTATAAAATACGTCCTTAGTATTAAGTAAAGAACTATTTTTTTAACTAGTAGTATTATAAGTACTTCTTTAAGCTAATTAGTCCTATAGAATTATACTAATTAATCGTTTTTATATAAGTTAATATTCTTATACTATAATTTTTAAATTCCTTATTAAAACTAATATTATTTATATTAAAATAGAATTTATAGTTAATTTTATTTAAGTATATTATTAAGCAACGTTACGAGGTTTATTTAAATTATAAAATAATTTTTATTAAAAATATAATTATTAGAGCTGATTTTAAGTTTATTTTTTAAATTAAAATTTACTTTTTATTCTTAATTTTAAAATCGAAGTCGGGCCTCTTAATTATTTTAATTTTATTTTTACGTTTTAAGTCCTTAAATTATTTTTTAACTTTATAAATAAATTTCTTATTCTTATTATTTTATTATATTATATAAATAGACTTAGTTAGGATATTATTTAATTAGGGTCCTTTTTTTAAAAATTATTTTTATTATTTCGTTATGCTATATAAATAAGATTATTTATAATTTTTTATATTAGGTCCTCTTTTTAAATTTAAGGAGTTACTTTATACTTATTTAGAGTCTTTATATATATTTTTTAAGAAAATAAAAGGTATTTTTATAATAGGGTCTATCTTAACTTTCTTTTTATATTTTAATAAATTTAAGAGAGTATAATAACGTATTTAATATTATTATTCTCGAGGGTAAGAAGTTAATATATAAGTATTTTTTTTTAGTTATTATTACTAGTATTTTAATAAGTAATAGAATAGTATTATATCTAGATTGTTTACTATTCCTAAGTTTCTTAGGATATTATTCTATTTGTTTTTATTATTTTAGTAAATAAAATAGTTATTATTATAATAAGCTATTTATAAAAGTTGTGTATAAAGTATTTCTTTATTAGTAATATTAGCTCGTTTTTTAGAACGGGCTAGTATTAAATACGCTTAGGTTATTAGTAATCTTTAATTATATATCCTAGCTTATTATAATTATAATACTTAAAGTTTTTTAGGGCGGTTATTTTTTTAGTAATACTAAGGTTTATAAGTCCGTTATATTACTTATAAGCTATACTTTATTAGTTATTATTTTAGTTATTACGGGGTCGTTAGTTTATTTAGAAACTATGTTAAGGTTATTATTAGTATTTATATTTAGTATTAAGTTATTCTTTTTTTTATATATTTATAAAGTTAGTTATTAATTTTAATAGCAAGTTTACTATACTAGAGGAAATTATTTAGTTTATTAAGTTTAACTAGTTCGTTTTAATTTTATTTTTAATCCTTAATAAAATATAAATATTTTAATATTATTAGTAAGGTCTAGTTAAGTACTAAAATATTTAAACTTAGCGGAGTATTCCTTTACTAATTTAATTTATTATAGTTATACTAAGTTATATTTAGCTTATCGTTTTTTATTAAGGTCTTAGAATAGGGATTTAAAACTTTTTAAATTTATAGAAGTTAGAATAAATATTACGTATTTTAATAAAGTACTTATTAAGAGTTTTTATTAAGGTATTTTTTAGATTAATTCGAACTATTTAAAGGCTCGTTTTTTAAAGAAGTTAGTAGCGTATATAACTTTTTAGTTTTATTAATAAAGTTTTCGTAGTAGAAGTTCTAATAGTTCTTAACTTAAATTAGGAATCCTTTAAGAGTACCTAGGTATTATTATAAGTAATAGGTATACTAAGTTTAAGTTTTATTATCCTCTAGATAAGGGTATTAATAATATTAATAATAGCTCAGAGAGTATTAATTTTTCCCTAAAGAGCCTAGATATTAGTACTTACTTTTGTTTTCTAAATTAGATAATTTCGTTTTTAAGTCCTAAATACGCTAAGGGCTATTCCTAAATTATTAAATTATAATTTTAAGGTTTTGAAATTTATTTATAGTTTTATTATATATGGTTTATATTTTAGTAATATCTATATCTCTTTTATAACCTTTTATAGAGTTATTTATAAACGTCCTTCTTAAGGGTAACCTTATTATTGAGTTAATATTTATTAGGGCCGTTTCTATCTTTTTAGCTAAGTTTTAAATAAGCTATTTAGAGAAAATAAAAGAGCCCGGAGTAGGTAATTTAGCTAAAACGCGAGAAGATATTGTTCGTACTATTTAATTAGTTTTTATAAAGTAAACTTATTAAATAAGAGTAATTAAAGTATTATAGCTAGTTAGTTATAGTAAGTATATTAATAAAAGTTAAGGTTATAATAACTAAATAAATAGTATTATAGTTATAAGTAGCTTTTTAAAGTTATTTTTATAAGTTATAAAATAAGTAAGGCTTTAGTAATTAATCATAGTTTTATTAAAAGGGGTTCTTAATAAAAATAATTAAAAATAATTATAAGATTTAATATTAAGTTAATTATTAAAGAAGTTATAAAAGTCTATTTTAAACCCAGCTTGAATTTATATTATATATAAGTTTTATTCTTTAACCAAATAAAGTTAAATAATTTTTTATCTAAATATATTAAATATTTAGTATATTTTATATATCCTTAGCTTAGTTAAATATATTATATATTTAAAATATTTTTATTTTTTATTATTATATAACTTATATTATAATTTTTTTATTCTTAGGGTTTTTTAATATTTTATTTTGTTTTGTATATATAATATGCTATAGCTGCTAGGTGCTAGTAGGGTACGCCCTGGTTTTATATTAGGTCGTAATAACTACGTACTTAACGTAATATAATAATTTCGGTATAAAACCGCTATTTAATTCGTGGTAGTGATTAAGTACGGAGCATAATATACCTAGTTTTCCCAATACGTAATACATAGTACGGCCCCGGTAGATTGCTCCGTCGGGGAAAATACTTAATATAAATATTATTTAATTTTAATATAATTAAAAAATAAGAAAAAGCCTATTTTTTAAAAAATATAAAGAGAGGAAATAAAGTATTATTAAATAGAATACCCCTTTAAAAATATGATAAAAATCGAGGTTAATAATAAAACTATTTAAGTATAAATAAGCTAAGATAATAATATTAAACCTAAGAGCTATAAGTAAGTTTATTAAGTTATTTATAATATAAAGTTATTTAAAAATAAATAATTTATAAACTTAAGAATATAAAAAGGATCTATTTACTATTTTATACTTTAATAAATTATTTATATTTACTTTAAGCGTATTAAAGTTCTATAAATAAGGATATTAATAGTATATTAATTATACTATAATCTAGTATAATACGGGTTAAAAAGTTTAAAAATAAAGTAATATAACTTGAAATAGTATTAACTTTAATAATAATATTATTATAAGCCGTTTACCTGCCTAGGTATCATACTACGTAACTATAATTTAGGATAAGTAGCTAGTGATATAGCTAAATATATAGTGCTTTTTAATAAAAGCTCTATACGTATTATAAAGTACTATTATACTTTTAACTTAATAAAATACGTATATACTAGTATATATTATTAAAGAGAAACTATATATAAAGATATATTTATATAGGGTAAGCTTTTTATATATGTAGTATATAAAATAAAATAAAACTAAATAAATAAAGACGTTAAAATAGTTTTATAATTAATATATTAAATTAGTTAGTAATTTATTAATTCTACCCTCTAGAGGGTTAAGAATAGCTTTATAATCGGACCTATTATTAAATAAATTTATTATAATAATAATAATAAAAGTTAAGTTTAGTTAAGTTAAATAAATAAATAAGTAAGTAAATAAGTAAGTATAGTTTGAAAAAGAATATACTAACTATAGGATATAAATAGGGGATTTATTAACGGGTGTATAGGGCGCTGAGTATTAATAAACTTATACCGAGGTTAATTTATTAGGCGCTTATAATTAATTGAAAAAGTAAACTACCTGTCGGATAGCTAAAAAGCACCTCCTAAGTAAGGAAACTCTATAATATATAGTCTATTTAATACTATAAATCTATAATTATAAACTTAATTAAAAACTTCAAAAAAGTAAAAGAATAATAAATAGTTTAATTAAATAATAAGAGTATTTTTAAATATTACATTTTAATATTATCGAATAAATACACAGAACTGCTCAAGTAAGTAATAGAAGTAGAATAAAAAGTATATATATAAATATATAAAAGATTGTTATAGATTTTATTATTAATAATACCCTTATAAAAACTTCTTAAGAGAGCTAAGGCCTTTATTAATATATAATTATTTATAATAAAGTAGTTTAATATAATTTCTTAATAATACCTTAAATAAAAGGCTTATAATATACCTAATAGAGTAGTAAATAAACTAAATAGAAGACTTATTTTAATACTTTCTAATAAGGTTATTATAATATAGGATATAAATAAAGTATATTAAAAATTAATATTATAAATTTTAAGTTATTTAAAATTATGATTATTAGCTATAGCTCTTAGTTCCTACTAGATTTCAAGAAAATACTATACTAACTATATTATATTTAATTATAATTACTAATAATAAACTAAGATTTAAAACTAAAATATCATTTAATATTTCTAACTTCTTATTAACTATTAATTAAACAGTTAATAAAATATACTATTCATAATAGAATTTATATACAGAATTTATATATAGAAGTTACTTAAATAAGATTATTAAATAATTATTTTATAAAATCGAATTTCTTTTCAATAGAGTAATCCGCTAGGGCCGTACTATATATTACATATTAAAGTAGTATTTTAATAATTCTATAGTCCTTATATTTTTAATTACTTTATTAACCTATTTTAAATCTAGGAAAACTAGGTATACTACGCATTATACTTAATTATTAATTAAGCTAGTTCTAAACTACTTATAATTTATCTAAAGGGCGAGCTAGACTTACTATTATATATATAAGACCTTTTAATATTAGCTTATATAAATAACTAAATCCTATTTATTTTCTATTCTACTTCTATTAATTACTCAGGCGGTTCTTAGTATTAGTTATATAGTATTAATATATAGTATTAATAAATACTCTTACTATTTTAATAAATTATTTTTATAATTTTCTTTTACCTTTTAACTTTCCCTCTTATAAAGTTCATAACTATAGATTAACGGCTAATTAGATCCTATATTATATATTATTCTTATGAAAAATTAAGTTTTGCTATCCGCGTAGTATTATTTATCTATCGAAGTAGTACTTTATTTTAATTTAGCCCGTATAGCTAACTAGAGGTTAGGAAATCTTTAGTATACTTTCTTTATTTTATTTTGAATGTTAATTATATAGGCCTAAACTTAAACCTCTTTCTTTTATAAGTATATATTTTTATTTTCACTTAAGACGTATATTTCTAATTATATTATTACTTACTTATTTCTATTTACTTATTTCAATCTTTATTTAACTATTTGTTTATTAACTTATTTATTTTAATATTATATTATTACCGCTACGTAAGTAATTACTAATAGGCTCATTATAATTTTCAATACTAGAAGTTAAGCTAATAAGCCCTTATATTAATACTATCCTTTTATATATATTAAAACTCTTTTTATAAATAATATACTTATTAACTTTAATAATACCCTCATAATTACTTACTAAGCTTTTATTTATAATAAGTTCTATTAGGGGCTATGCCAAATAGCTATTAAGGCTATGCCTTACTTATTTAATTAATAAAATTAATACGAATTTTTAGGCTAACTAGCTACTCCTAGCCCTATTATAATAGTTATAATAAACGCTATTTATATAAAGTTATATAATTTAAAGATTATTTTAGTTTTTATTATTTAGTTTTATTTTATTTTATATACTACGTACGTAAAAAGCTCACCCTATATAAATATATCTTTATATATAGTTTCCTTTTAATGATATAAATTAATATATACGTATTTTACTAAGTTAAAAGTATAATAGTACTTTATAATACGCGCAGAGCTTTTATTAAAAAGGTACTTCTATATATCTAGTTATATTACTAATTACTTATTTTAAAAGTTATATAGCGTAATACCTAGGTAGGTAAATAGTAGGTTATTTACTGGTTATAGCTATAAACGGCACGCTACGGTAATCAGCCGTAACTATTATAATAATATTATTAAAATTAGAACTATTTAAAGTTACGCCACTATAGCTTTTAAACTTTCTAGCCCGTATTATATTAAATTATTTATAGTATACATAACGTATTATAAATATCCTTATTTATAAAACCTTAATACCCTTAAAGTAAATATAAAAGATTTATTAAATCATTAAATAATAAATAAATCCCTTTTTATATCCTTTATATTCTCTTATATTTTTAAGTCCTTAAATCCTTAAATTATTTATTTTAAATAATTTTATATAATACGAATTATCTTATTTAACTTAATAAACTTAGGTTTATTTACTAAGTTTTATACTATAAATCTAGCTCATTATTACTTAAAAAAGTCGTTATTTTAAGCTTTTATTATAAACTTAAGAATATTTTATATTTAATAATACTTTATTTTTATTTTTATACTCCCTAAAAAGGGCCTTTTATTATTTATTATAAATATATTTAAATTAAATAATTAAAATATTATACTTTTAAAATATTTTAAGTATATTATTATTAAATACGAACTTTATTTAAACTAGGGGCTATTTTATTAATAACGATATTATTTTTTATTAAGATTATAATAACGCCTATTTACTTTATAAGGGCCCTTAGTATTTAATAAACTAGTACGTAGTACGTAGTCGAGCTATTATAATTATTATTAAGGCTAAACTATACTAATAGTAGATAGGGGAACGAGAAGAAGGCGTTATGATTAAATTAGGTTAGTTAGAAGTAAAATCGGACGACGACGGCTCGTTAGCCTGGGGCAGAGGGCATTAATAGCTACGTCATAAACGACTACTAACAGTTGAGTAATAAAGTACTTAGTACGTAATAATAATATAATTATTATTTAAAAGTTGAAAAGTTAGCTATAGTATGTAACCCTAAAAGTTATTAATAAAGTAATAGTAGGCGGCGGGCCGCTATAAAAGATAGTTACGTTTTTATTAATAATTACTCTTAATAAACTATTATAATAGCTAGAGGCCTTTTAGTTTTTATTATAATAATTAAAAGATCTTATTAAATTTCGATTTTATTAAAATTAGTTTAATTATAATCTCTAATTAGTTATTTAACTTATTAGAATTATAATTTAATAGTATTAATAAGGCTAGATTACTTAATAAAATTAAAAAGCCCGATTACGTTTATTATACTTTTTTTAATTATTAACTTTTACTTACTTCCTTTATTATTTAATTTTTATTATTTATAATTATAATTAACTAAAGATTTTATTGAAATAACTCGTCCTTTTATTATTTTCGAATACTAACTAGATATAATATATATTGAGCTTAATAAGTTATAGTATTAAGTTTTAAACTTTATAAAATAGCTTAGGTATTATTAAAAAAATAATACTCTTAAAATTTATTTAAAAGAAATAAGTATTATTAAGGCTATAAGAATAGATTATATATTTTAATAAGGGATATTTTTATTCTTTAAGTACTTATTAAGGGTTATAATAATATTAAGGTTTTAATATTAAATAAAGTATTTATCCCTTTAGGGTCGGCCTACCTTATTAGGGGCTATTTTCGCCCTATAAGTAAACTAGTTTACGAGGGTTAAGTATTAAGTTTTATTACGTATATAATAAACTTTATAACTAATAATAACTAATTATAGCTTAATTATTATTAATAACGTAATATATTAATTAATTTCTAAATAGTTAAAAATTACTTTTATATTCTATTTTTTAATAGTTTTAAATTTCTTTTTCTCTCTAAACCTCCCATTTTATTATTACAATATAAAAGTATTAATTATATTTTAAAATCAATTAAGTATTTTATTAAAGTTATATTATATAAGTTCGGTACTAATAATAATAATAATTATAAAAGTATTTATATTTTTTAGATTTTTAAGTTAATAATAATTAGTTTATACTCCTTTAAGTAATTTTTAAAAATTAGGATCGTTAAGTATAATATTAATAGGATCGAATTACTAAGTATATACCTTAAAGTAGCCCTATAAATCGATAAGTTAGTATTTTAAAATTATATTTTAAGTAAATAAATGGTTTAATAATAATAATAATAGTATAATAGCGATAATAATAGCGTAATAGTGGTAGTAATAAAAAACGAGGTAATAAATATATAATATAAGTATAAGTTAACGTATACTAAATACTAGCAATTAGTACTGTTCTTAATAATAATAATAAAGATATTTTTAATATTACCGTTATAAACTATTATTACTTAAAAGAGCCGCGAACTTAGTTAAGTATAAGGGCTTATAAAATAGCTACGCGCTTAATATTATTATTAATTTATAATTATAAACTTTATAAAAAAGAAAATTAAAAATAAAAAATACTATAAAAATAGTTTAACGAGATAATAGGTATTTATTAATACTATATATTAATATTATATAACTAATATTAAGAACTACCTAAGCAATTCGTAAAAATAAAATCTAAAATAAATAAAGTATTTATAATGTTCTTTTATAATAATAAAGTTAATATAATTTAAGAATTAATAAAATAAACTTATTAATAATCAATATAATTATTAAAAAGAATAAATATGTTATTTAAAAGCGGTTTTTATACTTTATTAAAGTTAATAATTTATGATTATATAAGAGATAATATTAGTTAGTAAAAGTATTTAAGTATAGTAATAATTTAGGAGGATAAGGGATTATTTTATTAATAATAAGGAAGAGCTACTTAATATTAATTATTTATTAAATTTAGTACTCTTATATTAACTTTTTAGAAATAACCCGAGTTAATTATAATAGAGGTATTCAAATTAAGTATAAGTTTTATTATAATACTTTTTATAATAAGTACGGGCTTTATTATATAATATTTTTTAATTACTTAGGTAATAATATATAAGTCGAAATTATTATTAATAACGTATAATTTAACGTCCTTATAAGTAGTCTTTATAAGATTATTAATTCTAACACTAAAATTTTGAAATTAAAAATAAAATAATTAACTTATTAATATTATAATAAAATATAAGTATTCAAAATATATTTTAGAATAGTATTTTAATTAATAAACTCCCTTTATAAATAGGCCTAAGTAATATTAAAATTATTCCTAGTCTTAATATAAATAATATAAGCTTATAATTAATAAAACTTAGTTAAAATATAAAAGGTTTTTAATTATTACTTATAATTAAGGGCCTTATTAAGACGGGTTTAGTTATTAAAGTTTTAAATAATCTTATTTTTATAACCTTTTATTATAAATAATATTAAGCTCATTATTTAGCCCTTTAAACCCCTTTGATTCTTTTAATATTAAAAATATTCTAGTTAATATAAAAATATAAAACTAAAGTTAAGTATTAGTTAAATCTCTATTATTATTAACCTTATTACTTTTTAAAGTTAATAATAATAACCCTTAAGCGCTTTATATAAATATCGATCTAAATAAACTTAATAAACTTAATTAAGAAGTTATAGCCCTTATAGTGTTTTATTAAAATAAAACTAAAAGTATAATTATATAAAGAACTAATATTAATAATCTTAATAACTTAAAAGTATTAAGATATATTTTAAAAAGAAATAGAATCTAGGATTATTTAAAGAGTTTTGCTGTTAGGGTAGTACTCTTTAGCTATTAGGGTAATAATCTACTTTTTAGCTAATTAAAGCGTCTAAATTAGTAGAGTTTTTTTAGTCTACGCGTCCTATATTAATTATAATTAGTATAATTACCCTATATTCTACTTAAGTATTTAGATTATTTTAATTATTTATATAAAATAAAATAATTTAAAACTTATTTTAGTTTTTATTATTATAATCAAGAGATCTTATTAATTTTCGATTTATTTTAAAATTATCAAAACTATTTTAATTATAGCTTACTATTTATTAATTAACTAGGTTAAAGATTTCTTAATATTATAAATATTAATAATTACTTAATATAACGTTTATTATATCTCATTAATATTAAAATATCTCCTCTAATTATAATATAGTTCTAAATAATTTTTATAATAACTTAGTTATTAATTCGTTCTTTATATTATATTTAAATACTAAATAATTATAATAAATACCCGTTCTTATTAGTTATAGGGCTAGGTTTATAGTTTTATGAAGCTATTTAAGTTATTTACTTATTAATGGTAAGCTATTTAACGGGAGGCTATTTAATAATAGAATATTATTTATAAATATAAATATCCCTTTAGGGTCGGCCTGCCTTATTAAGGGCTATCTTCGCCCTATAGGTCAGCTAGTTTATAAGGGTTAATATCGAGTTTTTATTATATATATAATAAACTTTATAATTAATAATAGCCGGTTATAAGTACTAATTAAGTTTAAAATATTAACGATCTTATTATAATATATTAATCACTTTTAAATAGTTAAAACTACCTTTTACTTTTTAATTCTTTTAATAACTCTAGATTTCTTTTAATCTCTAAACCTCTTATTTAATTATTATAATATTAGTGTATTAATTATATTGTAAAATTAATTAAGTATTTTATTAAAGTTATATTATATAGGTTAAGTATTAATAAGAATAATACTTATATTAATATATTTATTTCGGATTTTTAAATTAATAATATTTAAGCTATATTTTGAAATAACCTTATTATAATTCGGGATTATTAAGTATAATATTAATAAGATCGAATTACTAAATATATTCCTTTAAGTATTTTTATAAATTAATAAGTTATTAGTATTTTAGTATTTTAAGTATTTTAAAATAAATAGTTCGATAATAATAATAATAATAATAATAATAACACACACAATAATAATAATAACACATAATAATAATAATAATAATAATAATAATAATAATAATAATAATAATAATAATAATAATAATAATAATAATAATAATAATAATAATAATAATAATAATAATAATAATAATAATAATAATAATAATAATAATAATAAAAAAGAAACGAAGTAATAAATATATAGTGTAAGTATAAGTTAACATATACTAGATATTAATAATTAGTACTATTCTTAATAATAATAATAAGAGTATTCCTAATACTATTATTATAAGTTATTATTACTTAAAAGGGTCGCGAACTTAATTAAATACGAGGGCTTATAAAGTAATAATATCCCGTACTTAATATTATTATTAATTCGTAATTGAAAACTTCATAAAAAGAAAGTTAAAAAGTAAAAAACTATAAAACATAGTTTAATAAAATAGTAAAATATTTATTAATACTATATATTAATACTATATAACCGATATTAAGAACTACCTAAGCAATTTATAAAAGTAGAATATAAGATCAATAAATATAAATATTAAATTCGAATTTTTTAGTTACGTAGCTATTTATATAAACTAATTATAATACAAAGATTTTAATTTATATTAGAATATTATTAAAACTTAAAAAATTAGTATATATTTTGTAAGTAAAATAGATTAATATTTTAAGGACTATTTAAACTATTAACATAAATAAATATTGTACTTTATTAATAAATCTTTAAACATTTTCAAGATCTTAAGGATTTTATAATTATAGAGTAGTTTATATAAGTTTATAAAGTATTTATTATAAAACTAAAGATTAAATAGGTTTTATTATTAAATAATAATATTATAATAAAGGTAATTTAATATTAATAAGTTATAGAATTTAGAGCTTTATATCCTATTTATTCGGTTATATTACCTAGTTATAGTAAATAAAAATACTTATAATAAGTATAAAACTTTATAATAATAATAGCTTTAAGATACTCCTTTTTTATTAATTAGTATTTTATTAATTATTTAAGAAATAATATAAAGGTTTATATAGTTAATAATAATATAAAACTTTAGACTTTTATAAATAGTCTTAGTAAATAAGTTTATATATATATTAAAGTTCTTATATTTGCTAATAAAGTACTAAGCTTATTAATAATAGAGGGGATATATATATTAACTAAGTATAGAAATGTTAAATATTAATTAATAAAACTGTTTATAGCTTTTTTAGATAATATTAAAATTAATTTCTAAATTTATATAAGTACGTATATTTATAATTGATAAAAGCCCGTAAGTATATACTTAAATATAATAATCTCGAGTTATTAAATAGTAAATAATGTATTAGTATATAAGATCTTATTAAGTATTATAATTTATAAGTTATGAAAAGAGTAATAATAATAGCTTTTACTCCTTATAAGCTAATATAGAAGTTTTAATAAATTCTTTATTTTTATTAATATTAAACTTATTTTGGATTTTTATAATATTATTATTTAGTTATTTATATTGAATATTAAGGTTTATATTCGTATTAATATAAAAACATAAAATTAGAGTTAAATTATGAATAAAATCTTAAATAGGGCTGAATATAAAGTATTTTTAAAGTTAGTAATAACTATATATAATACTTCGGCTCTTATTTTTATTAAATTATACTAAATAATTATATAAAAAGTTATATAATTTATAATATAACCTCTGGCCATTATAGTAATTTACTAAGAGTAATTACTAATAAAAGCGTAGCCGTCTTTTTATAGTAGCCCGCCTACTTATTACTATTTTATTAATAACTTTTTAAAGTTATATATTAATAATAGCCCACTTTTTAACTTTTTAATTTTTTAAATAATAATTATATTACTATTAAGTACTAGGTGCTTTATTACTTAATTTTTAGTAATCGTCTCCTAGACTTTATTTCTGACTAACCCGATTTAATAATAACGCCTTCCTCTCGTTCCCCTATTTACCATTAGTATAGTCTAGCCTCGATAATATAATAGTCTAACTACGCGTTACGTACTAATTTAAGTAGCATTAGATACCTAGGGCCCTTATAGAGCGGGTAGCCGTTGTTATAATATTAATAAAAAGTAATATCGTTATTAATAACCTAACCTCTAATTAAAATAAAACCTTTATTAATTTTAATTTATTAAAATACGTTTTAAAATATATAATATAAATACTATTTATTTTTAATATAATTAAAGTAAATAAAAAAGGCTTATTTTTAGGGGTATAAAAAATAGGGCGTTATTAAATAAAATGCGCCCCTAAGAATATAATAAAAGTTAAGGTTAATAATAAAGTTATTTAAATATAAGTAAGTTAGGTAATAATATTAAACCTAGGAGCTATAAGTAGGTTTATTAAGTTATTTATTATAATTAAGTAGTAGAGTTATTATAATTTAAGGACTTAAGGATATAGAAAAAGGGATCTATTTATTATTTAATAGCTCAATGGATTACTTATATCTACCTCGAGGGTATTAGGATTTTTCTAGCATAATATAGGGCAGAAGGTTTAAGAGCTACGGTAGTATAACCTTAAGTAGTCTGACCTTAACGGTATTATTATAATAATCGCGGCTATTATTATAATTTAGCTGCTATTTTAGCGTGCTATTTATAGCCGTAACTAAGTAAACGACTTGCCGTTTATTTGCCCGAGTATTATACTATATAACTAATAAGTAGCTAGTAGTATAGCTAGACGTGGGTACCTTTTCTAATAGAAGCTCTATACGTATTATAAAATATTATTATAATTTTAACTTAACGAAATATATATATACTAATATATACTATTGAAAAGAAACTATATATAGAGATATATTTATATATAGTGAGCTTTTACGCACGTAGTATATAAAATAAAACAAAACTAAATAATTTATAATATTTTAATAAAATAATAATAAAACGTAGTTAAATAGCGAGCTAATATTTATAATATTAATAACTCAAAAAGAGGTATTTTAAACTTATTAGTCTTATATATATTATTAAAGCTAAGTATTAATAAAAAGCGCTTTTATATTTATTTATATTATAAATAGGTTTATAATATAGCCTTAAGTAGGTTTAAGTTTTCCTTATTTTATAAAATATAATAACGGAGGCTATAAATTTAAATATTATAAAAGATTATTTAAGTAAGGGTCTTATTAGTAAAGCGCTATTTTAATTACTTATTATAAACGTTTTTCTATTTAAAATATAATAATATATTAAATATATAGTTATAGATTATTATAAAAATTTCATAAGGTTTAATAATATTATACTTAAATAAGTTATTAATAAGGGCGGTTTAGTTAGAGAAAAGCTAATAATAAGTAAAATAAACTAATAAGTAAAAGGATAGGCCGTAATTATAATCTCTTATTTTAATTCTATATATTTATTTCTTTTTATTTTAAATATAAATAATAGTTATACCTTATTTAAAATAGCTAATGTTTTATATTTTAATTAATAAAGGCTAATAATATAGGTTTAATAGACGGTATTATAATTATAGTATAAAATATAATAAGTAGCCTTGTCGTTAATATAATTAAATTTATAATAATAAATAATTATAAAACCGTAATTATAAGCAGATAATTAAAGATTAATTATAAAGTTATTAATTAAATGAATAAGTATATAATTTTCTAATAAGTTCTCGATATATAGAAAAATATTAATAATATTATTAAAGTTTTTAAATTAACTACTAGTATTAAAAATTATAATAGATCTATTACTAATTAATTATATAATAATAACGATATAATAATAGAGGTTAGAAATAAAAATAGTAATTATTATATTATAAGTAAATAAGTAGTTATAAGTAAGTAGGTAATTTATAAAAATATTTATAAATTAATTAAATAAAATAAGAATATAATTATAAATAATAAATTATAAATAAGTTTAAATTATAAATAAGGGTTTTAAGTACTTATTAAATTCAGTACTTATATTTTATATTTATAAAAATATTTATAAGTTCTTAAGTTATTAAATAATAAAATAACTAATAAGGAAGTATAATAAGTATAAATATTTGTTTATTTAAATAAGGAGCTAGGAATAATATTATAAATAATAAAAGCTACTTTACGTAATATAATAACTTTATATTTAGAAATAGTTTTAAAAGGTTTGATTATATTAAGTTAAAATAGTAATAAAGGGTATGAATAAAAAACATCATTATAGCTTCGTAGTTATATTTAAAGTATTTAAAAATAACAAATTATAGCTAGCTATTACTTACTTAAATAAAAATAATATTATACTAAGGGTAGTTATTTTTCTATATAAACGTTTTATAAGTATTAAAGCCTTAAATTAAATAAGTAATATTATAATTATAAGTAATTTTAAAGCGTATAAATAATCGAGGCTCTTTATAATAATTATTAATATTATATTAAATTATAATAAAATTATTATTATAAGTATAATTCTAAAATAGCTCGTAGAGCTTATTAATTATTATAATAAATAAAAGTTGTAATAAGTTAAATAAATTAAATTTTAATATAATTAACGGCTTAGTAACCTCGGGCTTAATTAGGACCTCTATTAAAATCTCGTAATAATTTTACTTATTATTAATAATAGTAATAATATAACGAAGTAAATAAGTAAGTAAATAGGTAAATAAGAGTTCAAGGTTAAAAATAGAAATAGAAGTAGTAATTATAGTCTGAAATAAAAAAGCAAGGTAATTAGAAATAGCTAAAATTAACCTTAGTTAATAAATTAATACCTATAATTTTATTAACCGATCTAGTCTTAAATAAATAGGGTATAGCCCTAATAGCTATTTAGCACAGCCCCCTAATAACACTCTTTATAATTACGGATTTATAATTACTTATTATAATAATTATAATTATGTTAATAATAAGGTTATATATTATATATTATAATATTACTAAGACCTAAGTTATTAAACTTGAAATATTAATTTTATCAATTAAAAAATAGAAATTAGTTATCTTTAATAAAGTATAATTATTTATATTTTGAAAAAGTAAATAGACGTTTAGTCCTTTAGGGTCTGGCTTATTTTATTAAGGGCTAACTTCGTTCTATAAATAAGCTAATTTATAAAAGTAAATATTAAGCTTTTATCATATAGATTACTTAATAAACTCTTTAACTAATAATAGCTAATTATAACTTAATTATCAATAATAATATTATATATTAATTACTTTTAAATAATTAAATACTACCCTTTATTTTTTTAATAATAACCTCTTTTAATATCTTTATTTAATATACTCGCTTATATAGTAGTTTTTTCCGGCTTTATAGGCGCAAAAGATCGACCTTAATAGGATTACGCTTTCAAGGGAAATCACACGATACGGTACACTTTTTAACTATACAATACGCGCAATATACCCTAAGCACGCGCTCAATATAATATAGTAATTTCGATACGAAAACCGCTATTTAATTCGGGATAATATACTCGCTTATATTCTTTTAATTCATTAACTATATTATTAATTATAAGCTTATTTATATTATTATATTATATAAAAAGAGCGCTAATAAGGGCGATATATACTATAATATATTTATTCGTTTTTTATAAATTAATATTATAAAAATAGTATTTATTAAAATAGTTTTTATAACTTAGGGTTGCCTTTAGGGTCGGCCTACCTTATTAGGGGCTATCTTTACCCTATAAATAAGCTAGTCTTATTAAGGTTAATATTAAGTTTTGTTATATATATTACTTAATAAATTTTATAATTAATAATAACCGGCTATAGTTATTAATACTAACCGAACTTAAAAAACTAATAAATACGTTAGATTATATTAATTACTTTTTAAATAACTAAAACTACTTTTTAAAATTATCCTTTTATAAATTTTTAACTTTTAAAATAACTACTTTTTAGCCTAGGCTTAGTTATATAATTTTAATTATACTAAAGAATTAATCTTTATTTTAATATTAATATTAATATCGAAGCTTTTATAAGATTAATATTTTAATAATAATAATATTAATTTACTCTTTTTAATTATTATAGATTTCTTTTAAATTTAGTTATTTAAGGTTATATTTATAGATTCTTTTTAAAAGTAATATTAATTAGTATTATAGCCTTAAAGTTAAACCTCTTATTATAAAAGTAATACTATAAATTAATAATAGCTTATTTTAGTATTTTAAGTATTAATTATATATATTTAAATAAAGAAATTAGTAATAATAATTTATAGCGGTTTTAATTTTAATAAGATAAATGAGGTAATAAATATATAGTATATATATATAAGTAAGAGTTAGAAGCGTATATTAGTAAGGTTAGTATTATAATTAATAATAATAATAAGGGTATTTTTAATATTATTATTATAAGCTACTATTACTTAGAAAGATAGTAAACTTAGCTATGCACGAGGGCTTATAAAGTAGTTACGTACTTAATATACTATTAATTTATAATTATAAATTTTATAAGAGGGAGAGTTAAAAAAATAAAAGAAAATTATAAAAATAGTTTAATAAGATAATAGAGTATTTATTAATACTATATATTAATACTATATAATTAATATTAAGAACCGCCTGAGCGATTCGTAGAGGTAGAAATATAAAATAAATAACTTAGGGTTGCCCTTTAGGGTCGGCCTATTTTATTAGGGCTAACTTCGCCCTTATAAGTAAACTAGTCTTATTAGGGTTAATATCGAGTTTTTATTATATATATTACTCAATAAACTTTATAATTAATTATAACCGGCTATAACCGGTTATAGTTATTAATATAACTTTAATTATTATTAATAACGTAATATGTTAATTACTTTTTAAATAATTAAAACTACTTTTTATATTTTATTTTTTAATAATTCTAAATCTTATTCTTTAATCTTTTAAACCTCTTATTTTATTATTATAATATAAAGGTATTAATTATGTTCTAAAGTTAACTAAGTATTTTATTAAAACTATATTATATAAGCTCGGTATTAATAATAATAGTATTTATAAAAGTATTTATATTTTAAATTTTTAAATTAATAATAATTAGTTTATACTCTTTTATATAACCTTTTATAAATTAAGATTATTAAATATAATAATAATAAAATTAAACTACTAAGTATACCCCTAAAATATCCTTATAAGTTAATAAGTTATTAATATTCTAATATTTTTAGTATTTTTAAAATAAATAATTTAATAATAATATTAATAAAAAAGGAGGTATATATATAAGAAATAAATATAAATTAATATATACTAGATATTAGTGCTTATATAAGTTAGTATTATTCTTAATAACGGTAACGAGGTCATTTTAATATTAATATTATAAGCTATTATTATCTAAAGGGCCGTAAACCTAGCTAAATAAGTAGTTTATAAAGTAATAGCGTTAAGTACTTATTATTATTATTAATTTATAATTATAAATTTTATAGAAAAAGTTAAAAAAGATGAAAAAGTTATAAAAAAGTCTAACGAAATACTAAGAATATTTCCCCAATAGAGTAATCCGCTAGGGCTATATTATATATTACGTATTAAAGAAAACTAAGTATATTGCGCTCTACTTAATTACTAATTAAAATTAACTAATTTAATTATTATTTCCTTTTATTAATAGCTCCTGACCTTTTTATTACTTATTAAAAAAGCTATACTTATTTTAATATATATAATACTTCTTAATACCAGCTTATATAAATAATAAGATTTTATATTATATATTCTTTTTATAAAGTTAAAAACCCTTATATAATCTTTTATATTTAGAATATAGCCTATATTTAAAAGGTTTTCTAACTTTATAAAATATAATATTTAAATTAATATTAATATATTAAATTTTAATATTTATATTAGCCTAGTTATTTATAATATTTATATTATTACTTAGTTAAATTCTATATTATTAAAAGTATTATGTTATTCTTTAAGTATACCTATATTAATTATAATAATTAGTGTTAAAAGGCTTAAAACTTATATAAGCCTTAGAGGGGGACTTATTAAGAGGGTTTTTAAAAAGTCGTAGCCCGCTAATATTAATTATATACTAAGAGTAAAATAATAGTTTATATATTAATAAGTTTATTTAATAAGTTTATTTAATAAGTTTATTTAATAAGTTTATTTAATAAATTTTTAGTTTAAATAAAAAGTAGCTTTAAGTAATATTAAAAATAATAAGGATAAAAAGAATCTTTACGAGCTTTAATACAATAGAAAAGTAATAAATATTAGCCCTTTTAGCCTTTTCTAAAACCTTTATATTACTATCAAAGTTTAGAACTTTTATAATTAAAAAGGCTATTTTTAATTAGAACTTATAACCAACTATTATAACCAGCTCTTATTATCGACTTTTAACTAGTATTGTTATATAAATAGCTTATTTTTCCTAAATATAAATAGCGGTTTTTATATTAAAATTATTATGTTATATTAAGCCCGCTATATTATATTATTTTATTTTATACTACTTCTAAAATAATTAGTGTTTTAATAATTAATACAGTTTATATTAAAAATTTTTATAATTATTTTTTATTTCCTCTTCGTTTACTTAAAAGTTAACTTTACTTAGCAAAGTTTATGAAATTGATAATAGCATGTTAACGCGCAAGAATTGTACTTACCCAATATATACCAATGCTTATCTTGCAATAATACGCAATAATATTTAATAGCTACCACTTAATACTTTATCTGCTATTATTAGAAAATACGACTATGGTATCTTTTACTATTTTACTATTATACTATTATATTCGCATGATTTTATTTCGCAAATGGTCGGTACAACTACTGCTTTACATTAAAAGGTTTAGACCACCAGGCCCATTACATTAAACTATTATATATTATTAAATCGTTTACGGCTTTTATATATAGCTAAAAATACTAAAATCTAAAGATGTCGGTTTTAGGGCTTCGCGCGTAAGTTAAATTAATTATAACTATATTAATTAACGCCGGGAACTTATCGGTGTCTTTTGTTTAATATAGCTAAATTAAAAACTGCCTGTCTCTAAGTATCTTAGCGTAAGCGTTTCTATGTATTAAAGGTAGATAATATATTACGTTATTTAAATGCTTGCCCTTAGAGTCCCATTAGCCATGTTATCGTAATATAATAAATCCTATGAAATCTGACTTCCTCTGCGGAATATGTCGGCTGAACAGATTTAATAGTAATTAATATATCCGTTATCTACGCATAACAGAAATCGTATATAACTAGATTTTAGATACTTTTATATATATAATCAAGAACTGGATTTAACGTATGGCTGCTTATTAAGGGCTACCCGTATCTATACCCGCGAAATATATTATTAATAAATTATTTTAGGCCTGGGTCTCTACGGTAAAGAGATAAAGAACTAATAACTAAGAGTATTTATTAATACTATATATTAATATAATATAACTAATATTCGGAGCAATTAATAATTGTAGGTAAAAAAAATATATAGCGCTTAAAAAGTAATCCGATTAAGCGATGTGGGAAATTTAATTTATTCCGTTTTATAGAAAAAGTTAAATAAAGGAAGAAATTATAAAGATTAGGGTATAAAATATAAGGAACGTAATTATATAATAAATATATAAAAAAAGACTAGAAAATTGGAAGGAAAAAAAAATAAAGCCAACGTTAATAAAGAGGTGGGTTACCAAATACGGTACCTTCCCTATAGCTCGCCCGAGGCATTCGTTAGGTACTATACTTTTTAGGTAACTTCGTAATTAATAAAATATCCGATAAACTATTATTCCATAATGCCATATAATCCAATACATACTGCAGTATCATACTAAAACTTGTCCTTCGGCCCTTTTTAAGAAGGCTGGAAATTTATTAGCTTCCCAGATAATTAATTGCCCATTCTGCTTTCCCTCTTTATTGGGTATTTTCCCCTAGTATTAACTAGTTTACGAGGCTAATGTTAAGTTTGGCTACGTATGCTTAATAAACTTTATCCGGGCGCGCTAAAATAATTTAGAAATCGTTAATAATATAACCCCAATCATTTAATTTGATAGTGGCCTCTGAGCTCTGGTTAATACTATGCGTTATGCATCGCTACCAATCCCTGTATAGGTAGCTATTGCTATTGCTATTATTTTTTTAAGCGATATATAAAAGAGGAAATAAGTTAATTGTTTATAGCGGCGACTCGCGTGGGAGCTAGTTTATATCTTAATAATCATTATTTTAATTTCTCGTTTTTAATATAAATATTTCCCCTGAATTAGAAAATAGCTTATAATATTATTTTCGATTTTATGAAGGCAATAAATATGATGCCATTATCATAAGCTCTTATAGCTTTATCTATTTCTAACTTTCGAGGATTTCTTTTAAGTTTATTATTTACGGTTAGACTTTATAATAAGTTGGAACCACAATAGCTAATATATATAGGATAACCCTTCAATTAAAACTAGTATTTAATTGGAATAAGCCTTTATGCCTCGACGGCGGCTATATATTAATAAGCGCGTCCGTAATGGTTATAATAAAGGGACCTATAATAAGGGGTTAATAGTCGTTATTAATTCGAAGCCTTTTTAAGCTTTATAATACAAAAAAATTTTTACGTACGCCTCTAACGCCTTTTAGGCTTATAAATACTTTTCACATATATTCGGCATATACGGGCCAGCGGCTAATATAATATGTAATTCCGTTATTTACCCATTAATATAAGCTGCTCCCATGACTCCTTTTATGTAATAGTCGTTAGCGGCCTAATGACCCCGCGCCCTAAGTCTAACTAAATGCGGCCGCGCGATTATTCCTCGGTGGTTAATATATTAGTGAAAGGCCTTATATACTTTGCAAGCTATAAACGCCGATTATTCTTATAATATAAATTTACTCGTATACTTTAACTGTTGTATTAAATCGGCTCCGTACTTTGTATATATAAATCCCAGCCTCGCTATTTAGTTGGCCTAGGCACAAGTACGGATAATCTGCATGGCAAAACCTCCTGCGAGCCTGCATAATATAACCTTAAAGCTCGGTACTTGCAAAGATATAATAATTAAATAATATCAAAATCGGGTAATATAGTTGTTTGTTTAGTATATGGTTTATTTTCAGGGGTGGCAGCGGCCAGGCCAAAGAAGACCGAAGACGTATATGTCAAAGTGCCATTCCGCTGCTTCTTGTTGGATGTGCGACACGTTGTGCTACATTGGTAAAAGCCCTGGTCCCCGGGTTGAGCGGTGGAGCACGGGTCAAACCGTCAAACAAGATTGTTGGGACGGCTTGGTCGTAGTGACAAGTATGTATCCGTACCGGGAATCATCAGCCCTGTCGCCCGGGTCAGCACGCGACACGTCTTGTCTTTCTGCGACTTTTGCTCGGGTGCAGGTAACGCCGCCAAGTGGGAGAGAGTAATTTAGGTACTGCAAAGTGTCGCGCGCCGACCCTGACGGGGACCGGGGTTGACTTTGCGGGCCTCAAGATGGACTCGAGATGAAGCCGTCCGCGATTGAATAGACGAACCCATTTCCTTGTCGTTGTCCTATTGAGATAATCAGCATAAAATAACTTCGCGAACAAGGAAAGATTTCATCAGCACAGCAGAGCCTTCGTGAATAAGATTGCCGCTAGGCAAATAGAAGAAAACATGAACAGACCACAGCTTCTAGATCAGCTCACTAATTCCGATCCACCACGGAGATGTTCCGTAGATGAATGCGTGGGAACGACCTTTGCTGTGTTGCTGACCTCGAATTGTGATCTGTAATCCACAAGAGAATGCGAAGGCGAGGGCGGAGAGAAAAAAAAAACAATAGGCAGACTAACGAAAAAATCGAAGCAAAAATTGATCATCCCGGTGTCACCCAGAAATCTTGACCTGACCGGCTGGTAATAGCGCATCATCACGTAAGGCAAGCCCGCCCGCCCACAAAGCCAGAGATGCCCTTCCCGCCCGCGTAACAAGCAGCGCCAGCGGACTTGAGAAGGAACGGGGCACGACGGGAGTAAGGTAGGAGTACTGGAGATACGTACCATTCAGAGCAGCCTCCTGCCCGATCAACTGCAGGGAGGTGAGGTGCGCATCGCCCAATCCCTGCACTTTCGTTTCTTAAAGATAAGCCCGTGCGCCTCTTCGCTCCGTATTTTCCAGTGTTTTCACCAAAGAAAAGGGCAGAACTTAGAAGCCATTGGTGACTTCCTCTCAATGTACCGCAGATGCCCGCCATTCGGTACAAGTACCTATACCCGAGCCGCAGCATCCGAGCTTCCTCTCTCATTTCTCTCTCAGATTCTGTGTCTTGTGCGCTCATTGCGCTGCGTGTGATTCTGTTTTCCCATTCTGCCGCCCAGGTTGGCGATGGCCCCAATGGGCAAGCAACAATGGAATCCACTACCCGTACCGGCATGGGTGAATACGCAAAATACGCAAGTACGTGTACTTCCATTGCTACGGCACCTGCCCAGCGTGTGTCAGTCATCGAGCAGTCAGTCAGTCGGTCAGTCATCACAGACGCAGACAGAGACAGCAAAGACAAGCACCGTCTTTTCATCCACCCCGGAAAGATCGACATGAGACCTCGCAGAGACGGCGCCGAAGCTTACCAGCTTTCGATAGCAAATCATGACAGCAACACTTGTGACCAACCAGTCCATGATTATCATTTCCGAGGGAAGGATGATGGAAAGACGGCAGAGCATCGTCCCCTTGGCATCTGCCTTGCCATGCTGCGCCCATTCTTTGAATCCCGCGTATGGAGTATTAATATGGTAAAGCGAAAGGAGGAAGCAAACCTGGGCGGTATTCTGCAAATTTAGACGCAGTCGGCTGGTACCACGGTACGGAGTACAATACAAGCACGAATATACCTGCAGTAAGAGACGCAGGAAGACGCAGTCGGCGGTGGCCGAAGGACAGACGAGAGAGGGCGGGCGGGATGACGGGAGTACTCGGTACTCAGACTGGTGTTTGCCAAGAAAGGCATGCTAAGGGACTCCAGGGTTGACCTGATGAAGCAATAGGTACTGCAGCAGAGCATCATAGCTCCATCCGCAGACGATTCTGACTTTTCACTTTGCCCAGTCCCAGCGTCCCACGCACCAAAACGGACCACATACCGCCCGACAGTTCCCTCCCTGGTCTCGGTCAGCTGTGTAGGGACGGGAGACTGCGCCTACAAGGAAGGAAAGGTGGTCAAAGGTCCTCCATACTCCACCCACGATCAGGTAAGGTACCTTACAAACCCATCGGCCAGCCCACCCAAGAGACAAAGTCCGCGTACCGTATACCTTGTCGCGAGGCAGTCTGGGTACCCACGGTACTCGTACGGTCCCTCCTCCCCTGGTACCTCGCCCGGTTCTCACTGTCCTCTGCGAGAAGAGACGGAGAGCAAACTAGGTCGCCCACACTCCACACACCACAGAACGACCACCACCACCCACACCCACCAGGTTCTACTTGCCAAGCCCCAAGGCTCACCTTCCTCGCAGTCGCTGCACCCAAAATCTCTCGGCTTCTGACAAGCACCCCGGTCCCCGCCGCTTCCGTAGGCCGGCTTGGGCTGTCTTGGTACCTTCCGCTGTGTCTTGGGTGTCCTTGGTACTTGTCACCCACACACTTTCGCTCAAAGATGGATTTCCAAGAGTCCAAAGGTCCAGAGCGACTTTGTCCCAGAGCTCGGCCTCCATCTGCAAAACTCTTGGGACCGTGGACCTTGTCTCTTGTCTTGTCTCCGTTCTCACTCTATCCCGTCTCTGCCTTACCTTAACCTACTTTGCCTTGCCCTGCCGCTTTGCCCGCCTGTTCCGCTGCCTCATCATACATATCAATCTAGTCATCCACACTTTCCGTAACTTTGTCGCTTGTCCCATTCCCTTTGACCTCCTCCCTCCCTCCAAAATACCTGCTCCTCCAACATCCTTTGGTTGCTCGTTGCTTATTCACCTATTTCCTCCCTCTCCTCCGGTGACGACCAACCAACTCGCCGATACTGAAGCATTAGTGGAATTAGGAATTTTAGGGATTCCAACAGGACGGTTCACTGCGACGTGACGTAGCTGGGTCAGCGAGCAAGACAGATTCCAAGACAAACACACAACGCCTGCTGGATGGTTCGGTTTTAGTCAGAAACGGAAAGTCGACGCATCCCCGGTAGAAGACCAACTCGCCCTTTGGTCCTCTTTACCGTCACCTATTACACCTTCCAACTTCGCCCCTCGCATTGCGTCGCGACTCGACTTCCTTCCCTCCGAGGGCATCAGTAGCCATGCAGGACTTCAGCACTTTCCTCAAAGGAAAGCCTACGCTGCCATCTCTATGGACCGGTAACCTCAATTTCGCCAAGCTTAACCCCATCCCCCACCGATACCGACCCAGCCGAGCAAAGAGAAATCAGAAGAAGCGCGCATCTGAAACTACACTGGTGCCGAAGATGTCACTTCACTGCAAAAGTCTCAACCCTCTCGACACATTACGGAAACTGCAAATCACAAGTGGCGCCTCCTCGACCTGCAGTACACGATCCTCGTCTCATCATCTTCGCTCTGCATTACGCCCTCAGCGCCACTAATCAAGACCCTCGCCGTCACTGGGGTCTCTTGCTTTGACGATACCCGTCACCAGCCAGTTCTTCTTCCCAGGATTGAGTATATGGGCATACCTCATCTATTTCTTTTGTAGCCGGTAAGTCGACTTGCTTTTGGTGTTAGTCGCCTGGCTCGAATGCTAATTCAAGATCAGCTTCATTGATGCGAAATACCGCCCCCACATCTGTTCGCGTCCTCCCGCCCTCGAGAACGTCCTCTACGGTGCCAACCTCTCCAACATTCTGTCGGCTCACACCCATCCGGTTCTCGACACTCGCCTGGATCCCGTACGGACTTGGCCACTTTGGCGCTCCTTTATCTGCGCTGGGTTCCTCTTCCTGTTTGCCGCCCCAAGACGCCCGATCTTCGCCAAGTGCTTCGGATGGCTGAACGTGCTCGGCGTCACCATCCAGCTCGTCTTCCCTGCACTCCTGGTACGAGAACGAGCATGGCCTCGCTCCAGCTGCTTACGGCATGTCCGGATCCCCGCTGGCCTGGCCCGCATTGACGCTATCCTCGGCATCGATATGTACACTACCAGCTTCGACCGCTCCGGTTCCTTTGGCGCTTCCCGTCGCTGCACGCTGCGGACGCCGTCATGGAGGCTCTCATCCTGAGCTACTGCTTCCCGCTTCCGCCCTTTGTTTGTCATCTATGTTGGATGGATCTGTGGGCAACCATGTACCTCAACCACCACTACGCGGTCGATCTCGTTGGCGGCTCTCTGCTCGGCTGGAATTTTCTACTTCGCCAAAGCTCGATACTTGCCTCAGCAGCAGGCTGACAAGAAGACTGTTGGGAGTACGACTACGTTGAGATTGGCGAGCAGACCAAGGTTTTCGACGAGGAGTACGGACGGATGTACAACATGGGATACCTTCAGCGCCGCGGCAGCTCCGACAGCGATGAGTGGACAGTTGGCAGCAGCTCTAGCTACAGCACATCTAGCCGGGTAGCGGAAGTTTGAGCCCGCCCTTTCCGAAGAATCCGGTCGCAGCATTTTCAGTATCGAGATCAGACCCGACAACGACAGATACGAAATCCCCCAGCTCAGAGGTGGCTGTGCAGTAAACACCTCTCGTTACACGCGCAGACCTATTCAGAAACACGATGAACAAAGCACGCAGTGCCGCGAACCCGAAAGGCGGCGACGCTCGATCAACCCTGTAGTGTGCACTGGGAACACGGACGATTCTTCGAAACCATGAACCCAAACACCCCCTTAACCAATACCTCTTCATTCGATTCTCATCATCAGCACTTTTTTCACTCAAAACGGATACCACTTTGATTACCTGTACCATTTGCATCAGAAGCACAGCAACGGCGCAATAGTGGTTTATTTTACAAACGACAGAAACAGCCGGAGACACAACGATCTCGACAGGCTTAGGAGTAACGGCCTCATGGATGACCACAACAGCAGAAGAAAGACCCACGGAGTCGGGGAAGGCAGCAACGGAAGAGATGGGGACATGGATGATATAGAGTCCCCTGTACATATTAATGTGTTCAATGTCGAGATCAATCTCTGTATCGTCTGGCATCTAGCCAGGATGGGATGGAGGTTGATCTCTGGCGCCCGACCAGCAGGAAGGCGGGCCCTATGTAATGTGGAGGCACGAAGGGGAAGAGTATACCACGAGTAGAGGTAGAGCAGTCGCTACTGAAGTAGTTGATGAGGTGAAGAAAGAATGACGAGATTACCTATTCTCTCGATACAATTGTTCACTTTCGCCCGTGACGTTTCGCATTTTGCACTCTGCTGCAGTTCATTCGGATTGAGTTCACGTCAAAGGATGGCAAGCTGAGGGTAACACGCCCGCATTCCGACATGGAGTGGTCGCAGATCATCCTTTCCCTTCCACAGACTCTCATTCTCCGACCCTCGCATGCCCAGCTGACCTGACCCCGGCTCGGCCGGCCAAGTAGGTTGCGCGGCCCACGGCCGGGCTTGGGAGCTACGGCACCACCACGGCACACACGGCAAGGATTTATGGTGCTCTGTAGAGTTCTGTGGCGTTGCGATGGCGCAGACGGCCGCAGACGGCGGGCTTAGATGCGCGAGCTTGACAAAGGTGGGGATGAGGGGAAAGAAGCAGGAAGGAAGGGTACGGAGGCGCGGAGGCTTGAGGCTTGAGGGGAGGGAACGGCAAAACGGGCGAGGCGGGAATGGAGCAGACGCTAGAGCCAAGACCCGAGAGATCGGGTCCGGCAAAGTTCAGCCTGCGGATTTTACCCCGCTCGATTGCGGGTTTTGCTTGGTTTTGCTTGGGTGGCTTTTTCCTGGTTCTGGTTGTGAAAAGTTTCCTGGTTGGATTTGTGCTGCGCCGATTTTCTAGGGTCCGAGGGGGGGGTGGAGGGCCGGGGTCCACTTCGCCGAGCAAGGGTTCTTGGCACGGGGTTTTGGGTTCTTCGTTTTCTCTTCGTGAAGTTTCCGTAATCTCTCTAGTGGGGTCGTTGAAAGGTCAGGCAAGATGTGCAGTTTGTGACATGTTGGAAAATTTCCCAATGACTGCCTTCTAGTAGAGAGTCACAGGTGGTAATGATGGTCAGATGGTAGATGCCAAGTACATAGAATGTCAGCCGCGAGGGCAGCAAGCGCATGGGATGGCATTCAGGGATTTTACGCATTTCGTGTTTAACCAAAGTTTCGACTAGGTGAGGGGCATTCGGGAATGTGGCAGACCTCTATTCATTCTCGAGGTTTAGTTATGACTCTATCAAGCATTTCGCCCAGCAACTGATGAAGCATGGGCGGCATGGATAGAGTAATTATCTTCAATATAGCATCTTCGACGTCGAAGTTGAGACCACAAACCTGACTGAGTCTTTTCTCTCTGCAGAGTAAATTACGAAAGATTTATCTAGTCAGCCTCCAAAGATACATCTTATGAATCTCATTTCTACATGACAGCTGAACAACCTATAATCGGTTCTGCCACATGTGCTTCGAGAACTTTCTCGACACCATCTCTTTGAGTTTGGAGTATCCGGCCTGGAAATCCAAATCTCTTAAAGCATCGTATAATTCCCTCAAGTCGTTTTCGAATGCATCGTACCGAGCCTGAGGGTCCGACCTTCTCAGTCGTTCCACCGCGTCACTGAAGTCTCTTATAGACTGGTCGCTAGCTCTGCCCGTCCGAACGTAGAGTAAAAGGGTCGGGGCCGGGCCTCGCACAATGTAGATCACCAAGCTAGCTGAGAGACCAGCCGCAAGAGCGACCCAGAGCCACGTGCACCGGGTTCTTCGAATGACAAGTCTATCATGTCGGCTGTAGACTGTGGGTCTCCATTGCATCTTGAACGGTGTAGCCCCAGAGGAGCAGGGCGCCCAGTGGTGGCAGTAGAGCGTTCTGCAGGGTAGTCACGGAGCGCCATGTCCACGGGATCTCATATAAGACATGTACACCAAGGTAATGAGCAAAACGGGTATTGATGGGTGTTGACCAAGATCAACTGGGTGCCTCACAACATCGAGAGTTGCTGCCGCGGCGTCTGAGAGCATCTGGCTCAAGAACGTGCGGCTGGCGCCCGCCTCGCATATCTGACTGGAGAGAAGGATCGGATGACCCTGCCGGTGCTTCCACCGCGGCCGCGGAGCAAGGGATTCATTCTGACGCCAACCGTACCGACGTCTGTCTGATTTGCAACGCGGTAGCGATATCCTGTCGGACGCTGGCAAAGGAGGTCATGTAGCCGACACCACCGACCCGAGCCACCAAAATGCCCAGTACGCGTCTTGTTTTATCATCGACGATCCAGGAGCCCGAATCTCCTGCTTGGAAGCCTTTAAGTCTGAAGTTAGCACACTGATAACCTCGATGTGGTTTAGAAACGATAGGGGCCTGTGGTAGCACTTACCTCGACTAGGGGCCTCTGCTTCGACCATCCAAACCTTTGAAATTCTCTCGCAGCCGCTGGAAAGAATGAACGACGGGTTCGGGCAAAGACTGCTGCGTATCAGACCGCCCATCCCAGTAATTGCCCAAACCGTCCTTTGAGAGGGTGGCTTGTTCGGGTCGTTCTTGTTAACGAATAGTGTACCCAAATCAGGGCAGAAGCTTTCGATGAAATGGTTCTGCCATGTTGCTGGTTTCTACGCCTGCCGGTAATCGGTTTGGGAAGAGTAGGTTGGTTCCAACAGGCACGAGGAGCCAATCGTCCCCGCCCGAAGGTCAGCCTCGTCGACCGGATTGATGAGGTACCCTTCTTTTCAGAAAGATTCTCTGTTGAGATGTGACTTCCGGCCGCTGACTCTACATTTGATGGATCAGATACGGATATTCTCGTGAAATTTTCAGCGCATCATCCTCTGCGGTTCTTGCTGCACTCTGATCGGCATCTCTATCTGGCGACTCAACATTTGGAGATTTGGAACTAGCAGTATCGTCATAGAAGAAGAGCGATAACTCGTCAGAATCGCTGTCGTAGTCGACTTCGTCGGGGAAATCATCCTCTTCATCGGGCTTGTGGCTCGTCGTAAGGGCGTAGAATCTGCTATTGACCCTAAGAAGGCCGCCAACTGTCGACGTCCGCTGATTCAGTTCTGATGTCTGGATAATGATTGGACATCCGCAGAGCGTCCGCTTTTGTGCCGGATGGCGAATTGCGCAGGAAGCTTCGCGCGCGGAAGGAAGGTATTTCTTCTTGTTATAACATAGCTCGAGTGGATAGAAGAGAGTTGGATTTTCGATCATGATATCATGGAAGGAGCATATATGTTTCCACTTGATTAGACCGTCGATCCGGATGAAAGTCGTGGCTTCTTCTGCCTTGTCTGCCCTACTAGTTGCTGTCTGGCTGGATAGACGTTTAGAAGACACGGAGACGAGGCTCCCACAACAGTTGGCAAAACAACTTCGAGTTTCCCGAAAAGCGAAGTTTTTCAGATCTCAGAGCTTTCAAAAACGTTCCAAGGTGGCATGCTCTTCGTGTTTGAAAACAGCATTTGATCGGCATCTACTTCTGTACGTCGTCTGAATCGTTTCGGTCGCAGAATGACTTTTGGGATCTTGCCGGTATATGAGGCTCTGACGTTGATGTTGGCCCTATCGGTACGTCTGTCGACGTTGTTGTCGTCGTAGATGGAAGCGTTTCCGGTGGTAGTACATCTGACAATAGGGTTTCCTCGGGAGGAAGCCCTGTCGGAAGAGGCTGTAATGCAGTTTCCTCCTCAGTGCTGTGCTCATGATCCGCCATGTCCTGTGCCGCTTGGTCATCTGCATCGCTATCGCTTCTGACATCGTCAGGACCGAGTATCTTAATCTCAGCTTCAGGTTGGTGAGTTGGGGTCTTCGCAACCATTCGTACAATGCCTATCTGTACGATCAACCAAGGGATCGCATAGAGAATAAAGCCAAGATCTTCCTCCAAAGGCTCAGGATCCACACAGCCCCTCCATGGCTGCTTGGAAGCTGAGAGCGAAGGATGCAATCCTCTTATCGCTTAAAATGAAGATAGTCTTGTCGAGAATGTCTTCTACAGAGCAGCATATGTCGTAACTCATGGAGTGTTATGTAGGCTACGAAGTTACTGACGAGAAGAACACTTGAATGAATGTTGAAGGATGCAAGCAAGTAAGACGAGGGATCTGAGCAGGTTTTAAGACAGAAAGAAACTACCAAAGGCAATGCCTTAACGTACTGCTGTGTGTGCTAGACTAAATGAATACGATTGGTCTGTATTGTTGGCGGCGCAGTCATGCGGCGCAGAAAGATGGGAGAACCGGTGACAGACCCAAACCTCCAGCCTGATCTGCGAATCTGTACTAAAAGACACCCAGTAACCGGAATTCTAATTGATCTCGCCTTTCACCTCTCATCTCACCATCTAGACGCCAAAAGCTAAGAGACCGTCGAGAGTCAAATTTTGCCTAGAAATGAACCAGGCGAGAATTCAACCCGATGATGGAAAGATCGCGGACTTCATCTGGGGACCATGCGAATCGGGCTCAATCGCCTCTGACCGGCTAAGACGACTTGCCAGGTTTTTACTTACTGCGCAATGCAGCGGCTGTCTCTACACCAACCGACCAAGTGATGTGGATCCAGCGAAAGAGATCTTAAGCGCAATACGGTTACTTAAATCAAGTGCACTAATTCAGAAGGATTTGTTGTTGAACCCAACGTCCTCTGGAGTGAGTATGGCCTCAATTGAGTTCGTGGTTCGTACAATGCTCATGACAGTGCGAGTCTGAAGGCACTGCAGCAATAGGAAGCGCCAATGTCTATCACTGGCGCGGAAATGAGACGTTGGTGGATTACTTGGGCCGGGTATACACTCAGTGTACTGCGGACATACCCAAAGATGCTATCGACCTGATGAATTTCAGATGCCACGTTCTGACTAGGCACGCTGGTATAAAGATTCAACAGACTGAGAAGTTATCAGACCACCTGTACCTCAGGTGTGGCCCCAGAACCAAGGTCCTCCTTGTTTTCTCTCACAAGGCATTCCTCGAATACAGTCGAGAAACGCTGAAAGCAGTTCAACCTGACCTCAGCCAAAATACCGAGCAAGCCCTAGCACTGTAAGTTCTCATGAGAGCAGGACTCACAGAGGCTATCTAACCACCGTATCACTCAGAGGGTGCCCCCCAAAGCTCATTGACGAGACGTTGAGAACTTACAATCTTCTCTTCCCGCCGATCGGAAGCACCAGGTCTAAGAAACTCTTGCGAGACTGGGTCAAGCGCGAAAGACTAGACGAGAGCCTCTTGAACCCTCCTTCGGCCATTCCAAGAAAGACCCTCCCGGACTTTACACGATCTCTACGAGGATTTCCTGTACTGGGCCCCCAATTGGCCCGTCTGCTGGAAGAAGTCGATGATCCCACCTGACAACCTGAGAGATACGCAGAGCGAAGAAAGTCCCACCGACATACATACAAGTGCGCCATCGCCGCGCTCGTGGTGGCTGCCGTCTCGGGGACGCTGGCGACATTATTGGCGGCAGTTCAGGTGTGGATATCGTACTGTGATTGGGACAAGAATGGCAACAAGACACTGTGTTAACTCGGTTTTGCCGCGGCTTCGAAGCGAGAGAGGCGTTCGATATTGCTCGTGCTTAGAGCGTGAAGAATTTCAATATGCCATATTTGATGGACTCAAGCAAGTCACGTTACGACACACTGAAGAAGTGTTGATCATTCGTCATCATTGCGACTAGCTAGCTAGCAGGCCAAGAGCCAGACTTTCTATCTTCCTCCGCGTCTGTGACCTGCATGAAACCCTCGCATACGAGACATACATTAGGTATCGATCCATCCAACGCCTGAAACGAAAAAAACAGTTGATAGCCCAACCCTCTCGGACACTTGGGCATCGTCCATTCCGTACAGTCTGGCTTGCAAGAGCAGCTCTCAGGTGTAGAGGCCTCGTCATAGCAAGTCGAGAGAGTTAGACAAAGCTCGTGACCAAGGGGTATGAGCGAGTAGGACCGTAGACTACGTCTTCAAAACTCAGTGTACTTTTCCATCCGGTACAATGCATGCAAGAAAGAAAAGAAAGTGGACAAGTTGGTATCTGCGAGCTTCCACAAGTAGGCTCACTCGCCAATATGGTCGGCAAAGCCAAATCGCACGGCTCTGCAACCGGTGTATATACTCTGACAGGTTTTATGGGCAACTTTGATATGCTGCGCGAGCATCGTTGATGACAGCAGCTAGGCTACTTGAAGCCATGTCGAAAGGGCTGACGGAACGGCTTCTTCCGAAACTGGCGGACTTCAGGCGCCAGGCACCGGGACGGGCGTTTCCTTCTTGCTTGACTTGGGCTCGTCTTCTCCGACTTTCTCTTCTTGCGCTTCTCCTTCTTGGGCGTCTCCTCGGCTGCGGGAGATGACTTGAGGGGACCTGCGGAATTGGGACCGCGGATTCACGACGAACACTGGGTGGAAGAATAGGTGTCTCCTTGCGGGTAGAAGCAGGTTCATCAGCCTTAGACTTCTTGGAGCTCTTCGACTTCGGCTTCGGCGTCGAGGTCTCGGGGGCTGGGCTGGAGGCAGCGGGAGGCTTGAGAAGGAGAAACGGGCTTGGGGACGGTCGGCGGCGGAATGGCCGTCACCTTCTTCACAGAGCCCTGAGCGGGAGTATCCTGGGATGAAGCGTCACGCTTGACCTTCTTGGCCTTCTCCTTGGATGACTGGGCTGGGGTGGATTCCTCGTCTGTGGGCAGCTTGCGCTTAGATGCCTTCTTCGACTGGCTGGGAGTAGCGAGAGTCGGCTTGGGGTTGGATCCCACACTCGAGATGGACTCGATGCTATCGCGTCGCTTCTTGCTCTGCTTCTCCTTGGTCGTGGGCAGAGGCTGCGAGTTGGGAACCTCGATAATGGTAGATTGAGAGTCCTCGACAGGATCCTTAGCGACCTTGGACTTCTTATCCTTCTTCGAGCTCTTGGGGTAGGCTCGTCGATATCCATGGCATCGCCTGCCGGAGCTGCGGGAGTGGATGTGTGCTTGGACTTTTGGTGCGAGTCGGCAGAGCAGGTGTCGAGGTCATCTCGACATCTTCGTCGGAGGATTCGTCAAAGCCGATCTTTCCCATCGGGGTGTCATCGGGGACGCCAATAGGTGGAAGCGAGCTCTCAAACCCTGCGGCTGGGGACGGGGAGGTTTGGCTGAACGGGTCGGGGAGCACTGGGCTCGCTACCAACCAACTGGGTCACGCGCTTGACATGCAGGACCTTGTCAACCTTCCTGGGGCTAAGCTGTGGCGTTAGCAATTTGACCCAATGCGCTTGTTTCGTCCTCCTTACCTGTCTCGTAGCGATTGCCCTTCTTGTTAGGAATGAGAAGCTCTACTGCAGTGGCACCGACGTCGAAGCCGACAGTGTAGTCCTCCGAGTTGTGCTTGAAAATGGCGTCTCCTTGTGCGCCTTGTCCAAGGGAATCTGAAGCTTCTCCACAATGTTGATGGGGATGGAAGCGGGCGCGGTGAAGTACCAGAGCTGCTTGCCGTCGAGCTTGGCCTTGGTGAAGAAGTCGGTCATATCCTTGCCATCCTCATCGCCTTGCGCCTGTCTCAGAACGAAATCCTTGCCAACGAATCCAGGGACGTTGAGGTCCTTGCTGTTACGTCTGGGGCAACAGCAGCGGCAGTCTCCTGGTTGGTTTCTTCTTCCTCATCAGAACTGGAGTCTTCCTCTGCATCTGCCTCGTCTCTGCCTCCTCGCCACTGCTGGAACTTGCCTCGCTCGAACTGGTTGAGGCCGGCTTGGGTGCCTTCGCGCCATTGACCGCGGGCTTGGCTTTGGGCTTGGTCGTCTCTTCGGCCTCGCTCTCAGATTCACTCTCCGAATCGCTGGAGGAGGTTGTTGAGGCGCCATTGACAACTGGCGTCTTCTGGCGTTCTGCACTGGCTTCGCAGTCGACTCGCTTTCGCCTCACTGTCACTTGAGGACGAATCTGTGTCGGCCGCCGCCTCTTCCGCTGAGGACTCTTCGGAAGAGCTCGGCCTGACTGGTGCTTTCTTGGTGGCAGAGGGCTTCGCGTTGGAGGTCTTGTGTTCGACGTCGCTATCGGCAACCTCATCGGCCTTGTCGCGCTTGGCCTTCTTCAGAGGAGTGCTGGCAGGTTTGCTCGACGCCATCTGACCGTTAATCTTGGCGAAGAAATCGGGATTAACGGGCCATCATCATCGTCGCTGCTGTCACTGTTGCTGGAGCTGTCGTCGGAATCGGACTCCTGAGCACGAGGGTCGAACTTTCGGCCTTCTTTGCCTGTGTGCCTCGGGCGAATTTGCTCTTGGCTTTGCGACTTCTTGGCCTTGCTTCTCGAGAATTGCGCTGAGCGAGTGAACGCCATCAAGCTTGCGTGACGACATCGTGCCTGGGGTGCTTCTGGAGGCAAGGCGAAATGCTGGCGTGGAAGGAACTGAGGGCGTCGAAGCGGCGGGAATGGCTGGGACAGGAATTTTTCGAGGGTCTCGCAAAGATTCAGAAATCTTTGCAGGGATCGCACGGGCCAGAGGTGGGGTCGCGGTGGTAGCGGGAACCGCGACGCGGTGAGAGCCAACCGCGCGCCTGCCGCGCTTCCGGGGACTTAAAGTGCGTCGGCGTCGGCGTGGTGTCCGGATGCGCATGAAGGATTTTCCAGCGCGGTTTTTCGGTGTGAGAGCTTCACCTCCGAATCTCATATCGCTATCGCGGGGTCCGACGGATTCGCCTGCCATTTCGGATTGACGCCCACAGTACTCGATTGAATGAGATGTTGTCAGTTTGACTGTGATAGAAATTGAGCAAAGTTCTGCGTGTGAGTTTGGCCAGTTGAGGTTGCGATGAGTTGAGATAAGAAGAGAAAAGAAAAGCTGACCTGGCGTGGCGTCCAAGAAGGAGGTAATTTGCGAAAAGGCAGTCTCAACCTGGGGTGGCTGCCTGCCTCATTCGGACTGTGAGAGGAACGGTAACGTACCCAAGGTACCGTTTGAGCAAAGTCGGGAAGGATTGTGCCTTCCTGAGGTTATCTTGGTGTAGCTGCTCGGCAGGCACAATCAGCCTCTCCTGCCGTTGCACGGGAGCAATCTTTGAAAGATTCCCTTGATATCAACACTGCTGTAGAAGACTTTCCCCATTGCTACCAAAGAAACTCAATATGGCGACGCCAAAGCGACGGAAGGTCGAGACATCGGAGGGCTCAAGGCGTTAGTTGCCACCCTTGTGATGCTTTTCAAATAGCGTTCACTTAAGAAACGGCTAACAGCCGAATAGCAATGAGCGCATTTGCTTTGAGGCAACAGTTGCTTCAGCGAGCCCGTCCTTGTCTCCAGCACCTCAAGCCGAACCTCAACCGACCCCTGATGCCCAAGCATCAAC
This sequence comes from Colletotrichum australisinense (nom. inval.), assembly GCA_014706365.1. Classification (NCBI taxonomy): domain Eukaryota; kingdom Fungi; phylum Ascomycota; class Sordariomycetes; order Glomerellales; family Glomerellaceae; genus Colletotrichum; species Colletotrichum australisinense (nom. inval.). The sequence continues at coordinate 384,577 of JABKAN010000019.1, forward strand.
TCCTACGCCCACACCCAAAGTACGGTCTCCGGCGAAAGGAAGATCCTCGAAAAGGGTCGCCTCCACCGAGGATGAAACAATTCAGCACACGCCACAAACGAAGCGGCAGAGTACATCTACGCCAATAGCAGGAGCAACAGAATCCAGGTAATGATCTCCCGCCTCGCCCTTCGAACACCACCTGATGACTTCTCAGTAGCCCTACTGCAGATCCTGACGAGATTAACCCGTCAAAGATTGGACCTCAGCAGTTCTCGACGTTCAGGCCCAGTAAAAGCAACTCGCAGAGTGGCAGGAGGCATTCTAGAGCTAAGACTCCATGACAGCGAGGTAAATACTTCCTTGTATGCGATATTGGTTGTTTCATTGACAAGTCAAGCGTTTCCTGGTGCTCGGAAGCTACGGCATCAAGGTCCTCGACGGTGAGATCACCATAGCAGGGCGAGCATTCGGCCTCCAGACGGCATCAAATGGGTTCATGCCCTCACTGCCATGCGATCCCCGTGCTGCGCTGCTCGGAGGAGACCAGACTTGAACTGCATCCTCACCCACAGGGTCCGAGTCTGCGCAAGCTTGAACGGCTTTCCCTCTTTCGAAGTTTGTGGCATGAACCCGAGGGCAAAGCAAACGAGGCGCAAAGACCGATACCTACAAGATTGTGGGTTAAGATCCGACGGCTCGGATCCATCACATACTAATATCGGACAGATTTGTACCTCTGAAGACGCGCCGAAGCGAGCTTTAATCCAGGATCTGCGATCGCATCCAGCCTGGAACAAGAAATTGGCGGGCTAACGAAGGCGAAACCAGACCAGCCTGTCCTCAGCGTGATGCTTTGCGGCCCCAAGTCGTCCGGCAAATCCACATTTGGCCGTATACTGGGGAACCGGCTGCTAACGGGTGCTGGTCAGCAGACTCGAACCCGGAAAACACCACCCTCAGTCGTTGTGATGGAGCTAGATCCCGGGCAGCCAGAGTATACTCCTGCAGGTACAATCGCCTTGGTTCAGGTCAGAGAACCCAACTTGAGTCCATCTTTTGCCCACATTGCGGCGAACGAGCAGAATGTGACGGTTATGATGTCACTCAATAGCTTCGGTATCACCTGCTTCCGACCCAGAGCTGTATCTGAGTGCGCACTCGATCTGTTCCAACGATATCAAGACACATGTAAAGGGCTGCCGTTGATCATTAACACCCCGGGTTGGGTCCTGGGAACAGGGCTGGACCTACTAAGTGAGCTCGTATCGACAATTAAGCCAGCCGAGGTCATTTACATGTCCGAAGACGGCCCTAGGGAGACCGTCGAAGGCTTGCAAGCGGCATGTAAGACGGTCTTTACGCTGCTGCTTCCTCGCAGCAGTCAGAATTCACGTCTAGAACCGCGGCACATCTACGTTCGATGCAGGCGTTGGCGTATTTCCACACGAAGAGAAACCCGTCGAATCAGCTGCTGTGGAACCCTACCTGCTTTCATCATCGCCTCCTTTGATAGTCGGCTACAGGGGAAGAACCGCGGCATCACTGGGATCATAAGTTATGAGTACCAACCGCCGGCAGACCTTCGCAGAGACCATCAATGGGTCTATCTTGTGTCTAGTCGAGACAGAGGATGTCAGGGCATTCACTCGTCTAGCTAGAGAGAACATTGACTCTTCCGCTGTGACACCAAGCGCTGACGTGATGGACGTTGATGGTGTCGCGTTTGACTTGGAGGCAATTGTCGCCAGGACGCCTGAGGGAATTCCTTATATCCCAAACACCGATGCCCAAACTCTGGATCCACGATACGCGCAAACACTGGGCCAGGTGCTATTGCGAGGCATCGACACAAAGACTGGCGCTCTCCAGATCCTTACACCCATTCCCTGGAACGCATCGAAGCAGCCAAAGCAGCGGGCCACCACTTGTTGCTAGTCCACGGCAAGCTCGACTCCCCGGCTGGGCGTACACTGAAGACTTGTACTACCAGTCTTTCAACGGCAGTGATGTAGATAACCCAAGTATGACACGGTGGAAGTCATGGACGAGGACACTGAGAGCGACAAGTCAGACGAGGAGCCCGAAAACCTCGAGCTTGCTGGCGATGTTAGCGATACGCCGTGGATCGAGGTCCTCCAGGGCCACGAGAAGCGCCCCGTGGGTCGAGGTGTGGAGAGTCCGGCGCGATCTCGGGCGGCCGGGCCGGGCGCTGAATGAAATAGCTAACACGGATATCATTTACCGGTACTCTAGAAAAGGTCCGAGGAGTATCTAGCTTTGTGATGCAAAACTTTAGATAACTGTAGCCGGTGGGCTGAAAGATACCCCATTGTGTATAAGGTAGAGGCGTCTCAATATCCGTACCTACCAGTGGCGCAAGAGATACCTACCGCTTACACAGCGGAATTACGGGAATGCACCCTCCACAAGGAAAGCTAGAATGCGGCGGCTTGCATCCACATTTCGAGGTACCTGTCTGTATACATGTGGCATGCACACCGTCCCGCGCATGCCATGTGTGTCTTGAGATGAAGTGCAGCCCGATGCAGTGTGGCAGTCCATACAGGGCGGCCGCATTACAAAGTACCCAAGTACTTACACTCGGTACAAGTAGTAGCAGTAAACTGATGGAGTCCCTGCATTGGGATTTACCCCACATCCCCGATGACGTCCGTGAGTTACCTGGGTTGAGGTCTCCAATGCCCCTCCCTTCGGCCCTCCCCTCTTTGTCATGCTTTCTCATCGCTTATTTCCTCCAAAACTTTAGCCTCCCGGCGGCAGTTTTCTGCGGATAGGTGGACGTCCAATGGTGCTACACGCAATCCAGATGATGCTCCGAGGAAGCTTTAATCCGTGGACTTGCCCCCGCGTAGGGTAAATCCGCCCGCGATCGTGGGAAATTAAAGTCTGCCGTATTTCATATATGAATTAGAAGTTTCAAAGTTCAACTAGTCCAACGACCTCGTCTATCCTACATCTCGAACAACCTACTTCGCCTATTCCCCATCACTGTTGTGCTGAACCTCTAAACTCCTGGTAGTGCACAACATGACTGAACTTCCAGAAAGCAAGGTCGATGTTCTCATCATCGGGGCTGGCCCTGCTGGGCTGATGCTAGCTCTCTGGTTGTCCAGACTCGGTGTCAAGACCCGTATTGTTGATAAGAGGACCGCCAAGGTCTACTCTGGGCAGGCAGATGGGTAAGGAGATCGACCATACGTATGACATGACAAGTACTGAACAAATATCACAGTTTCCAAGTGAGATCCCTCGAGATCCTAGACAGCTTCGGCGTCGCAGAGCGCGTATGGAAAGAAGCAAACCGCATGCTTGGTAAAATCCCAGTCTCACCTCATGCCCTAGATAGTGAATCTCACTAACACCCACCACAGAGGTCAGCTTCTGGAACCCGGACGAGAACGGCACAATTCAGCGCAGCGCAAAATCAGTAAACACGATCCCAGGCCTGTCCCGCTTCACAGAATCCGTCCTCCACCAGGGGCGCATCGAGCAATTCTTCATCGACGGCATCCGCGCATCGTACCCGTCAAACGAAACACCATTACAGGTCGAGCGCATGGTCATCCCGACCTCGCTCGAGATCGACGAGGCCGCGGCCGAGGACCCTGACCCGGAAGCGCATCCTGTGACGGTGACGCTGCGGCACTTGACGGAGGAGGAGGCGACGCCGACGCAGATGCTGAGTAATCTTAGCGATGGCATTTTCCGGAGTAATTTGGCTGAAGACGATGTTGCGGGGATTCTGGATCGGTCCAAGGGAAGAGGGGCGAGGATGAGGTTGTGAGGGCCAAGTATGTTGTTGGCTGTGATGGGGCGCATTCGTGGACTAGGAAGGCGCTGGAAAGGAGTTTGAGATGAAGGGGAGAGTACTGATGCTATTTGGTGAGTTAAGCGTGAGATGAGTTGTGGTGAGGTGTTGAGCTGACGGTGGATTCTAGGGGTGTGATGGATATTGTTCCCATTACCGACTTCCGTGAGCCGCTCGGATCTAACACTGCGGACGTAATTATGCTAACTTGTGACAGCCGACATCAGATTCCGGACCATGATCCAGAACACCGCCGGCGCACTGATGATCATTCCTCGCGAGAACAGGATGGTTCGTCTCTATATCCAACTCAAGGAGGTCTCAGCCGGAGGCGGTCGCGTCGACAGGTCGCAGATCACGCCAGAGATCATCTTCAAGTCTGCGCAAAGAATCTTTAGCCCGTATAAGCTGGAGTACCACTACTGCGACTGGTAAGTTCGACTCAAGTTCTTTTTGCAGCGGTGGGTGGGTGCTGACGTACCTTTAGGTGGACGGCCTACCAAATCGGTCAGCGAACAGGCGACCACTTTAGCAAACTCAATCGCGTGTTCCTCGCGGGAGGTAAGCAAAGCCCCATATCTCTGCCCTCAATCGATTTCCTCCAGGAGCTAAACCATATGATCCAGACGCCGTGCACACGCACTCCCCGAAAGCGGGCCAGGGCATGAACATCTCGATGCAGGACAGCTACAACCTCGGCTGGAAGATCGGCCTCGCGTGCAAGAACATCCTGCCGCGCGACGTCCTCTCGACGTACGAACTCGAGCGGAAGAAGATTGCAAAGGACCTCATTGCGTTTGACGGCAAGTTTTCCAAGCTCTTCACGGGCGCGCCGCCAAAGGATATCCAGAGTGAGACGGTGTGTCGGACGACGTGTTCCAGCAGGCGTTCCATACGAGTCGGATGGTATGTATCCAACACCACTTGAGTGTTCTTTGTCCGGTTCTCGGTGTTGAGATGAGAGTGAGCGAGCGACGATGAAGCTGACGCAGAGTATCGCAGTTCACAACCGGCGTCGGCGTAAACTACCAACCAACAGTCCTCGTCGCCAAAGAAGCAGACGCAGACCCAGAAACCGAAGACGACTTACCCAACACCCTCGCAAAGAGCGCCGCGAGAAGCACCCAATCCTCGCGACAAACTGCAAACTCGGCCAGCGCTTCCCTCCTACAAGGTCATCCGCCAATCCGACGCCCGCCTCTGGGAACTGCACCACAAGCTCCCTCCAACGGGCGCTTCCGCCTCGTAGTCTTTGGCGGCGACATCTCCGACCCACCCAGCGCGACACCGTCAACGCCCTCGGCGCGTGGCTGTCGAGCTACCTGCCCAAGCTGCCGACCATCGCGTTAGGGCCCGCGTCGGATCCGCATAGCGGGCTGATCAAGTTCAAGACGGACGCGGATCCGAGTATTGTTGATGTTGTGCTCGTGCACTCTGCGCCGCGGGACGAGATTGATTTACTGAGGGACGTGCATGAGGCGTATCACCCGTTTGATAGTAAGCTCGGCTGGGATTATGACAAGGTGTTTAGTGATGGTAAGACGTTTTATGAGGAGCCTGAGAGGGCGTATGAGAAGTATGGGATTGATTCGGGCAAGGGCGCTGTTGTTGGGCTGCGACCGGATGGATACGTTGGCTTGTTACTCCGGTTGGCCATGATGGAGTGGATCAGATTCAAAAGTGGTTTGATGGCATCTTTCAAAGATCATGAGATGGTTGGAACCGTTTGTAGATACATCAAGGTTGGTGGGTGGGACCTAGAGATGAGAAGGGTATCTAGCTCAATAAAACTCTTGAACGACGTGTCTGGTAATCATGAAGACGCTTGTAATGAGAATCTGAAGACCTGAGGAATACTTAAGTCGAACATCCCCATCGAATTTCGGACATGGTGGCTTTCGAGGGCCACGATGGATGTCGAAGGATTGAACGAAGGTACCTTTCGGTAGGCAGGCCATGGTGCAATGCATTCAATAGGGTTGTCATGTTCAGGCTCACCAGTCCGGAGATGTACTATATATCATCGTGTAAGGCCTCAATGATAACGGATGCACGAAATATGGAATTTGCACTATTTATTGGTTAGATTACGCAAACAACCTGGAAGTCTGAGGCAGCACGGAAAGGAATATATTGGAGTACGCGACGGGAAACCTGGAATGAAAGGAAAAGGTCCGGAAAAGTCTTGACCGATCTAAGGTAAGGTATCGAGGGCTCAGAGCCGCGCGATTATCATTGGCTGATGCCGCCCCAGCCCCTCAGATTAGGTATCAGGAGAGGAAGTGTCATTTTCCTGAAGTCACCTACTCTCCTCCAACATTTTACTCCTTCGCCATCATGCTAATAGCGCATCTCCATCTCTTTCCCCATCTTTGATGTATCCCTTTCATCCATGGCATCCACAGGTCGAGGAGAGAAGTTCTTTGAGCTTCATCGAAGCCGACGGACCCTGACCATGAGAGTGTGACATATCACTCACCCCTGACGCCGAATATTTCAAACACGAAGCCACGAATCCACGCAAATGAAGAAATCACACCCCAAAGTCGAAAGAAATCGCAGTCCCATCATTACTTCCTCCAAGCCGCACTTGATCCCTCGCACTCATCTCATCCTCAATATGAGATAGCCACATACTCTTCTCGAAAAAGTTTGAAAAGGAAAATCCATCGATACCGCTCGCAACGCTTTCGTTTCTTCACATCCACTCATCATGACAAGCCTTCTTCCAAAAGACTCGGTTTGTTATGGTGTTTTGCCTCATGCGTATGACATGATGAGGGGGTCCCTCCGCCGACCTCGGGGAAAGAGGGTCTTCGCTAACTCCGATGAGAGCACGGACCATCTGACTAACCCAATTCAGTCGACCCAAGAACCTCGCCAAAAGTGGCATACGGCGGGAGGACAAACCGGGTTTAATATCTCGGTATGGCATTGCGGCCCACACTGACTTGCTCTGTAGGGCGACCGCGATACTATTCCGAGAACTGCGACCCAGCACCTCGAAGGTCATTCGTCTGGCCATTTTTGGCTGAGCCTCTCCACCGGCGGCCCCTTCGCCCCGAGGAATGAGCTGGTCGACCAACATGACTGCGTCAACGTCACGCTCGATTCGGTTTTCTTGTCGCTCGCGGCTCCCAGCATGATCGCTGATCAACAACGCAAGATCGATGTCGTCCTCAAAATCCCGGAGGCGATCCGCAGTTTCAGCTCTAGAATCTCCCTCTTGGGCGAGCTGTCCCCAAGTGCCTCTAAGCAACCTCAATGTCAGCCAAGCCGAACCCCGACGTAAACGATCGAATGAATAAAATACGAGGTAGGGAATCTGGTGGTGGATGATACGGAACTTCTCGCCGGCACAAGACTCAAGCCATGGCACGCCTGATTTTGGCTAGCAGTTGCGCCTGATGAGCTGAGCCAGGAATGCCATGCCTCCACAAGCGCGGCGGGCTGCGCTACTTGCTCACGAGGATGGTCAAGCTCCAGGAATGAGTGAATGCCGTGCCTCACATCCGAGCTGGCATGGCATACTCGCCCTCGAGGCGGCGTAGGGCTGGACCTGAGGAGGGATGCTGAGATACCAAGAAAAGTCATGGTGCTCATGGAGCAGCGTTCGGTGCAGCGCTACGGAGGAGTGCAAGAACGAGATCTATTACTTACGACTGGGCTGAGCCCTGCTGGGTGCGACAGAGGCCATGCTGGATCTTGTTCGCCTCGGCGTTGTGGTGCGGGTTGCAAGGTAAGTCAAGGTGCGCTTGCAAGTGAATGTGTGTTTGTTGCGATGGGTAGAATGATGTTGGGTCCATTCAAGTTTCCACGAAGCGGTAGACTGGCTGGGCGTAGAAAGGTCGTGATGTTTGCCGGGTAAGGTTGCTTGTGGTGTCGGGGAGTTGTAGGAAGAGACAACCCTGGGTAGTGACTCGAGATTAGATCTTGCTTTAAAACTCAATGTCACTGAAGCTTGACTTGCGAACGCTAAACGTCTTGAAAGAGTGAAGAGCTCGAGGAAGACTAAAAAGTGCGAGGTAGGCAGGAGGTAATAAGGGAAAAGAGCGGCGGCGGCGACGACGGTGACGGTGGAGGACGAGGACGAGGAGGAAGCAACGGTGGTGGTTGTGGTGGGTGAGGGTGAGTGGGCGAGCCAAGCGGCGGAAACCCAGGAATTCTCTTGCTTCCTGGCTTCACAGCAAAACCACTACCCCAAGCCCAGCTCAGAGTCCCTCGGAGTAGACGTACCTACGTTACCTCCTGTCGGTAGCTCTCAGGAACGCTCTCCCAGTGTGTCCGCCGCCCCCAAAGATCGCGGGCTCGCAACTTGCCGACTCACACACAGGGTCACTCCATCAATATAACGCAGGTCTCAAACCCAAAGGAGATGTCCTGAAGGGATGCTGTTTGTGTTTGTCCAAGACCCCAACTGCCTTACGTAGTCCCCATAGGGAGATGAGACTTCCGCGACCCAAGACTCGAAAGTGACATGCAGATTGTCAAGGCACAAATCCACCCCTCCACGGCGTACGTACCCACGGTATGTTTGTTTCGCTTCTCTCTGCCCGTTGAAGAATATGCCATCGGCAACTTCTGGAGGTAATTCTCAACTCGCGCTCATGGGGTCAATGTGCTGATAACGATCGGAGAGGAGAGGCATTCCATGCCGACCGAAGAGGAAAAGCAGCTTCTTCAATGAATTCTCTACTCGTACCTATTTTCCCGCTTCATAAGGTAATGTTCACTGCTTGACTCTCTGCCCGAAGCCATCGGCGCTAGCAGCGGCAGACAGCAGCACTCCTCTCGATCGAGAAAGAGTGGACCACCGCAGGCCTCATCCCCATACTTGAGGGTCCTGTCCTTTCCTGCCACAGTGCCACCTGCCTGCCTTTGCCCAAAATCCCCATCCCAATCCCATGCCGTCCCTGATCCACTGCGACCACAGACCTGACCCTGTGTAAATATGAGCTTCCAACAGGCATCTGCTTGGTACCTAGGTACCTAAGGTACCTAAACAGCTCCCTCCTCCATGGCTCCTTTTTTCTCCTCCTTCCCGTCCCTCTCCACCTTTCAGTTGACGTCTTGGTGGTTGGCTGACAGTACGTACCCTGCCGAGAGATGAGTTACGGTACCTACCTACCCACCTGCTTTACCTTTACTTTCTTTGAAGGCCGACACGCGCGAAAGGACTCCTGAAGGTGTGCGGATGGAGATTTCCGCACAAAGTCCGGTGACAGGCAATGCCGGTAAATTGCCGCGCACGGAGAGGGAACAGAAGAGAACGGGAAGCGTGGAAACACGTAGTCTTGTTTCTTCTCATCCTTGGTGCGAGAGCACCTTGAACTTGAAAGTGGGGTTGCAAAAGCGCAAAGCTGGAGGGAGCGCAGAGAAAAGGGCGACGGAGGCACAATGACAGAAAGAGGAGAGCTCGGGTGGGAGTGCGCTGTCGAGCGAGAGCACATCCGGCTAGGTACCTTAGGTATTTTGGCACCTGCCAGAGCAAAATAAAGGTTGAAGGAACGAGACAGGGCGGGGATGAATGGGTAGTGAGGGGTGAGGTCAGGGCCTCGCCATTGCTGACTGGTGGTCAAGCTCTCGTCGTCTGCAGTTATTGGCTCCTGCGAAGCTTCCGTGCTTGAGGCGGCCATCGAAAGCCCAGAGTAAGTTCGCGGTCTGGAATCGGCGCGAGGGTCTACCTAGGTACGAGCCGATAAATGAGGGTCGCGGTTGAGAACTTCGCTGACGAGAGAGAAACATGTATCTAGGTACTCCAAGGAAGAATGAAACAGGGTTGAGTCTTTTCCTCTTCATCTTTCCGAAAAGGCTCTAAGATATGCCCGGTACCCTCTTCGCGCTGCCACCCGTAATCGTCGTGACTGAGGCTGGTAGGTACCTGGTAGGGTCGCGGATGGACCAAGAGACGTCAAAGCCCAGGGCCACCCCGGACACAGACCAGACCCAGCTAGGGACAGGGACCGTACTCTTGCCTGGGTTGCGGAAGCAAAAAAATTGGATCTAAGATTGAACGGCGGTGACCGTGGACCATGGCATGTCCAGCGCAAGAAAGAAACAAGACGATCCTCCCACTTGTCCACCGGGGAGGGATTCAGGGAGATGCGGCGGCGAAAGGTTCCACGTCGTGGGAAGGGATCCAACTGCCCGGCATGACGGCCGTAGGGCCACAAGCTTGAGGTGCAGGCGGTACGTAGTACATACCTACCGTAGGGGATGGTGCAGGGGTAGGTAGCCGTGGACTGGGCAGAAGTTCAGAACAAGTGGATGCGCGGTGACATGAATTTACTACTCCACTAGAGGGGCCGAGTCGAGACCCCGGCTCTACTTAGATTCAATCATACCCTCAACACCCCCAGGAGAAGACGAGACACACACCCCAGACCCTTGCCGGTAGTGTACTTACTTGGGCATGGGAAGCATCCGCCGTCGCTTTGCTTGCAGAGCTTCTACATATGTACATTGCGGACCGCCGCCGCCCACACGCGCGAAAGCCAGTCGTTCCGCCCTTAAAAAGTGCTTGAGCACAGGAAGTTGGAGCTCTTGGCTTTGACCTGAGATAGCCATACATGTATGTGCCTGCCCGAGCAGCCGGGGTACATAAGGTAGAAGCACAGAATAGACATGCGGTTCCATCTAAGGACCTGATCCTGGGACGGTGCGGCATCTTGGGACGGTGCTCTGACAACGGCCATCTCGGACGATGCCTGACGACGACCACCCCAGGCGGTCCTCTGACGATGACCATCTCATCTCGTTCGGCGAATTTCTGATGGAGCGAGGTACCTCGAATGAGGCGGGCGGTTTCTGCCTACGTACCTTACGAACCCACAGATACCTGTGAATACCTGGTCCGTCATGAGCCCTGCACTTGAGATCGCGGAGACATGATGTATCCATAATTTCTCACCCTGATGTTCCACCAGGAAAGGTCTTGGGGCGGGCACTCACGAAGAACAGAAGAGGCGAAAGTCTTCCTGAAAGCTAGCCCCGCGAATGGTATAGGATGTTCTCCATTTCCATCAATGGGTGTTTGTCGTACTTGACCTCGGATACCGTACACCGAATGCCTCCACCAAACTCCACCACCCAGCGCGCGGCATGTCATCCAACCCATCCAAGCGTATAGTGTACCGTCGGCCGGCGTCTCCTCAACTCTTTGCGCTGGAAAGGAGCATTTGATGCCTGGTTCATACCGTGTGTTTCATTGCCGAATCAATTTCAAGCCACCTCAATTGGTCACCAGACCTACGAAGTGATGCCCGCTCGTCGATTGACATGGACGGCAATCGGTCGGCTCTTCAAGGCTGCAGGCAGGGCGAATGGCCGCCCTTCCTCACAATTCAGCTGTCCAGTAACCATCATTCAAGGCTCTGGATGATCCAGTCAGCTCTCAGAAAGTGTTTTGGAGATATCTCGGGGAAGGAGGCAAGGACTCACCCGCTATTTACGAAGGACTTCGGGTACCTATGTGAACTATCCCCAGCTCCGGCAACTCTGCCTGTTTCCTTCAGCAACGTTCGCTGGACGCATCATTCGACGTGGTCCGACCTGCTCGGTTTCTGCTTGTCCCGCAATTACCTAAATCGCCAGACTGCCATCATGCGAACAATTTTGTGATGTGGCAGGTGCCCGTCCGCCCGTCAGTCGGACTGACTCCTCCGTCATTTTCTCACCTCAAGGTAGCCGACGACCATTTTGCGTCAGCCACAATTCTACCCATCAACGGGATGCGCAGCATTTTCCTACAAACTCAGCCCCAATCTGCGTCTTCACGGCGCCGACGTCAGTGAGGCGCAGCACTGCGCAGCGACGAAGCAATTCAGGCACCGCTCACGAGTCCATCATCCAGTCAGCCATGCCAGCCTTTGCCATAACGAGCAAACAAAATTTTCATCATCGTTTCCGTCTGACACCTTCTCAATCACAAACAGTCTGGCCCATCCCATCTCAGCCACCTGGAATTCTGTAATCTGCCACGACCCCGCCGCGACAGAGATCCTGATCAATTTCAGCCCGAGCGATTGAAGAGTTTTTCTTTTCAGCATTCACATTGGATGCCGCAATCTCACCTGTCGCAGTGTCGCATGCACGCAAAGCAGAAATTGGGTGTAGAACGGCGCGCCCGCGCGCGCTTGACACCTGCCATTGACTCCCAGGTGTACGTGGCTGTCTCTGAATCCTCAGGGCCACCCGTCCACTGGTCAATCGGGGTGAGAAAATTTTTCACGACTGCGCTTTCACACCCAGCGAAACAACGCACCTAAACTTCTCCATGCGTTCATGTCCTTCGCCCGCCTGCGTGTCATGATCAGCCGCATCTGTCGCGAACCATCTCCAGTTCGCCAGATTCGTTAGCGGCTGCCTCTCACGTGCCCAACGTCTGCCTAATTGCCTTGTGCACCGACCAGCGGTTGAGTCGGAAAACGCAAGTGCTGGCCTTACCGGACTTACGCGGCGTTTTGAGAATGAGCCTCAGGAATCAATCTAAATCACTCTGTGACCCCATCTCGAAGTTGATTTCGACGACTTGTTCGATCATGGACATGCGAAGTCAAAATAAAGTCGATTCATTCAGATGAAAGAACGGGTCCGGTCCGTTCTTTAGACTCTTGTCTGTGCACAAGGTTTGGCGGGTATCACGCCGAATTGGGACGAAACGGCCTTCCAGACGTGGATCACCCCAAGGATAATCCCACCAAGACCATGAATGAATGAAAGAAACTGGAAAGCTGGGCACTGTCGACAACAATCAATTGTGATGCCGATGGATGAGAAGGGTATCCCCATCGCTCGTCTATCTAAACTGTCTAATAGCTTATGTAAGTATATTTAAAAGTGATAAGGTATATAATGTGAACGATACACTGGGCCCCCACCCCAACTTAACCCCGCCAAAGCAAGAATAAGTTGTGCACCCGTGCAACCGGCGCACGCTGAGGCAGGTGCCGTCCAACTATAGTTGGTCCAAACGCCCCGAATCCAATTGATACCTTTCCCATGTCCAGAATTGCTCCAATTATCCATTCGTTTCAATATGCAGAGCTTAAGAGTGAGAAAATGCATGTGCAGAACCTCGCGAAACAATCACAGCCGGTCCATTGTCCGGGCTGCTTGTTCGCTCCTGCCACCTCTCAGCACTTGTCTCTGCACTCCAGCCAAAATTAGTCGCGACGCATTGACCCATCAGATTTGCAGCTTCCTTTTTCTTCAGCGTCATCCAACCGCAAATCATTGGCGTCGAGAAAACTTATGTAATCTCTTTGTGATCTCATTGACGTTTTCTTCACCCCAATTGTTTCATTCGTCCCAGAGACCCGGCCAAGTCTCCCTCACCGGTTTTCGAGCGGACTCGTGTCCGCTCCCGCGCACCACCATCTCGGTACTTCCCGACGGGAGGCTATTCTCATTCGAGGAGCCCACACGCCAGGATCCAGATCAGAGTCAATCCACCACCACTGGCCGATCCAAGGCACCGTTGCATGTTGCAGCCACACGCCAGGAACGTGTGGTACCACATGGTGCCAAACCAGTGGCTGCCGTTAGACCCTAATTTGGGAATTGTGATCCAGCGCCGCGCAGACTGGTTGGCACGTTGTTCAGAGGTTGTCCCACAGCGCCTGAGCGGGCTGAGACTCCGTAACTGAGGTCGAGCCGAGTGACGGCAGCAGTCGTGGAGGATACTTGTGAAGTTGCGTTGAAGTAAAGCCTAGGCCAAGTGACAACGCGTGATCGTTTCTGAACATCGTACCGCACGTCACGTTGGGAGCGCGTTTCCTCTGCATTCGCTCGCCTGGGCCGTTGAGCACCAGTACTGTCCCAAAGTCAGTATTGTATACCCGATAGGTCATCGCCATAGATTCAGAACAGCCGTGAAGTGGAAACATGAGAAACAAGATAAAGACGCAAAGAATAAAAGTATACGTGAGGGGTTAGAACTCACGTCGAAGTGGAAAGCTGTACATCTATCGACAACGCCATGACTGAAGATTGGTATGGATGTGTAGGTGAAAGATAATCGCTTAAGAGTAGATAAGTTTCGAGACTTGATTTGAGAGATGGCTGGAGCCTTGAGAGGAGAGAAGAGATGAAGAGCGTGATACAATAGCAAGCAAGTAAGACAAAGACAGGAGAATAAGAGAGCCTTTAAATCTAAAACTTTGACTTGCGAGAATGAATGAACAGTCAGAGTGCGGTGGAAACTTACATCTCGAGGAAGCCTAATTACCCTGCCCTCCTTCTCGGTCCGCCTTGCGCCAGTTGAACAGTTCGAGGTGACATATCGCAGGGTAGGGTGGTCACAGGCCGATCTCAGCAACCTGGGTTCTTGTTACGAACGCACCTGTAGTGTTTCCTCAGCGGCGTCCGGAAACGGAATCATCATGTCGTGCGTACATGAGCATATGTATGCAGGTAAACGGCAAGGTCCAGATGTGTGGCGTGGTAAACAAGACTGCATCCGCGCGAGAAGAAAAGAGGAGACCGACAGATGTCAGGCGCCAGGGACTGCCTGCCGAAGATGCCCGGCTTTAAACTGCGCCGGGCGAACTTCTCTCGCTTCCGCGCTTTAGAGGGTGGTTACACAATATACAGAGCTCCTCATAGGCTAGAAGAAGGCGAAATATGCGAAACACGCCGTATGCTGGTTCTTGGATGGCTTAGATTCAAGATGGGGTGGATCTCGCGAATGCGTTGGTCTTTGGGGCTAAATCACAAGTGATAGGTCTCTCGATTCGTTGATTTTGGCAGCTTTGGCAAGACTTTTGCCACCAGCGTATGCACCACGACGGCCGTTTCGCCGGCCGGTCCACACTTCTGTTGCCTTGGCACAATCTTGAACGCCTTCTCGGAAGTTATACATCTTGGCTTTTAAGAAGCAAGCATTGAGTTTTGTAGGAAACAATTGATAAGTGAATACTAATTTGAAGGTTAAATATTTCCACAACGACTATCGATAACATGCTCTTTACGGTATTCGAGAAATTCTCACAATTGCGCGGCTAAACTACACTTTTCGGGTTGATCATCTTGGTTGTAACTTTGTACACCTCATTCCAGCCAAGTCTCTAAACGCCGACTGAGGTAACATCATAGCAGTAGGAACCAGATGCCTCGCAGAAGGTGGGCAATGTCAGTGGTATGAAACGTGAGTATATGCCGCCATCCTCATACTGCCCATGAACATGTCCTACGAGGAATAGAAACTAAGTAACCCTTGTAAGCCACAGTAATTGGTGAAGGAAACGGCCGGGCGAAGGCCCTACTACGTGCTGTGCCGCACGCGACAAGTTGCGGGCCCACCCTATTGCGACACAGTGGGCTGCACAGCCAGCTGTAGAAGCAAGAGAACAAAGAAACTGTTCAAAGTATGCATGCAGCCGGACTTTTAGCGTCGCGAACTGGCGATTCTGCCAGCAGAAGGGGTCATAAGAACATCGCATGAATCAGCTCGGGCACCAAGAGACAGGGGAGCCAGAGAGCGGTGAATCGGTCATTCGAACGAGATGATGTGGCCTTCGGCCATCCAGACAACTTGATAGACTTCAGACCGCAGGTCCAGACCCGGGTGCACCAGGACTTTGAGAAGAGCATACCCCTCTTTCAATCCATGGGATATCACTCAAGGCTGAATGAGCGAGGACTTTACGCGCCGAGGCATTCCCATGGGTCCTACGTGCTCTCGGCCGTACGCAAATGCGAATATCTTTACTCGAGCAATTTGAGCAAACTTGCACTCGGACCCTGCCGCAAATATGATGGCCGATGATACGGACGTACTTTTCTCGGACGTCACTTCTGTTGTTCACAAGGTTCGTTGCACTGCCGCACCAACACAGATTCACGCCACAACCTAGACAAGCCACAATTTATGCGATTTACTGCTTTTCTGGCATGCTGATGATGATCGATCGTATTTAATTAGAAAAACTCGGCCGATTGGAATATGTCCCAGCGGTGCATCAAAATCAAAATACCTGGCCGTGAAGAGAGTTTCTACAGTATCGCAGATTGTACATCACATAGCCGACACACCCTCAGTCATAAATGATAAGCAAGAACTCCCAGATCTGAGATCCGTCCAGGAGCCCGTGGAAGACTGGCAGTGTGTGATGGTTGTGCCTGGGCGATCGAGAATGGTCTCTGGAAACATTTTTGATGACGGAAGATCCGAGGGTCCCTGAGACAGTCCTGGGCGTGGCTTGCAGCTCGCTTCCCATCATTTCATGTCAAAAGAAGAGGCAACATACTCTCAAACAGGTATGGAGAGGCTGCGAACTAGCAGACGGAGGGGAGACGGGAGACGGGGAGACCTGACTCGAAGCTTGGGGCGTGCATACTGCATGCCAGGACCCTCCCGGAGGGTGGCGCGAACGATACATGCAACGCACAAATGACAACGCAGGAGCCGGAATTTCATGTCTGCCGGGAGAACATAACTGCACCGGCCACCCGATCCAGCAGCTGTTAGTGGAATGTGACTTATGACAAACTCCCATTCCCCGTTAGCTCGAGCCGACTTGAATCAGCGACAACGGACGTCGAGCACCCCTGAAAGTGCGCTAATACCATGCTCGCTCGGACTCAATGGCCGTTGCGATTGATGGTATCGATCCGAGACAGATGCAATCGTCCAGAGAGAAGAAATTATTCGGTAAGACGTCTGCTTCCAATGCTACCCTCCATTTGCCCCCTCCCTCCCTCTGCTTTGCAGGACGTTGTATCTGGGCTGCAAGATCGATTGCACCTTCACCAGTAAAGAAAGAAACCAAGAGCCCAACACGGGCTCATCTCATATTTCAGTCCTTCCCACCCGCACAAACAACGTTTGTGATATCTGACTCGCGTGGAGTTGACACCGAATTCCTGCGAGGTTCCATAGTTGCATAGCTTGAGATGGTGTCGTTTCGTCACATCTCAGGCTTGAGATCAAAGTCTGTGAGGCGTTGAGCCACTAGTGTGCCAAAATGCTGTTCAAGTCTCCTTAAACATGCATAGATGGACTTTGAAGTTGTACAAGCTCTTGTAATGAACGTTGGGTATTTTGCTCCTTATTTCTTTGTTGTATCTTCGCCGCGTTGACCCGACTTTCAATCTACCTATCTCTCATATCCTCCGTTATGGATTAAGCAACTTCATTGCTACGTGACTACATCTCGGTTCATAGAATGAAAGGTGGAACCTGGCTCTCGCCCGTAAGCTGCTGTTTCTCTTTCGGTAGAGAGGTTGGTAGACCTTTAGATATCTCACTATACATAATACAAGCGCTTACCAAGTCTATATTCAGCGACGGTAAATTGTATCCATATGGATAGCATTAGCCGCATACAGTAGCGATTGGCGTAAATCGATCCTGTCGAGCTTCCGTGCAAAATTGGATGAGAAATGAATTAGTGGGCTGGCGACGGAGTCCAAGGATGATTGATAGTCATCTCGAGCTCTAGCCTTTCAAATTACAAATATGCGCCCATAGGACATGCTTGCTATTACGGCTAGCTAGTCGTAATAAGTATATTAACAGAAGTTAAGGCTACGAATACTAAGTAAATAATATCGTAATTATAAATAGTTTTTAAAATTATATTTATAAATCGTAAAATAAGTAAAATTTTAATAATTAATTATAGTTTTATTAAAAAGAGTTTTTAATAAAATAGTTAAAAGCGATTATAAAATCTAATATTAAGTTAATTACTAAAAAGTTATAAAATCTATTTTAAATTTAGTTTAAATTTATATTATATATAAGTCCTGTTTTTAAATATATTTTTATAATAATATTATTTATAATTATTTAACTATTTATTAAACGGTTATTTATTTTATTTATATATAATTATTTATTTTATTTTTTATAAGTATTTATTTTTATTTTATTATATAATCGTAATTATATAACTTATTTATAGTTCTTTTATTTTAAGAGGAGTTATTTTAAGTTCGTATTTTATATATATAATATAATAACTACTATAGGTCTTATAGAGTAGGCCTTAGTTTTATTATATATATTAAGTTATAATATTAGTCTCCCTTTTAAAAATTTAGTTTTTAAGTTTATAAATAGGTCGCTTATTTTAAATTAAAAATCGTTAAGTTTATTTTATTAAAAATATATTAATATAATATTAAGTCGAATTAAAAGTTAAAATTTTAAATAGCTATATTTCGTTATTATTTATTATATATTATTTATTATTTTAATAAAATATAAAATAATACTTTATTTAAATTATTATTTATATAGTATTTAGTACTTAGTTCTTTTTAATTTTAAAATTTATAATATATATTATTAGTTAAGTATATTATATAATATTTTTATTAATACTATTTATACTTATAAGTATTTTATTTTTATATTTTAATTATCCCTAATTAATAACGTAATTAATTATTTAATAATAAATTTAATTAATTAAATTATAAAAAATAGAATAGTACACGTTTTAAGAAAGAGCTATAAAATTATAAAAAGCTAATATTTATTAAAAAAGCTTAAACTAAGTTAAATAAATCGTTATTTAAATTAGAGCGTTTTTATAATTAGAAATAAATAATATTTAAAAGAGTTATATTATATTAAATAAGTTTTTAAAAATATTAAAAAGATCTTATTAGTAATTTATAAAATATAAACTAATAATATTTTTAAATTATTAATTAAAATACTATAATAATTAAGAGTTCTAAGTTCGATTTTAATTTTAGTATTTTTAAGAAGTTATTAAGAGTTTTAAAAGTTTATAATAAGTTCTTATATATTTTTTTATATTTATAATTTTTTATTTAATTAAGAATTTTTATATTTTATTCTTAATTTTATAATTAATAATTTATTTAATTTTATATTTTAACTTATTAAGTTCTATAATAATATAAATTTTTATATATAAACCCTTAAGTATTAGTTTAAAATAAAATATAAAAACCTAAATAATACTTTATTATATTTAAAAATCTTAGTTTATAGTTAATATTTAAAACTTTTAAATAATTTTAAAAAGTTTAAGTTTTTATAATTTAATTTATTACTTAGTTATTTTATTTTAATATTATAATAAAAGAGGTAAGTACTATTTCTTTTTTTTAAAATTAGTCCTCTAATCCTTAATTTATTTACGTTTTCTTTATATATTAATATATAACTTAAAATTTAAAAATATTTTTTTAAATATTTTAAATTTTATTATACTTATTATTATTTTAATAGCTTATAATCCTTATTATATTTTTTATATACTATTAGTTAGTATTTATAGTTTAAATAGAACGGGAATTCTCTTATACTTTTATTAACTATATTATTATATATAAATTAGGCTATTAATAATAATATTACTTAGTTATTTTAATCGTAGTTTATATAATAATAAAAGTATATTTTAAAATTTAATTAATTTTTTATATATTTATTTATTAGTTTAAAATAAAAAAGTTAATAATTTATAATTTATACTAAGTTACGAAATTAAAAATCTCTAAAACTTTAAAATAAATAAAAAGCCCCTATTAAAATAATTTTAGCGTATTATAATATAATAACGATTTTAAAAACGTATATACTAACTCTTTTATATTATTAGCTTTTTATAAAATATAAAATAAGTAAACTTAATAAGTTAGTTAATTATAATTAAGATATTATTATACTATACGTTCGTAAATAGTTTTTAGACTTTAATAATTTAATAATAAAATCTTATAAAATTAACTATTATATTTTTATAAGTAATTATAATGATTATAGTTTATTATAAGGCTTATATAAACTATTTTATTTTTTTATAAATCGTATAGTTTTTAATTACTTTATAATTTTTATATATATAATAGATTTATTATAATATTAATAAACCGTTTTATATTTTAATAACTTTTAATAATTATATATAAGTATATTATAAATTTCTATAATAAGCTTAAGGATTATTTTTAATCGGGCTAATACTAATTTCTTTAACTATTATAAAAGTTTTATAATTAATATATAAAATTATTATTTTTTTTATTTAAAGATAACTTATATTTATTTTAAGAACTTTAATTTCGTAAATAAATTTTTTATTAAGAGCGTTTTATTTTACTATTTTCTAAACTTTTTAATAAATAATTTAGAAATTATATTTTAAATAGAAACTCGCTCTCTATTTAATTTATTATTTATTTAGATTTTTATTTATTATAAAAGTTTATAAATTTTTATAATCTATATAAACTATAACTTTAT